>JARYGA010046871.1:0-602979 GCA_030545235.1 Helianthus tuberosus | reverse complement strand
GTTTTTTTTTTAGTTTATGTTTATTAATTAGTTTTTAATTAATTTACTTTTCAAGTAAAACCCCCCTTTAAATCAAAAAATACAAAAATATAATAAATGTTTATTGTGATGTCAATTTTAGGGTAAATAAATTAATTAACGTAATTCATCAGAGTTCCTTTGGGTTCGATACTCGGACTTGCATCAGCTATACTACACTGATCGGTACACTGCCGGATGTGTGGTTTAGGTTTAGAACGAGTCTAAGTTTATAAATTTAAAACTTAGAGTGTCTAGTTTAAAGGTTATTTTTAAAGTTTGTCTTTTTGTACATTATTTGTAAAAAGTTTATTTTTGAGTCAAACTTTATTTAACCATTTTTTAGCTGTTTTTATTCAACCGCTTTCGACACATCACATTCGCCGAAAAGTAAATGTACCAAATGGAAATGTAAACGTGGTTTTGTGTTGGTCGTCCGGGTGAATAGTAATTTGGTTGTAACCTAAATACCCATCCAAAAAACAATAATATTTTCGACCCGAAAGTTTTTCAATTATTTGGTCAATGAAGGGTAATGGGAAATGGTCTTTGGAGGTAGCGGCATTTAATTTTCTGTAATCAACGCAAACTCGCCACCCGGTGACCGGTCGGGTGGCAATTTGCTCGCCTTGTTCATCCTTAATTACCTGAATACCGGCCTTTTTAGGCACTACCTGAGTCGCACTTACCCACGCACTGTCAAAAATGGGATAGATGATCCCCGCGTCTAACCACTTGATTACTTCTTTCTTGACCACTTCTCTCAAATTCGGGTTCAACCTTCTTTGTGTTTCCCGGGTTGGCTTTGCATCTTCACTTGTAATGATTTTATGCATTACAATGGATGGACTAATACCTTTCAAGTCGGCTATCGTCCATCCAATTTCCGCCTTGTTAGCCCTCAAAACCCGCAACAATTCTTCTTCTTGAGCTACCGCCAAATTAGAAGCAATGATCACTGGTAAGGTGTCATTCTCCCCCAAGAATGCATACTTTAGATGTTTCAGTAGCTCTTTCAATTCCATATTTCAAATAACACATATTCCACAAACTCCATGTGTTCGATACCCACTTGCCACTATCTATTTAGTAGTAATTGGATTGAATTTTATTGTGACCACGACATCACGTCAAATTTTGGCGTCGTTGCCGGGGAGTAGTGCGCAACGTGTGTTATTTTTTATCTTTTTAGGTTTGTTATTTTTCTGGTTTACGCTGGGTGTGTTAGTGTGCAAGTATTTACAGGTGCATGTGTACTAGAAGCTCTCACAAGCTATCACAATTGGCATTTGATCCAGAGATTGAACGAACTTTGAGAGGAAACAGGTTTTTGTTAAGGGAAAACAGAATCAGCGGTTCACCAACAACACCAACTACACCAATTACACCACTTAGATACATGGATCCACCACCAAAACCACCCACTACGGGTGAGCTTACACCACCTCTCATACCATCATCAACACAACCTTCACCAAATACCACCATGCCTAACACCACTACCGACCTTACTCCACCGCATGATGTTACACCAACCAACACTACGCTACCTTTTACTACCCAAGTTGAACCTACACTTACCTTTAGCCCGTCTACTACAATTCCACCATTTTCCTATTTCTTCCCACATACGGGTCAATCATCCTCCACCTATTCAATACCACCAAATTCAACCGTAGTTCATGCTACTTCTACATATCAACCACTGAACCAACCGGGTTATCAATATTCATCTTTTCCATTTGGACAATCTTCGGGTATAGGAGGAGATGGATACGATGAGGGGTATGAAGAAGAGTATGGGGGATATGACGAAGATGGATTTTATTATGAGGGTGATGGAGGTAATTTGGGACCTCAAGGAGGAGTGGTTCAACAAAATCAACCATTGCAAAGAATTCAAGACATAGGTAGGTTACCGGTTGGGGTACAACATGTTCGGTCACAAGGGTCACAATTGCAACATCCTATGCCCTTGCAACAAGTTCGTCCACAAAATGCACAACATTAATTCCAAAGGCCAATTCAACAACCACCAATCCAACATCAATTTCAACTACCTCCACAACGATTTGGGCCTCCACACATGCAAGTTCAAAGACCAGTGGGTCCTATACGTCCAAGAGTTCGTTTGGGTGTGCCAAGAAGACATCTTCGAGAACATGCTAGAGGTATTGAAGCACATTTTAGACCGGTGATTACTCATAATCCTTCACCGGTAGTTATTCCTCACAATGACCAAGGGAGGACGTTCGAAGTTCGAACCAATTCGTTACAAAGTTTGCCAAAGTATAAAGGTATAGAAACGGAAGAGCCTTATTTTCATTTGGAGGCTTATGATTCGATTTGCAACACTCTTGGGAGTCAAGGATTTTCGGCTGATGATGTCAAATTGGTATTATTTCAATTCTCTTTGGAAGATAAGGCGAAAAATGGTTTTACACCCTACCTTCAGCATCTATCTATACATGGGCGGAAATGCAACAAATCTTTTTGGATGAATTTTATACCGCCCAAAAGACAAATGATGCTAGAAAAGGGTTGAGAAGTTTCCAACAACTACAAGGTGAGATGTTCCATGAGGCATTTGAACTGTTTAACATGATGATAAAGAATTGCCCTCATCATGGGATAGAGCTATGGGAGTTAATGAATGCTATGAGGGGTTATGTGCCGAAGATGCTCGTGACTTAATGTCTATCACGAATGGCACTTTTGGCACGAATTATGAGCATGACGATTGGGAATTCTTGGAACAAATGGTGCTCACATCAAAAAGAAAAGCTCAAGCATCAAGGAGAGGACGACCGGCCATTACCCGAACTCAAGTGCACGCGGTAGACGATGGTAATGTTCAAACTTCTAATCAAATTTATAATGTTTGTGTGCTTTGTAATAAGATAGGGCATGCGGCTGAAAATTGCCAAGGATTGGAAGGGCAATATGAGGAGGTGAATGCATTGCAAGGGCAAGGTGGGGGTGGTAGAAATTACAACATGAATTCCAATACTTACCACCCCGGTTTACGAAATCACCCGAACTTTAGATACGGGAATTCATCAAACCAAGCCAACCCGAACTTCCAAGGAAACCAAGGATTTCAAAGGCAATATCAAACGGGTCAAAGCTTTTTGGGTGGAAACGAAGTAATGGAGATATTGAAGGCGATGCAAATTGAGATGAAACGAAGGAATCAACTTGATGATGCTCGCATTCAAAAAAACGAAATCCGTGATAAAGCAATTCAGTTGTTGACTACCCAAATGAGTCAACTTGCGAGCGATGTGGCAAGATTGAAGAAAGCAAAAGGCCAACTACAAAGTGACACGGTGACAAATCCCAAAAACATTAAAAGTGTTAATATCAATGTGGTAAGTATCGTTCCTAATAGTGAATTCAATGAAACATTTTTAACATCTTCTTGTTAAGTGAGTACAGGTATAGGAAGGGATGTCGAGGTTGAAACGGACAAAGAGCATGGAGCACCACTCGTACCTATTCAAGTGGGAAAATTAAAAATTCCTCAAGCATTGTTGGACTACGGGGCTAGTATGAGTGTGCTACCAGGCGATCTATACGATATGTACGACTTTGGTCCGCTTCAAGATATAGACACCATAGTGAGTTTGGCGGATGAAAGTTGGAGGCGTCCACGGGGAATGGTTAAGAATGTTATGATTCGGTTGGGAGAATTCGACTATCCGGTGGATTTTCTGGTTTTAGATTATGTTTCTACCAAAACGGCATCACAACAAAGGGTAATTTTAGGTCGACCGTTTCTTTATACGGAAAGTGCTCAAATGAACTGTAGAGACGGGATCATTACTATGACCGAAAAGAACCGTAAGTTGTACTTTGATGTTCATACTAGGAGATTAGTTATGAACCTATTGAAGAGAAGGGTAGAGAGTCTAGTAACCATATGAAAAGTGTGCATCAGAGAATAAAAATGAACAAACCACCTGGGTGTGAAAAGAAGTATGAAGGTTCGAGCAGGTATGTAGTTGACTATCCACCGAATAGACATTTGATGGATGCATTTCAACCAATGACAAGCTGCAGTGGGGGAGGTGATAGGAACCGATTCTTTGAGCCACCATAAATAGGGGTGGCATGGTCTGGCTGAAGACTCGAAACTTAGCGCTGCTCGGGAGGCAACCCGGGGTTTTATATTGATCTTGCTGTGTTTATTTTTCTATGTTTCAGGGCCATGGCGACATTCAAGTGTGGGGAAGATGTGTGGATATTTGTGTGAAGGTGGTGATAGGAAGTCGGAATGTCTACAACATCAGTTGTGTCAAACTTCACCAGCTCATTGTACTCTTTCCTTAGTCTTGTTATGTTCTTTAGCTTTGAAATTTTGGTAGTTATTTTGTTTATGTTTTGTTTAAAAAAAAAGAGTTTGAATGGGTTTTAGCGATCAATTCCTTTCAAAACCATACATTGGGGTCAATGTATCCCAAGTATGGGGATAGGGGGAAAATTTTTGAGAATTTTAAAAAATTTGTGAAACCAAACGAAAAATTGTCGAAATCTGAACACGTGATATTGTTCCACTTGACACACCGAAACCCCTTTTTAGTCATTTCTTGGTGAGTGTTTGAGCCACACATGATTATTAAAGATGCTTTCCTTGTTTTAAGTGGCGGTGTGTGTATTGTGTTAATAGAACTTGTGCATGAATGCTTGTTAAATCCTAGAGTTAGCATACTTGTGAAAATGATAGGGATTTTTAGGTAGCCTCGTCCGAATGTGTGAGAGTGTGGGAATTGGGGGTTGGACCTCATACGTTACATATATGAGCTTGGTACTGTGAGGGGTGGGGGTTTGGTCTTTAGAAAGCCATGTTTGATCCTTATACTATTCGATTGTGACCACGACATCACGTCAAATTTTGGCATCCTTGCCGGGGAACCTATCGCAATTATGGATCGGGAAGTCAAGGTCCGTAAGCATAGCCGAATTCCAATCGTGAGAGTCCGTTGGAACTCAAGACGTGGACCGGAGTTCACATGGGAACGCGAGGATCAGATGAAGCTCAAGTATCCTCACCTTTTCCCAACTGACCAATCTAATCGTGATGCAACTAATGAATTTCGAGACGAAATTCCCTTTCAAGTTGGGGATGATGTGGCACCCGAGGAAAATCCACAGTCATCCTAACCTAACACCTCACTGCTTTTGGAGTGCTTATCAAATTTCAGGACGAAATTTCTTTCAAGTTGGGGATGATGTGACAACCCGAGATTTCAAGGCCTTTCCTCTTCGCATTACCTGTTTCACAACTCTGTTTTCATAATTTGTTTTGCGTTGAAAGATGTGCATGTTTGATAAATAATTAATGTATTGTTACGGTTGTTTAATGAAGACTTAAGAATAGTTTATGTTTCGTAGCTTCATAACTAAGGTCCTTTGCTAACTCCACTAATTGACGAAGTATGGGTCCTTCGTCACAAACCCTCCTCGACGAAGATAGTTCTTCATCATCAACAAATCTTGACAAAGATAGTTCTTCGTCATGAACAGTACTTGACGAAGATGGTTCTTCGTCATCAACATTTTGGACGAAGTATGGTTCTTCGTCGACATGATTTTTCGCCGAGAGGGCCTTTAGCCCAAATGAAACCCGGCCATGTTAACATCATTTAAACATACATCTGTACGTAGAAACCTAATGATTTCACAAACCCTACTTTCCTCCACTCCCAATTGATTTGACGGCAGCCATACCTTCATTCGAAGCTCTCCCCTCTCACCGATTCAAGCACCTTCATTACTCTATGATTCTTTGGTTAGTATGAGTACACTCGTTTTAATATTTGTTAGTTGTTCTAGGCTATGTGCAACTTGTGATTTGATTTGCATTGATGATCATGGGTTTGTATAATCTAGGGTGGTTGTTAGAGAATTCTGTTGATGATAAGATTGATGTTAATATTGAGGGTTGCATGATAACAAGGTTTTGATGAGTGTCTTATGATAACAAACTGATTAGATCTAATCTGAAAGTATTTATGATGCTAACCAAGGTGGATCGATAAACTAGGGTTGCATATTATCTCGATACTTTGGCGAAGTATGATGCCCCTGATATGGTCACAAGATGATTGTTCATTAAAACTAAAACAACCATGTTAATTGATTTGAATAGTGGACCATGATGATTAAACTGGTAAAGCATGATTAGGGTTTGTTTTAACATGAAAATAACTGTTGTTTGATTCGATAAAACATGCCAAAATTGGTTAACTGCTATTACGAAATTTTGGGGGAATCATTGGATGAAATCTTGGAACTCTTAGCGTAGCGGCGAAGATCCCCCCCCCCCCCCCCACGAAGTATCCATGTCGACGAAGAACTGATTCTTCGTCGACAAGCCTAAGACGAACATTTAGAGGACTTCCTCACAATCGCTCTTGACGAAGTCTGATTCTTCGTCAAGAGGGATTCTTCGTCGTGACGGCATCCCACGAAGAATTGATTCTTCGTGGAGATGCTGTTAGTGGACAATCAGAACAGTTATAAAAATGTATACAATTTACTATGTGTATGAGATTTGAGAAATTGCTATGTGATATTCGGTGATCTTTGCGGCTAACGCCATCTGTGAAAATACGTGATTCAATTTATTGTGAAACTGATCATAATGGTAACCACGATAGGGTTTGGTTGACCAACTTGGAAAATACGTGATTCAATTTATTGTGAAACTGATCATAATGGTAACCAGGATAGGGTTTGGTTGACCAACTTGGAACGGGTAACTTAACATACCGAGCAAAACTAAGGTGAGTTCACTTCTCTCAAAACAAGCATGCGTCCGGTGGGGACAACCAAACAGACAAACAAATAAACGGGTTTTCATAAACCCACATCCTTGTAGGGGATATGAGGCAGTTTTCACAAACCCATATCCTTGCAGGGGATATGAGGCAGTTTTCAGTAAATGTTGATGTTGGATAATACATTCACTTTCTATCACTTAAGTCCCATCATACTACCGGGTTAGTTGCTTGTAGGGCAACAGGGTTATTAGTTTATAGCACTATTTGGTTTGGCACCCTCACGATGTACCTGGATAGGACGGGCGTAAACTAATAACTTTAAAGTCATGACCAATGTTTGATAGAGCATTGGAGAAGGATAAAAAGGAGCCGTCTGCGGTATCGAGTTATTATCAACATAACATAAGTCAATACTTGGTAACAAACGGTTAAGCAAACTGTGAACTCACCAGCGTTATCTGATACACTTTTTTTGCATGCTTGCAGACCCTTAGGTACACTGTCATGGAACTTGCTGTCTGAGAAGCTGGAGTGGTCATGGGTCGTGACATTTGGAAACGCTTCCCACTGTTGCATTGTTTTGAACATTTTCATTTAAACTTATTTAACAAATTATTATGCTTCCGTTGAACATGTTTAATTTTCTACTCTGGTGATTGAATTGTACTATTTCGTTTAATGGAAAGTTTATTTTATTTATGGTTCAATATGATTAGTGGCTAGATCTTGGTAAGTCACATATTTTGCGGGAGTTTTCGCTTGTGGTATTTTTAGGGGTGTTACAGTGTGTTTAAAAGGAAGAACATGAATGTGGAATGTGAAGAGTGGGTCTCACATACGAGATATTGTCTTTTACCGTGGCCAAATTATCGGGTATGAAAGTGAGATATTGTCTTTTATCCTCTCCCCTTTTATTCTCTCCCTCCATAATCATTCATCCTCTCAGGCTAGTGGGTATGGGACCGTCCCCCCATCCGTCCTGGTCCGGCGACACGGGCTACACCAAACCCCCCCCCCCCCGGTCCCCGTCCTCTCCGTCTCTTCTTGGACGTTGGCGACGGACCAAATGTGGGCCCCTCCCTTCAAAAAGTGACCGTTATTTAAAAAAAATCCACTTTTCAAAACCAATCAATCGGTCAAAAATTTTAAAATATATATAGTTCCATTCCATTTTCACCTCCATTCACAAATATAACCCAAAAATTTCATCTCTCTCACATAATTTTTATAAATCTTCTTCCACTTTTATAAACCTTATACTCTATCATGGCTTCACCTTCTTCCATTTCTTCAATTTCTTCCATCTCTTCATCATATTCGTCTTCATGGTATTCATCATCTTCAGAAGAGGATACTATTATGCACAACATAATTATGAACGTGGCTCAGGTCTTCATGGCGGGTGATGAAGCGTCGTCCCAACGCCTAACTAAACGAGCAAAATTAAACCGAGACCAAGAAGGTATTTTACTATTTTTTCCTTATTATGTTTTATATAGATTTGAAAATGTATTTTATAATGAATTTCATTTATGTTTCGTTTTAAATTTATAGCCGCCCACGCTAAACTAGTAGCCGATTATTTTGCCGACGAACCTGTGTACCCAGCCGAGATTTTTCGCCGTCGGTTAGCTCAGTCTGAGCCATTTTTTTACACTGCGAAACGACGCTAGGGGGCAAAGGGGTTTCAGTAATTTACAAAAAAATGTACGTCGGCCATTCGCCAATTGGCATACGGTTACTCACCCGATGCATTAGACGAGTATATAAAGATGTCTGAAAGAACCGCACGTCTATGTTTGCATAAGTTTTGTGCATGGGTTGTCAAATTGTATAGCAAGCGTTACATGCGGAAACCGAACGCAAACGACGTTCAAAAATTATATCAAGCACACGAACAGAGACATGGTTTCCCAGGAATGCTCGGGAGCATTGATTGCATGCACTGACCGTGGCAGAACTGCTCAGTTGCCTGGCAAGGTCAGTATGCTAGGGGAGATCATGGACACCCGACTATTATTCTAGAGGCTGTTGCGTCACACTTTTTTTGGTCTACCTGGTTCGCTCAATGACCTTAACATCATATACCAGTCACAGATATTTGAGGATGTAGTGGCGGGTACAGGTCCAGACACAAGCTTTACGGTTTCGGGGGAGGGGGGGGAATACATGCGAGGTTACTACCTAGCCGATGGAATATACCCAACGTACTCGACAATCGTTAAAACTATTCCTCACCCGACAGACGAAAAAAGAAAAAAATTTGCGAAGTATCAAGAGGGTGCGAGAAAAGATATTGAACGGGCTTTTGGTGTTCTACAAAAAAAATGGCAAATCATTGAACATCCAGCACGTTCGCGAACACCAAAGAGGTTACGACACATTATGTACGCTTGTATCATCCTTCATAACATGGTCATTGAAGACGAAGGTAGAGCGATATGCGAGTACGACGAAAACGCGTCTACTGGAAATTCTGTTCCAGTTAGTGGGGAACAACAAGATTTGAACATGTTCCCTCAACGTAATGAGTTCACACATCATAACCTACAAGCGGACTTGGTGGAGTACATTTGGAACAACGCTCAAAACGAACCCGACCACGACATGGAAGACGAAGACTAGTAGCTTATTTTAATATATTATGATATTTTTAAGTTTATTTTTTTTATGTTTATTTTTTTTAGGTTTATGTTTTTTTTTTAATTTATTTTTTTAACTTTATTTTTTTTAAGTTTATGTAATGTTTTTTAATATTATTGAAAATATTTTGTTACTTTATTTGTTAAATGTTAAAAAAAGTAGAAGATTAAAAAAATAAAAAAACATAAAAGTGGTGGAGGACTATGAGTAGGACCATCCTCCCATACCCTCTAGTTTTTGAGGATGGACCATCCTTGGGAGGACTATGACATGACGCCTACGTGGCGGATCATCCTCAAGGATGGACCATCACCATACCCACTAGCCTCACATGCTTCTCTTCATCTTCATCTGCAATCAATCAAATCTTGGGAATTTAAGAATTTCGGATGGGTAGTTCCCACGATTTGCTCAAACTCAATGTTTAATCAGTTAATCTATCATGTCTCTTCCTCAATCATCAATCCGGTAAGTTCTCTGGTTTTTCTTTCCATTGTAGATTATTTTTGTTTGGCTTTTGGATATACTAGAAGTTGTTTTGATTGATTATCAGTTTGCGTACAGAGCTGGTGTGATGAGAAAGGAAACATTCATTTGAGTGAGCCTGAAAATGAAGAAGAAGAAACCCTCACAATTTTTCCATGTACATGTAAGTTGATGTTTATGTTGGTTCAGGCCCCTTCAAACACACACTCTATAAACTCACGTATGTATATGATTTGATCAGGAAGTGAGAAATAGAAAAGCTTCTGAAGTCGGTGTATATTTCGAAATGAAGGGTTACATATTCAATAAATCAAAAGCTAATTTATAGCCATGCAATATTACACACGTGCACTTTTAAAAACAATAAGAAACTAACTACACCTAAGGAACTGGACTTCTTCTACACAATGCATTGAACGAGCCCACGTACTCCTTTTCTTTTGCATCACACCATTTAATTAGTCAACAATCTCCCCGATTTAGCTGCTTATTTGACCCGTAACCCGGTCAAACCCGCGACCCGACTTGATGCTTGACTCCACGACCCGTAACATCAAGATTAACCCAACATTCACCCCCTTAATCTTGATTCGGTTCTTTCTTCTGGCTTGTCTTCAGTCTTGCTAAACTTTCTTGATTCGAACCCGTTCTTGTTTGCTTGTCGAATCTTCTTGCTAACTTTCATGCTTTTTGAACTTGCTCTTTCTTTCTTGCTCAATCCAAGTTCAACTTTCTTGCTATTTGAATCATTAAGATTCAATCTTTCTACTTTCTACCAGCCAATATGACTCGATTCTTGCTCTTGCTTCACGAACCACGCGGGCCCGGCCTTTCTCTTTCTTACGTGAACGCTTTCGGTCTCTCGTTCACGACTCGGTCTATTGTGAACTCTTTCGGTCTTTGTTCACAATTTCGGTCTTTCTTTCTTTCTCCGTCTACTTTGGTGCAAACCTACGTCTTTGTCACACCCACGGTCTCGATCTCATGTCAACCTCTTCGTTCTCGGATTCACAATTCTGGTCTTTCGGTCTAAGCATTCTTCAAGAAACGCTTCTTTCGGTCTGCGGTCTCTCACCGGTTTCTATTACTCCGGTGACGCTCTCGGTCTTCGCTGCTTTGGCAGCCGGTCTTCATACCTCTTCTCATGATTCACATGAAACGCCTCCTTCTTCTACTTCAATCGCCCATACCAGCGATCTCTTGAACACCCTTCAACGAATTCTTTCTCTTCTCAACCCCGCAGTTTAGAGGGTTGCACCCCCTAGCTCGAAACCGACTCTCAAACCGGCCCTCGTATCTCGACCTCGCTCTGATACCAAATGTTGGTTCAGGCCCCTTCAAACACACACTCTATAAACTCACGTATGTATATGATTTGATCAGGAAGTGAGAAATAGAAAAGCTTCTGAAGTCGGTGTATATTTCGAAATGAAGGGTTACATATTCAATAAATCAAAAGCTAATTTATAGCCATGCAATATTACACACGTGCACTTTTAAAAACAATAAGAAACTAACTACACCTAAGGAACCGGACTTCTTCTACACAATGCATTGAACGAGCCCACGTACTCCTTTTCTTTTGCATCACACCATTTAATTAGTCAACAATCTCCCCGATTTAGCTGCTTATTTGACCCGTAACCCGGTCAAACCCGCGACCCGACTTGATGCTTGACTCCACGACCCGTAACATCAACATTAACCCAACAGTTTACACCATTCTCTAAAATCACGTATGACTGAATCAGATATATATTTGGTCAATCTTTAAGTGTTTCTTTGTTATATGTTTATGTTTTAGAAACAATTTCTTATTTTGTGATTGTAAGATTGAGGATCTGTCCCCATTCCAAAACCCTAATATTTGACTATTAAGATTTTGGGCAGTGAAGGTGTAAATGACACAAGCTATCTAGGTTTGGATTGTTGCACGTAAGTGTTGCAGTTAGATATATGATAGCTGCACCAGTTTGTCATCCTTATATTACTACCATCTGATTAGTACTTGATTCTATGCAGGAGTTGGAAGTATGAAATGGTTTTGGAGGCATAGCTTAAGGTACTTGAATTGTTTCTCCGATCTATGATATTATTAATATAAGAACTATTATTAATTATTATATATTATATTGACGCTTGTGAGTCCAACCGTTTTTAGACTCACCCTGATCATCAGGTCAAGCCAGTATTAGATCATGGCCATTCAAACTGAGCGATTTTTCTATATTGTTTTGTTTACTTGATGATGGTTTCTTTAGAGTCCAATACCGTTTGTAAATTAACATGTATGGTTTATTGTTTTTATCTCATAAATTTATATTTCTTTTGTGGCGTTGTCAGTTTTTATACCAATAATATGTTACTAGCTTTATATGCTATAATTTACTTAACACATTCAATGCATTTTTTTTATCTAGACTCAGTAATAAAGACGATGCTTCCCACATTGGATGACCCTTTCACCCGTTTTTTGGAGTCTGTCAGAAGTTCGACGGTATGAAGATTGAAGCCCCACTTCATATCTATCCCGCATTTACTTTACATAAAATGTTTGTTGCTTTTTCTTTTAAAATGTGCAAATATGTTCCTCTCAAGGCGATAAGGAACACACGGTGTGCTTACTGGGGTAGGGTTATTACTTGGCTACCCGGCTGGCAATGACGAAGCTCTTTCTAGACTCATGGTTATTTCAGCTTCTCTAGGGGCGTGCTAACAGGGATGCCATATCTCCAGGTAATCTAAATCTGGCAGTTGATGATGCTAATACAGGATCAGAAACAGTAGACATTAATAATGCAGTAGAGCGTTGTGGTAAGTTATCATAGACTATATTTTTTATTGTTAGCTTGGTAATAAGATGAATATATAGTTAACTATAGTCATTTAATGTACTTGTAGGGGACCCGAAAGACGTGAAGCACAACCAAAAATACAATATGTTTTACAAATTCTAAAGGAACTAGGTGGGATGAAAGGAATGACAGGTCTACTATGGGAAACATCCTTACTTGACCCAAATGAGGTATATTTTCTAGCCACCAATCAATATAATCTTCATATATATTTTTATGCTTTAGCAACTATAACTAATTGATAATATTCACATTCGTATATTACACACGAAGTAAGTTGGTGAGTATATATTGAAAGTGATCCTTTTGTTTTCATTATACAGGGAATTTGCTTTCGTGGTCTCTCTATAACCGAATGCCAGAAGGTACTGCCAGCTACAAAGCCTGGTGAAGGGCCATTATTGGAGGGTCTTCTTTGGCTTCTTTTGACCGAAAAGGTAAATTGTAAATGATCCTGATTAATGTTGTTACATTAATTTTAGAGAAAAATGCCCGGATAGTCCCTGTGATTTCGCCTTTTTTCACCTATAGTCCCCAACTTTCTAAAACTACATGAATAGTCCCCAAGTTTTCATTTTTTGTTCCCGGATAGTCCCTGGGTCTAACTTCAGTTACTTTTCTCTGTTAAAATGATGTGAAATGACAAAAATACCCTTTCCTTAAAAGGCCAAACCATAGGGACTATCCGGGCATCTTCTTCATTTTTATTTATAAAACCCCACCACCACACTTCATCTTCAACCTCCACCCACCATCACCCTCCTCCGCCGGAAAAATAAGTCACCGCTGCCCCGCAGACGGCGGCGCCGCTGATTTAACAACACTGTGAACTGTTTATCAAATCACAACATAAAAATAAGTCACCCACCATCTCTCTTTCTTTCTCTTAGTAAATAAGAATCCAAATTACCTGTGAAATATTGTAAGATCAAAATTAAGATAAATTAAAGCATAATCAAGATATCACTGATAACAAAAACGATGATCAGAAACATTCGAAGTAAAATTATAGGTCGAATCAAAATCAAATACATCCACGTAGCAAAAACTGAAACAAAATAAACGCATTTCACGTAACAAAATCGAATTAGTTTGCAATTCAGAGAACGAGATTGATAAACGGTTTAGGAACTGAAAATTGTATAAATCGGAATCGGTTGACAGAAACTGTTTTAATTGATCAACAACAAACTGTCGCCACCGCCGAAACCACCAACACCACCGTCAACAGCTGCTCCACAATCAATCGAAGCTAACAAGCAGAAGGTTGATGAAGATGACAAGTCTGTGGAAGAACAGAGGCTTGAGAAAGAAGTGCACCAAATTTCACATCAACTGCACCAAATTAGGTCAAAATCGAAGCAATAATGATGAAATTTACAGCCGAATTTGCGTGAAAACTTACCAGAACGAACAAGCTTCATCAAACGAGCAAATAAACAGAAATTAATGCGATAATAACTGAATCGGTTAGGGTTTCGACCACGCAATCAGTATCCATTCGATTAGTGTTGTTAACACTAGTACACAAATGATCAAAAGATGCTATAGTGTTTTCAAAAGATGCGGTTCTCCCCTCTAACCCGCATCTTATGTATATTTTGAGAAAAATATAGGCTAAAAGATGCGGTTGTATATATAACCGCATCTTATGGGTGTTTTGAAAAAAATCCAGAGTCAAAAGATACGGTTTTAGAACCGCATCTATTGTTAAGTACTAATAAATTACAAAAAGGGGTTTTCACCTTATTCACTATAGGATGAATACTTTTATTTATTTTTTATTAGATATTAAAAATTATAAAACAATGAAAAGAGGTTTTCATCTACAATATTAGTGATTATAGAAACTAACTTTTTTAATAAATATCTCATTTTTTAGTTATTGGTTTATTAGTTTTGATTAATAAAAAAACCAATAATCATGAGTAAGTAAATACAAACCGTTTTGATTAATAAAAAAACCAATAATCATGAGTAAGTAAATACAAACCGTATATGTATGACTTATGTTTTTTTTATTAACGATACTAAAAAACAAAACATATAAAAAGATTTTCATAAATAGTATTCTTAATAATAAATAAATAACTTTCTTATTATAAACATATAATTACTTTTTATTATTGATTTATCGTGTATACGGGTACGTACTTATTTATTTATATGTATTATGCATGTATATGTGTAAGTGTTAGTGTATGTTTATGAGTATGTATCGATGTATCATTCGATGATTAATAAAAAAATGTTTAACACGTATGTGAATGCTATTTAAAATAGTGATGAGCATTTGGTACCGGGTATATTCAGTACCAGTTCCTATTTTCCCCGTTTTCAATACCGGTACGGTACCGGTATTTACGGGCAAAACAATGGTAAGTACCGGTACTGAACCGGTGTATTCGGTACTAGTACCGGTACCACTTTTCCCTATTTTTCGGTACCGGTACTTTCGGTACCTAACGGGTACCATGCTCATCCCTAGTTTAAAACCCTAATTGACTATCATTGTCCTTTATTATCAATAAAGGGTGTTTAGGATGATCAATGGTCCATTAGGATGGTTAATAGGCCAATTAGGACTAGTGATGGTCAACTAGGGTTGTTCATGCTCCATTTTTGTCAATGAAGAGCACTAAGGATGATCGATTGTCTATTAGGATGATTGATGGACCAATTAAGGCCAGTAATGGTCAACTAGGATTATTCGCATTAGATTAGTGTCAATGAAGGTTGTCTAGGGTGATTAATGGTTCATTAGGATGATTGCTAGATTAGTTAGGGACAATGGCTGTCAACTAGGGTTGTTCATACTACATTTTTGTTAATAACGGACGTTTAGGATGATTAGTGGTCCATTAGGATGATTGATAGGTCAGATAGGGGCGGTGGTGGTCAACTAAGGTTGTTCATGTTCCACTATTGTCAATAAAGGGCGTCAAGGATGATCAATGGTCCATTAGGATGATAGATAGGCCAAATAGGGCTAGTGATGGGGTTGTTCATGTTCCATTATTGTCAACGAAGGGCGTTTAAGAATATTTATGGGTTATTAGGATGATTGATGGACCAACTAGAGCCAGTAATTGTCAAATAGGGTTGTTCATGATACATTAGTGTTAATTTAGGTTGTTTATGATGATTAATTGACCATTAGACAAGATAGGACTTCGTGGAGGCGTAGGATCAGGGTTAAGGACTTCTAGAGGATATTGCAGTAAGGTCTTAGGTGTATTTTAGGGACCTAGGTTTTTCTTATTCTTTAAGGGACTTTTCCGGTGATTGCCTTCTTGTGTTTATGCCCAAATGATGTTGTATGCTATTATACATGATTTACATTATATTGTGTCACTCTGATCACTTTTTTTATATGGGTGACTTCTTATTTCTATATTCTTTGACTTGGTGTGTTGGTATGCTGTTCGTTTTCAAGCCGAGGGTCTCTCTGGAAGCAGCCTCTTTATCCCTATGGATAGAGGCAAGGTCTGTCTAGATCCCACCCTCCCCATACCCTATAAGTAGCTTTGCTATTTGTGGGATTTACTGGGTATGGTTGTTGTTGTTGTATTATTGATATATCATTTAGGGACAGTGGTGGTCAAGTAGGGTTGTTCATGTTACATTTTTTTTAATGAAAGATGTTTAGGAAGATTAGTGGTGTATTAGGATGATTAATAGGTCGATTAGGGCCAATGGTGGTCAACTAGTGTTATTTATATTCCATTATTGTCAAGAACAGGTGATTAGAATGACTAATGGTCCATTACTCCATTAGGATGGTTATGGACCAATTAGGGCAAGTAATGGTCAACTAGGGTTGTTCATACTCCATTTTTATCAATGAAGGGTGTTAAGGATGATTAATGGTTCACTAAGATGATTGATGAGCCAATTAGGATCATTGAGTAGGGGGGGATATTGCACGGTCCTCCCAACCGCTGGAGTAATCCCAACTAAAGTGGTTGTATTTCTAAAAGTTAATGGAAAGTTAAAAAATTATTGTTTTAAAAATGGATTCATTGTATTTTTATAATACTTTTGCGTATATATTATTTCACTTCAATTATATATTATTGGGGAATTGGTTTGTAACAATCCCAACTAGATGTCTTTGGTCATTGATAGTCCCACCTTTAAATATTTCCCCCACCAGTCCCACCTTTCACCTATTTTTCATACACCGGTCCCCCGTTAAAAAAACTTAACGGAGTTATGTTTTTTTTCCAAGTTACAAACATTTTTCTTACAACTTTTGATCAGAACGACGATACGAGTCCATTGATGTAAAACTTACCTCGAAACGGTACTCCAAACGATGAAAACGGCGCTTCAAGTCTGGTTTTTAAATTTCCAATTTACAAAAATCAAGTCATTTGGACCACCATTTCGAGGTAAATTTTATATCAATGGACTTGTATCGTCATTCTGATCAAAAGCTCTAAAAAATTTGTTTTGTAATTTGGAAAAAAATATTAACTCCGTTAAGTTTTTTTTTATTTTTATTTTTATTTTTTTAACGGGGACCGGTGTAGGAAAAATAGGTGAAATGTGAAACTGGTGGGAGGAATATTTATAGGTGAAACTATCAATGGCCAATGACCTCTAGTTGAGATTATTACAACCCAATTCCCATGTATTATTTCACTTCAATTTGTCACTTAAAATATTTGGCTCTCAAAATTTTCCCGCCTTTACATCTTAGTCGAATTTTAAAAATTTTCCTTCAGAAATTTTCCCACCTTCTTAGGCCATGTGTAGTCATAACGCCCCTTTGTAGGCGTTATTCGACACGTGGCGCGCCACGTGTGCGGGTGGGCGTTATGGGGCGTTATGCATTTAAGCCCGTAGTCATAAAGCCCCCGCCTAATCATTACTCAATTATTAATTTCTAATTTTTTATAATTATTTTCTAACTTTATAAAATTAAAATTCATTTCATTAAATTAAAAAAACATTACACTAAAATAAAAAAAAAAACATTACACTTAAAAAAACCATTACAGTAACATAAAAAAAACGGTTCCACTAAAAAAATAAAAGAACAACACTTCAAAGATTATATTTTTTTTCGATCCTTTCCTTTTGGGCCAACGCCATCTTCAAAGCTTTTCCGGTAAGGTGGTCGTGCGGTTTCGAGTAGAACTCAAAGTCGTGAGCCCATTGTCTATCCCGCATAATCTCCGTAACTTCGCGGTTCTTCTCCATACGTTAGTACCGAGTTCGTGTATGTCTTGAAGTCGGTTGTTTATCTCCGAAAATGCGTTACTCATATCCGTTCCCATAGATATCGATGACGACTCGGGCTTTTTCACTCGACTATTTCTTCCGGGCAGTCTTGGTAGCTCCTCCACCGGCTCGTCATCCGGAATATCCTTGTTCAAGTCGGTGTTTCGAGCGTCGGAGGTTGGCGTTTCGGGTTCACCCGACTCGTTTGTTTTGGACCTCTTTGATGGCCGTTTATTTCCCGAACGACCACTCGGAGTAGATACGGTGGCCCATTTGGGGCTATGGCGAAGGATTTGCCAACACCTCATGTACGGGAAATGGCCATTAGCATTCGTATACACGACCAATGCCGCTTGCGTAATGTCTTCGTCCTTACTTCCACTTTTCCATCCGGCAAACGTGCGTTGGTACACGGTTTGAAAGTTCGTGCATTTCTTGTTTATATCGGTCCACTTGCCTGATATAGAGTCCCGTGGGCGGTATTCGTCTCCTTCACCCATGAGATCGAAAAAAAGATCTCGTATTCGTTGCTAAAAAACGGTTTTACTTTGATTGTTTGCTAAAAAAAAATATAATGTTTGTCTAAAATTTAAAAAATAAATAAAAACAGAAAATAAATAAAAATCAGAGAAAAAAAAACGAAACAACACAAAAAAAACGGAAAAAACAGAAAAAAGAGAAAAAACAGAAAAAAATAAAGAAATTTAAAAAATATACCTATAACCGGGTCCTCCGACACATCGATGAAAGTGCGGGTTAACGCATACTCCTCATCGGACTCCCACGATATCAAATTTGTTTTTGCTCGGGTGGTGGTTTCCGCTTTCTTTTTATGTGGCCGTTTTCCTTTCCTTTTTGCGTCTCCGCTACTTCGGGTTGTGTTTCCGGAACAACATCGGTATCGTGTAGTGGGGAGCCAAAAGCATGAGCCGACCCAAACGCTTGAGACGACCCCATTCCATCGGTGTTTTGATTCGGGTTCCACCCGTAGAGATTCGGGTCCCATGATAGCGGTTGGTTCAAAAGATTCATGAACCCGGGATTTTGTTGATTGTAATCGAGAAAACCGGAGCCGAAAGGGTTGGGTCGAGTGGGAACCGGCGACACGGGGCGAGTAGGATTACCACTTTGGTTTGGGTCCGCACTTGATCGGGGAGGAATGAAGCCACGGTTGAATGGATGCATTGTATAAAATATAAGGATTTCTAAAAAAAGTGGAAGAGATAAAGAGTGTTTGAGTGTGTGTAAAAAAACTTGAAAGGAGGTATTTATTTAAAGGAAAGTTTGAAAAAAAATTGATTTTTTTTTTAAAGAAAATGACCGTTTACCAAACGTCAAAAAAAAAAAAAACAAATTACATTTCATACCGCCGTTATCATCATCGTGCCATTCCAATTTTTCGAAACATAGCGCCTGCCGTTTTGGTGTTCCAGGCGGTATGGCGGCGCTATGTTTGGGCATACCGCCCCACTACGTATCACCTTAAGGTTCAACTTTGTCTTTCCCACTATTCCACCTTATTTTCCCTAAAACCGTAGTGGCTCTGCTCTCCTATACGAGTTCAGAATGCTCGTCCCTCCAAATTGAGTTTCACCACAAATTTATTTCACTGCTCTGATTCGTAGAACATCTTGCTAATATGAGGAAAGTTGTGACAATCCAAGTTTCAACTATTATTAAGTGTGTTTAACTGATGTATACAGATTTATACATATTTATTTAATAGTGTGATTTGTGAAATTAATAAACAAGAGAAACTATATTTTATTAAGAGTGTGATGTGGGAAATTATTAAACTAACAAAAACAAGCTGCATGTTATCAAGTTGTGCATACTGACAATATGGTTATAAAAGTAATAAACCAAAGGAATCCTTTACAACTTACAATCCACGAGACCGTCACTAGTCAACAAATTAATGCTGTGCATGTTAGGTTGTAATGTAGTTGTTAGAGTGGAGCAGGTATAGTAGAGTGGTTATATCATTCCCATCTTCACATGAAAACTAGATCGTAAAACTTAGAGCTCCATTGTTATCCCTGTACGAAGACAACTGAAGTCTCCAAACTCTTCTTTTCGATCAAGCTAGTGACATCCCATTCTCGGACATACTTGATCAACTGGTAGACTCGTAGATAATCCTACCGAGCACTCTAAGGTGAGTTCACACTCTTACCAAGGCATGGGATTCCCGGGGTTGGGAATGGGATTGAATGATTATTTGTACTCACATCATTACTAGACTAAATCTACGTATTGGATACATACTGTCCTCAGTTGAGAAGGGCACTTATATAAAATACAATTCTTCGCACACATGCCTGGATTGGCCGCGATACATATACTAATCTTCGCACACATGCCTGGGTTGGCCGCGATACATATACTAATCTTCGCACACATGCCTGGGTTGGCCGCGATACATATACTAAACTTCGCAAACATGCCTGGAGGGCCGCGATACAAATATAACTAGTCTAGAATACATGGGAGACCCCACTAATCTTCGCACACATGCCGGATAGGCCGCGATACAAGTAAATACGATACATTGGTTACTAAACAAACATACGGTTTACGAAACGAACACTATAACTAAACAACCAACTGTGAACTCGCTCAACTTTGTTGTTGACTCGTTGTTACATGCCTTGCAGATCATTAGGTATCTCTGGAGCTTGCATGGGAGTGAAGAGGAGTCGTTGTGGGATATGGACAGCTGTGTACCATGTTAAACTTATGAAACATTTAAACTTATGTTGGGTTTACTTATGTATGCTTCCGCTAAACGCTTAACTACTTTATGGTTGTGAACACCTTTCGTATTGATGAATGACTTTTAATTATTAATTACAATGTTCAATATGATTGGTGGCTTGATCCTGGTCATGTCACGCCTCCAAGCGGTGGTACTCCGCGTGTGGATTTTGGGGGTGTGACAGATTGGTATCAGAGCCATTGGTTATAGTGAATTTGGTTTTAAAAAGGGGAAAAAAGTTTTTGTTAAAACCAGACTATAACCTGAACAGTGCTCAACAATCCACAACGACGCTTCACTCCACGTGCAAGACTCGACACTATAGGTAATACTGTTCATGTTTACATTGCCTACTTACTAGATTACATAGAACTTTGCTCAGGGTATGCTTAGATAAACGTAACAACTACTATGTGAAACCTAGTATGCTCACACTTTTCTGTCATTCCACACTTGCGTACTGATACGACGCACTTCGCACTTGTGCTCTCATACTTATGAAGATCATGAGTGGCGCGTTAACCTAACTCAAGCCAGTTGGCGGCTTTGATCACTGAACAAGTTACTGCAGCACTCGCAGCTACCCAGGCAGGAGGTATAGCCTGCCATCGCAATTTACTCTAGGACCTTTAGATCCTACTCTCGTAACCCAAAACTTGTGCTTAATTTTGATTACTCTTACGCACACGACAAGTCAGCACGCTCAGTCACCTGTTTGCACCTTCAAGACTTTCATGGACTGTCGTCCTAGCACATTCAGTGGCACGGAAGGAGCAGTTGGACTTCTCCGTTGGTTTGAAAAGCTCGAATCCGTCTTTGAAATGTGTGAATGCCCTGAGACTCGCAGGGTAAAATATGCTACTGGTACTCTTGAGGATATAGCGCTCACGTGGTGGAACGCTCAAGTCCAAATGTTAGGGTTGGTTGCTGCTAACGCCATCCCATGGAACGATTTCAAGGTATTGATCAAAGAAGAATACTGCAGCCGTGATGACATTCATAAGCTGGAAGTGGAGTTTTACAACTTAAAAATGACGGGGTCAGAAATTGAAGCATACACTAAACGATCGAACGAGTTGGCTATTCTATGTCCTACTATGGTGGACCCTCCCATCAAACGTATCGAACTGTATCTCAAGGGTCTGGTGCCAGCGATTCAAAGTCACGTGACCTCAGCAAATCTAGGCACTATTCAACAGGTCATCAAGTTGGCTCATCGTGTCACGGATCAGGCAGTGGAACAGAATAGGCTGCCTAAACGTATCAGTTCTAATACTACTGCTATCACTATTTCCGCTACTCCCAGTGACAATAAGCGGAAATGGGATGGGGATTCCAGCAAGGGTTCAGCTGCAGCTCAGACTCAGACACAGCAGCGGAAGACTGATAGTTACCAGAGCCCTGGTCAGCAATTTTCTGGTAGTCAAAGACAGGGTGGATATCGAGGAAATCACCCAAAGTGCAATATATGCAACAAGCACCATGGTGGTCAGTGCAACAAGGTTCGTTGCCAGAGATGTCTCAAGATGGGTCATGAAGCTAAGGATTGCAGGAGCTCACGACCTGCGAATCAGAACCAACAACAACAACCAGCAGCTCCACAGAACCAGCAGCGACAGCGAGGTAACAAGGGATGCTTTCAGTGTGGTGCTGAAGGCCATTTCAAGCGTGACTGCCCCCAGTTAAATCAAAATCCGAACAACAACAACAACAATAATCAGGGCAATGGGAACAACAATGATGGAAACAATGGTGCGAGGGGTCGAGCATTCGTGATTGGTCAGGGTGATGCAAGGAACGATCCCAACGTTGTGATGGGTAAATTTCTTCTCGATGACTTTTATGTTACTGTTTTATTTGATTCGGGTGCCGACACCAGTTATGTGTCTCTAAAAGTTAGTCAAATGCTTAAGCGCACTTCAACACTTCTAAACACCCAACACACGGTAGAACTAGCAAACGGTAAAAGCTTAGAAGCCACACACATAATTAAGGGTTGTAATCTCGTCTTAGCTGGTCAGACTTTCTCTATCGATCTCATTCCTATAGTTCTGGGTAGTTTCGACATCGTTATTGGTATGGATTGGTTATCTCAACAACAAGCAGAGATCCTATGCAAAGAGAAGATTATTCGTATTCCCTGTTTTGGCAAGGAACCTCTCGAAATTCAGGGCGACAAGAGTGGTGCTGTGGTGGGCATCATCTCTTTTCTTAAGGCCCAAAAGTATTTGCGTAAGGGCCACACTGCTATTTTAGCACTCGTTACTGATGAATCAACGAAAGAGAAGAAGATTGAAGATATTCCAGTTGTACGTGATTTTCCTCAAGTGTTTCCTGAAGATTTACCTGGGCTACCGCCTCATCGCCAGGTCGAATTCCAAATCGAGCTAGCTCCTGGAGCAGCACCCATAGCTCGAGCACCTTATCGCTTAGCTCCAACCGAACTGGAAGAACTGTCCAAACAATTGCAAGAACTCTTGGATAAGGGTTTCATTCGTCCTAGCTCTTCGCCCTGGGGAGCTCCAGTATTATTTGTGAAGAAGAAAGACGGTACTTTCCGCATGTGTATAGATTACCGCGAACTGAACAAGGTGACTGTGAAAAATCGCTATCCTCTTCCACGCATCGACGATTTGTTCGACCAGCTGCAAGGGTCGAGCTACTATTCAAAGATTGATCTGAGGTCAGGCTATCATCAACTGAGAGTCCGGGACGAGGACGTCTCCAAAACAGCTTTCAGAACACGCTACGGTCATTACGAGTTCCTGGTCATGCCATTTGGATTAACAAACGCACCTGCAGTCTTCATGGACCTCATGAACCGAGTGTGCAAACCCTACCTGGATAAGTTTGTGATTGTATTCATCGACGATATTCTGATCTACTCTAAGAGTCAGGAGGAACATGAGTAGCATTTACGACTTATTTTGGAACTCCTTCGAACAGAGCAGCTGTACGCCAAGTTTTCGAAATGCGACTTCTGGCTTCGTGAAGTCCACTTTCTAGGCCACGTGGTAAACAAGGATGGGATTCATGTTGATCCATCCAAGATAGATTCGATCAAGAATTGGTCTGCACCTCGCACACCAACCGAAATTCGCCAATTTTTGGGTTTGGCAAGTTACTACAGAAGGTTCATCAAAGACTTCTCAAAGATTGCACAGCCACTTACATTACTGACACAGAAAGGTGTTGCTTACCGTTGGGGTAATACACAGGAAACAGCGTTTCAGCACTTAAAGGATAGACTTTGTAGCGCACCTATCCTCTCATTGCCTGAAGGCACCGATGATTTTGTAGTCTACTGTGATGCATCTGTTCAGGGTCTTGGATGTGTGTTGATGCAACGGGATAAAGTCATTGCTTATGCTTCGCGCCAACTTAAGATTCACGAGCGGAATTACACTACACACGATTTAGAGCTGGGAGCTGTTGTTTTCGCACTCAAGATATGGAGACATTACCTGTATGGTACCAAGTGCACCATCTACACCGATCACAGGAGTCTCGAGTATATTTTCAAGCAGAAAGAGCTAAACATGCGTCAACGTCGATGGGTCGAGTTACTGAACGATTATGAATGTGCCATCAAATACCATCCGGGCAAGGCCAATGTGGTGGTCGATGCCCTCAGTCGAAAGGATACTACACCTAGGCGTGTACGAGCGTTGCAACTCACTATTCAGTCTAGTCTTCCTTCTCAGATACGAGATGCTCAGGTAGAAGCATTGAAACCAGAAAATGTCAGGGCTGAAGCCCTACGCGGTTCCAGACAACGGATGGAACAAAAGGCAGATGGCGCCTACTACGTAACAGGACGCATCTAGGTCCCACTCTATGGCAACTTACGCGGACTTATAATGGATGAAGCTCATAAGTCTCGATACTCAGTACATCCTGGTTCGGATAAGATGTACCACGACTTGAAAACTACATATTGGTGGCCTAGCATGAAAGCTCATATAGCAACTTACGTTAGCAAGTGTTTGACTTGTGCGAGAGTCAAAGCGGAATATCAGAAACCATCAGGCCTACTCCAACAACCAGAGATACCACAATGGAAATGGGAGCAAATTTCCATGGATTTTGTTACTGGCTTACCTAGATCTCAACGTGGTAACGATACTATTTGGGTAATCGTGGATCGACTCACAAAGTCTGCACACTTTTTGGCTATCAAAGAAACAGACAAGTTCTCTACTTTAGCAGACGTTTACTTGAAGGAAGTGGTTTCGAGGCACGGGGTGCCCACCTCTATTATTTCTGTTCGTGATGCACGTTTCACTTCAGAACTTTGGCAAGCGATGCACAAATCTTTCGGCTCACGATTAGACATGAGCACAGCTTATCACCCTCAGACGGATGGTCAGTCTGAACGTACCATCCAAACTCTTGAAGACATGCTTAGGGCATGTGTGATTGATTTTGGCAATAGTTGGGAAAAACATCTGCCACTAGTGGAATTCTCGTATAATAACAGTTATCACGCTAGTATTCGGGCCGCTCCATTTGAAGCATTGTACGGGCGTAAATGCCGGTCACCTCTTTATTGGGCAGAGGTGGGTGATAGTCAGATCACTGGCCCAGAATTTGTGATAGACACAACGGAAAAGATTGCTCAAATACGACAACGTATGGCGGCAGCTCGTGACCGTCAGAAAGTCTACGCTGATAAGGGTAGGAAACCACTCGAATTACAAGTTGGGGATCGAGTGCTACTCAAATTTTCACCCTGGAAGGGTGTGGTTCGTTTTGGGAAAAGGGGCAAACTCAATCCACGATATGTCGGACCATTTGAAGTCATAGAGAAAATAGGCAAAGTGGCCTACAAACTAAACCTGCCCGCAGAACTCAGTGCAGTTCACAACGTTTTTCACGTGTCAAATCTGAAGAAGTGTCTGTCAGATGAGACCTTCATAGTTCCTTTGAAGGAGCTCACTATCGACGATCAGTTGCGATTCGTCGAGGAACCAGTTGAAATCACGGACCGTGATGTTAAGGTCCTCAAGCGCACTAGAATACCTCTTGTTCGAGTTCGTTGGAACTCCCGTCGTGGCCCAGAGTTTACCTGGGAATGAGAAGATCAAATGAAACTCAAATATCCCCAGTTGTTCGAAAACAGTGCAACCACTACTGAGGCTGAAGCTACCACAGAATTTCGGGACGAAATTCCAAATCAACGGGGGGATGATGTGACACCCCAGGAAAACCAGTAAACTGCACAACACAACTAGCTTCCTCAGTAACCGCATGCTAAATTTCGGGACGAAATTTCTTTCAAGTTGGGGATAATGTGACAATCCAAGTTTCAACTATTATTAAGTGTGTTTAAGTGATGTATACAGATTTATACATATTTATTTAATAGTGTGATTTGTGAAATTAATAAACAAGAGAAACTATATTTTATTAAGAGTGTGATGTGGGAAATTATTAAACTAACAAAAACAAGCTGCATGTTATCAAGTTGTGCATACTGACAATATGGTTATAAAAGTAATAAACCAAAGGAATCCTTTACAACTTACAATCCACGAGACCGTCACTAGTCAACAAATTAATGCTGTGCATGTTAGGTTGTAATGTAGTTGTTAGAGTGGAGCAGGTATAGTAGAGTGGTTATATCATTCCCATCTTCACGTGAAAACTAGATCGTAAAACTTAGAGCTCCATTGTTATCCCTGTACGAAGACAACTGAAGTCTCCAAACTCTTCTTTTCGATCAAGCTAGTGACATCCCATTCTCGGACATACTTGATCAACTGGTAGACTCGTAGATAATCCTACCGAGCACTCTAAGGTGAGTTCACACTCTTACCAAGGCATGGGATTCCCGGGGTTGGGAATGGGATTGAATGATTATTTGTACTCACATCATTACTAGACTAAATCTACGTATTGGATACATACTGTCCTCAGTTGAGAAGGGCACTTATATAAAATACAATTCTTCGCACACATGCCTGGATTGGCCGCGATACATATACTAATCTTCGCACACATGCCTGGGTTGGCCGCGATACATATACTAATCTTCGCACACATGCCTGGGTTGGCCGCGATACATATACTAAACTTCGCAAACATGCCTGGAGGGCCGCGATACAAATATAACTAGTCTAGAATACATGGGAGACCCCACTAATCTTCGCACACATGCCGGGTAGGCCGCGATACAAGTAAATACGATACATTGGTTACTAAACAAACATACGGTTTACGAAACGAACACTATAACTAAACAACCAACTCTGAACTCGCTCAACTTTGTTGTTGACTCGTTGTTACATGCCTTGCAGATCATTAGGTATCTCTGGAGCTTGCATGGGAGTGAAGAGGAGTCGTTGTGGGATATGGACAGCTGTGTACCATGTTAAACTTATGAAACATTTAAACTTATGTTGGGTTTACTTATGTATGCTTCCGCTAAACGCTTAACTACTTTATGGTTGTGAACACCTTTCGTATTGATGAATGACTTTTAATTATTAATTACAATGTTCAATATGATTGGTGGCTTGATCCTGGTCATGTCACGCCTCCAAGCGGTGGTAATCCGCGTGTGGATTTTGGGGGTGTGACAAAAGTTCACCGATCGACGGAGATTCGTAATAGTTTTAACAAGGTAACCACTAAGGTTGGGGTTTAATTTAGTGTTTTGTTGTTGCTTTTGGGCATCAAGTATATAACCAATGATTTTATTAGGCTATCAAAATCCTTTTTGATGTTATCCTTGCTCCAAATGCAGAACGAATCATGATCATATTAAAGTCAGCATGTTTACAAATCGGCTTGTGGTTGAGTGATGGCTATAGCGGCTTCCGGAAAGCATACGAAATTGACGAAATTTATATTCGTAATGTTGGCTTACTTGGAGTCAGCCTAATTACAGATCCACTTTGGGCTTCTTCCTCTTTAGATCCCAGACTTTGAACCGGTCACCATCTAAATCTTGTGCCCGTATCTAGAAATTAAACCAAGTATGATTCCCAAATTGTGTTCATATTCTCAAGGTTTTAAAATTGTAACTTATTTATTTTCTTTGTAAATATTGATTTGAGATGTGCATTTACAATTTATAGTATTAATTGTTAATAGTTACGGTTTTCTGAAACTGATTCTTGCAGTTGACAGCTCTCAAAAATCGGTAGTGACATCAAAGAGTTTGTTAATCCAAGTAAATTTATTCTCTCTTTTGTTCTATATTTTATTATTAAAAAGATTTACATACATTTTTATGTTGTACATATTAAATGTGAGCAGCACATAGCAAATTAGCAAAAGTTTAATAGTTTATTTAATTGTTTATATAAATTTCGAATAGGCATCCAAGGTAGGCTTAGGATTTGGAAATGCATATTTTATAAGTATGCATGTATTATAGTATTTTAATATTTGAATATAAAGATTGCATTTGATACATATGTACACTTGCGTATAATTTTTAAACTTTATTTTATTAATGTAACGTTATGTTTTGTTAGGTAATTTCTATGGTTCAATTTCCAAGTATGAATTGAAGATGTCAGTATGGATTGCAAGTATGAAGACATCGCTTTAAGAAGAAGATACCGTTTATTTATTAATTTCATCTTTAGAGATATGTATTTTGTGTTATTTCAAAACTTTTATAATTTTATGTTACTTTGAAACCTTTGTAATTTACATTTATTTTAATATAATTTTTTTTGTATATTTTATTTTCATTTTTAGATAATTTGTTTATATAAAGGAATTTATTGGGAATTTTTAATAAAATATTCTGAAAATTGAACCAGAAATATTTTTTAAGCTTAAACATCAAGAGATGTGGTTCTACAACCGCATCTTTTGAATATATTGGGAAAAAGTAGTTTGTGCTTAAATTGTCAAAAGATGCGGGTCTAGAACTGCATTTTTTGGACCCGCATCTTTTGGCTTATAGCTATAAGATGGTATGCCATAAGATGCGGGTCTAAAACCGCATTTTATAGGCAATTTACCCGCATCATTTGATCATTTTTGTACTAGTGTAAATTCGCGTGTGATTTGATAAACAGTTCACAGATTGATGCAATTTGAAGTGTGGTGGTGGGGTTTTATAAATAAAAATAAAGAAGATGCCCGGATAGTCCCTATGGTTTGGCCTTTTAAGGAAAGGGTATTTTTGTCATTTCACATCATTTTAACAGAGAAAAGTAGCTGAAGTTAGAACCAGGGACTATCCGGGAACAAAAAATGAAAACTTGGTGACTATTCAGTTAGTTTTAGAAAGTTGAGGACTATAGGTGAAAAAAGGCGAAACCACAGGAACTATCCGGGCATTTTTCTCTTAATTTTATTTGTTTATTATAGCATTTGATAAAATTGGTCAATTTTATTTTACTGTGTCGTTCTTTCTTTTTTGTTTTCTTATTTTCCTTCGTATAGGTGTTGTCTAAATAACAAGTGGATGCTTTATCCTCATAATTATGCCGTCGTGCCACTATCCCGGGTCACATAACATAATATTAAGGTTTTGTTTAAATTAATTATATACGGGAAACATTTTATTTATTGATGATTTTTGTTTATTTATGTAGATCATGTGTATAAAGCTGTTGATATGTTAACAAACATCCAATGACTCAGTTTACAACTGGTGTTATGGCTCCTCAGGTAATTATAGTTGTGATTGTTCGATCCATTTCCCTTTTAATGGGTTAATCTGGGTTATGTTTTCCCATTTAGTATATTAATATCAAAATTCAATAGCTTGAGTCCTTTTTATTACAAGTACAACGTGAATTCTCAAAAGCATATGAGAATGGAATTCATTAATCCAAGTATGTATCTTCTCATATTTATATTTGTTATAAACAAGTAAATGTTTACTAGGTAGTCAAATTCGTAAGGCGCGAAAGTCCCGCCTACCAAAAAACCACACCCGAGACAAATAAAGCGAAATATTAGAAATGTGTGTTTGTGATAGGGATGGACAATTGACTGATGCTCTGCCTTTGGTAATATAAGACTTAATTATTTATTAAACTTTTTTTCATTTATTGATCAAAGATTTCTGCTTACAGGTTTGTGCATATTCATCTTTTGCAAGAATTGGGTGTGGTCTTGGTTATGAGCAACAAAAAAAGAGGGTGGACCCTGCTACAAATGAACTGTTGGTTACAAATTGCACCCATGATTTCATTGGTACCTTTGATTACATCTTTTACTCAGGTACACCTTTAAAGTTTGCTATTCATTTTTTTGGGCCTGAAGTTGTAACTATTAGATATTGGATTTCTGATGGCTTGAGAAGTTCTTATTTACCGCCACCATCGCCGATTCTCTGTAATTTCCAAAACGACTTGTATGATCGCCAAATTGGAGGTTGGGGGCGTTGATGCACAAAGAAGGTACTCACTTAACTACTATAACACCTGTTTGCATTTTTGTTTTCTGTAGTGTTACACCTATATGAATTTAATTTGTTGTTTGGTATTAGGCTCAGAAAACCTCACATTTTTTTCAGTGGACTCAAAGGCACCGTGCTAGAGGTTTCTCTTCGTTCTGTTCTTTACAATTATAAATTATTTTGCCAGTTATATACAATTCTATTCATTTTTTGGATACTATTTTGTTGAAATTTTCCTGTGTATTTCGTGTGGATTTTGCTTTAACTTGGATAATGAATCTTTGTTTGAGATCGTTATTGTGTTTAGATTTCAAAGACTTTCCTCAAAATCATCATCATCATCATCATCGTCATCATCATCATACATCGTTGGGTATGTGTTATTGTGACAGGCCGAGATCATAGATGGTGGCCAACTACCATCGTATGGCGATGGAGGCTTCTAAACATCGGTGTAGTGGTGGGTGTGTACAAATGTTGTGGTCGACCTAAAGCCTTTTTGGGGTGGCTGCTATGCGCCCGTCCATAGGTAAACGACTTCAATATCTACGTAAAAGGTTTGATCTCCATGTTTTCATTAGATTCATGGTTTTTTTGTTTCTCATTAAAAATATATATATGTGTCTATGTGTGTGTGTATCAGTGTACCAGACAGGTAGGTCGAGGGTATTGGGGGAAGAGGGGGGATCGATCCAGAGCCAGGAAGGTGTAAGAGAACTGATTGTAAAAATAGAGGTGCTAAAGCATGGGTGTTAAACAAGTTGATTGGAAAGAATTTTGCTTTTAAAAAATAGAGATGCTAAAGCGTGGGTGTTTAAACAAGTAGCGTCAAGGATTCGGAGAAAGTTAGCAAGAAAGAGATTGAGCTTCGTATATCTAAGAATTGAAAATTAGTTTTTATGTTTTTTACGTCTTAAACATTGTTTTTTTTTTATTTCTATTTGTTGAGTTTACTATTTAATGTTTATTTTCTTTTCTATGTATGAATAACTCTATCGTTTTTAAAGCAAATAATTTTCTTTTTATTTAAGCTAATCGTCCTTACATTTGACATTTAAGGCTTTTATCACCTTGGTCAAAATACTCTATTTAACATAAATCAATGAATCTTTATAAAAGAAAAATCAAAACCAATTACATAAGATTTCATAAAAACCATTGATTATAATTCATTTATTAATGTATTTTGTTGCAAATTAAAGTAATAACGTATTCTAATATAATTTAAAAAAAACATGTTGACGAAAACTTGAGATACTTATGAAACCAAAATTAAATTTCTGCATATTAAATATGTTGAAAGTGTTGTTTATGTACTTTTGTTTATTTAAAATTAAATTTTCCCACCGCAAAGTTCGCGGGTGATAGCCTAGTTATATACAAAACAATAACCAAATCAACCTATAATAACCACATAATGTCATATATTAGAGATTTAATCACATAATAAAAGCATAAACAGTCAAGTTCTTATTATTGAATGCGTAATTGCATAATAAGCATAATTGTAATAACATAGTTATAACAAATCATATCGAATGTGTAATTACGTAATGGATTTATACTGAATGTGTAATAACGTAATTGTTTATGTTGAATATGTAATCACGTAATGGATATTCAAAATCAGGTAGTCATATATTTGGTATTCAAAATCACGTAATGACATAATGAACTAAAGGGTATTCAAAATCCTGTAGATTTTTTTAAGAATACTATAGCAATGGGGTGCTCGAATTAAAGAGAATGAAATGCTTGTTAATACGGTGTAATTTATTTTAAAACATATTAACGTATGAAAAAGTTATAACCATTTGAAAATTAAAGGGGGAAGTTGTATAAGTGAGAATGACTAATTTACCCTTTAAAGCAAGGACACTTGTCCTCCTCCCTTGGTCGCGTACACTTGATACGAATCTTATGTCTTGTACATGATCCTTTACCAAATTAATAAATATGAATAATTTACACTACCTTTAACTAAATAAGTGTAAAATGTTTTTCTACAACGTATTTTAATCCAACTTCTTTTTAACCAATCTATTTCAACCCGACTTGACCGGCCAAACGGATAGTGCTCTAATGGTATCCGAATGACTTTCTCTATGGAAGGTCGCCAGTTCGATTCTCGTTCATTACAAAATATCTTGTATGAGTTTGGAGTTTACCAAAGTGGACCTTTGGGGGTGGTTTTGTCTAGAATTGGTGACAGTCATCATCACCGTCTGCGATCGCGAGCATTGTGACCTTCAGTCTATGAGTATACTCTAATAGCTGGGTTTGTTGGACGTTAAAAAAAATTGGACCTGACTTGGTTTAAGCTGTCCTCACTAAAAATTCTGAATTCATCAATGTGTGTATATATTAGTGGAAAGTGTAGGAATCCGTTCGTGTAAAATTAAATAAAAACTTTATTAACTTGAATTACTGAAACAATTACAAAATAAAATAGAAGTACAATACAATTACAACTGAAAAATAGAAATACAAGAACAAAAACTCGAACAGAAGAAACTGTTCTTGGCTGAGGATCGTGTTAGACACGGGTCCCTTAAAACAAATTTCGTGTCTCCCAGGAGAACACGTTTGTTTCCAGGATACAACAGCCGCAAGCAGTTGCACTGCCGGTCTTGACTCCAACCCGAAAGTGTACCTTGCTGCTTGAAAGATTAAGATTGCTGTAGAGAGAAATTGTAGAGATCTGTGTAATTCGGTGTCCCAAACTGGTGAAAGGAGTCTCCTATTTATACACCAGGTCTAGAAGAAACTGAAAAACGAAATTAATGGGAGAATTAAACTGCATTAAACGTCTTCAATGCACCTTAATTCGTCATTAAATTCTCAGTCAAACGCATTAACTACGTCAGTTTCGAATGCTGAAAACGTAACTGCACTGCAGTAACTGCTGCTGGAAGCTTCTGTGCGTGCGCGCAAGCCACACTGGTGCGCGCGCGCCCAGGTCTGCACGATCCATGCGCGATGCGTCCGTTAGGCTCACTGCCATGCGCGCGTGCGCCATACTCACTCAGGTCCATGCGCGCCTGCGCGCGTGTGCCACGTCACCTGTGAGCCTCTACGAGCACGCCACACAGTCGCGCCGTTTTGGCTCACCTTGGTGCGCTGCGCACGTCACATCAGGCCCATGCACCATGCGCCACCGCGCGCCTCCATGCTATGTGTACTCGCGCGCGTATGCGCATAACTGCCACGTCATGCGCCACATCACCAACCACTTGGTCCCTGCAACCCTTGTGCTCCACCACGCGCACGCGGTCAAAAATACAAAGGCGGCTCTCAAGCAGCGATGCGAAGTGCAAAGTGCGCCATCAAAGCGCCACATTGCGCCTCATCGCCCACGCCACGCGCGCGCGCACGCGTGTGCGAGTGCGAGTGCGAGTTAGGGTGCTCCGCACCCTTCGCGAGTACACTAGTGAGTGCTTCCATGAAACAATAAGGATGGAGAGTTCCCACTTAAATACCCCTTTAAGTTCCAACTCTCATCCGATGTGGGACAAGGTGCCACTTTCCCACTTTTTCAGCATTTAAGTTTCAAACACCAACTTTGAGCATCGATATCTCATTCATCTTAGCTCCGTTTTGGACGTGGTTTAGTTCGTTGCGAAGCCCTTCCGACATAGAACACAAACCCACAAATAAATATATAAAACCCGCTCATTTTATTATATTTATTTCTAGTCCAAAATAGGAAAAAAATCATTTTCCTATATTTGTGAAAAATGCTTTTTTCACAAAATTTCCAACAATCCCCCACATGAATAGAAATCGATCTATCAAGTTTCAACGATACACTTTCAACAGTTGAGCATTGCAAGATAGGTAAGTGTAACCTTTGAACCTCCTTTTGTGAAGCATATTTAGCCTCCTAGGGTCTTGTAGACGCGGGGTCTTTGAACAATCCCCCATTTATGTAGGCGACAATATACATTCACACAATACTCTCCCTAGTCGAGTTAAGACCTCATGGTTGTGTCCGTTTATGGTCATGGAACACGTTCCTGGTTCTGCGAGAGCTCTAGGATTTGCGCCTCCCCACAAATCCATTCGAAGCGACCCCACTTCTCTCTAACATAGGTGATTCCTCTGAATCATTAAAAGCATCATGGTTAATTCGGATTTCCTCAAAATCCTTAACCTCAACATGCTTAACCTTTCCTTCATGTCACTGATTGGAATGGACTAGGAAGTATACAACTCCCTTTATTGATTTTTGGGGCACCCCCCACAGTGACTCCCTTTGGGTTTATGATTAAGTTTGCCTATTGAACCTAGATCTTGGGATCTCCAGTCAACTAGGTTAGGTTTCCCTCATATTCCCTTCATCTATGGGCTTTAGTCCCATTCCTCTTGACAACCTATACATCTTATCTGTGCTTAAGCCTTTTGTTAACGGGTCCGCAATGTTCTCATTTGACCTCACATTGTCAACTGAGATAACACCCGTTGAGATAAGTTGTCGTACTGTGTTGTGTCTACGTCGAATGTGCCTTGATCTGCCATTGTACATCATGTTTTGTGCTCTAGCAAGAGCAGACTGATTGTCACAATGTATGCAGATCGCCGTCAACGGCTTTGGCCATCTTGGAATATCTTCCACAAATTGACGTAGCCACTCCGCTTCTTCCCCGCTTTTATCTAAAGCGACGAATTCGGATTCCATCGTAGATCTAGCTATAACCGTTTGCTTGGAAGACTTCCAAGCTATAGCTGCGCCAGCAAGTGTAAACACATATCCACTAGTCGATCTATGATCTTTTATATCCGATATCCAGTTCGCATCAGTGAATCCTTCGATCACTGCTAGATCACGGGTATAATGCAATCCATACTCTCTCGTGTATCTTATGTATCTAATCACCCTCGTGATAGCTTTCCAATGATCCACACTCGGATTACTGGTGTATCTACTTAGCCTCCTCACAGCGTACGCTAAGTCGGGTCTAGTAGATGTCATTAGATACATGAGACTACCAATGATCCTTGAGTATTCGAACTGAGAAACACTCTCGCCTCTATTCTTCCTTAGGCGTTGGGTATTATCAATTGGAGATCGAGCTATACTCGTATCGTCTGAATTGAATTTCCCAAGGATCTTGTCCACGTAGTGAGATTGACTCAACACAAGACCATTTTGGGTTCTAGTGATTTTTACTCCAAGAATCACATCCGCGAGACCCATGTCTTTCATGTCAAACCTCGCTTTCAACATGTCTTTCGTTGAGTTGATCATCTTATCATCACTCCCAATGATAAGCATATCATCTACATAAAGACATAAAATCACATAACCTCTTGGTGTGTCTTTAAAATAAACACACTTGTCGCACTCATTTATTTTGAAACCATTGTCAATCATGACATGATCAAACTTTTGATGCCATTGTTTTGGAGCTTGCTTCAAGCCATACAAAGACTTGACCAATTTACATACTTTACCCTTGTTTCCAGGGGCGGAAAAACCCTCAGGTTGTTCCATGTAAATTTCTTCTTCTAAATCGCCATTTAGAAATGCGGTCTTTACATCCATTTGGTGAACTTCCAAATTTCTTAGAGCCGCAATTGCAAGAACCAATCGTGTGACAATTCGAGTTTCTGAGATTATTATTGCACAATTAATTGATTAGATTGTTTGATTTCACGACCTGTTTGTGCACAACTGTACACGTATGTAACCTATTAAATCGTACTGTGACTGATATGTTATATTTGATATGTTATATTTGGTGTGCCTTATAAGTGCGAATGTGATATGTATGTATATTGTATTAATAGTGTGATATGTGTAATTAATAAAGTCATGCCAAACACCTTCCCCTCACGAAATCATCTCACCCGAAAACACCCCTCACACGAATACCTCTGATTTCGTTGGCCCAACATTCGATAAAGCCCATTAGGGGTCCAGTTGTTTTAACTGGGTATATACTACGCGAACATATCAGTTGAGAAACATCTAACAAAATAGAAAACCCTAGTAACCCTCCTCTATTTGCGATGGTAGCAGGAGACACCCCCCCTCGAGGCATCAACTTTCGGTTAGTTAATCACCCTACTTCTTGTCAATTATGTGAATATTAGTTGTTTTGTATGATGATGTTTAGTGGTGATATCATGATCGGTGCAATGATATGTGATCTTATGTACAATTGTGCGATAATTGATATAATGGAAATTAGAAATTTATAAATGATTGATGCATGAAAACCGATATGAATGATGATAATAGGGCCAGCCATACTTAATATATATATTGCATGTGCAGCCAAGTCGATGTTGGCATGTGATGACTTAAGATTTGTCGGCCATGATTGCTTTTGTTTCGGATGATAGAGTGTTAGTAGGGTTATTATTTTATGTGAGATGATCATAACAATATTGATGGTAATTGATTATGAAACTGTTATTTTGAATGATAGGATGCATGGTCATGTGAATAGATGTGTCAGCCCATTAACTGATTGTATCATGTTAGTATATTGTCGGCCACTTTATCTAGACTCTCTTTGACTATCTGGATGTTATGCATATGCAGCCACTACTTATGTTAAGTCAAATCAGCATGTAAACATTAATTGTGGTCGGTCATGGAGGTGGATCTTGATAAAAGTTTCGATGTTATATGTCAATTCAGTGGGTAATGATTCATTTATATGAGAACTGGATTTTTGTGGAGTCATTGTGTTCACGTGTCTGCTGCTGTTAATGATGATGAATAGGACGAAAACCTTCAAGTAATGAAAACCCTTTTCCAACGAAAACACCTTAGGGAGGGATTTCTGCCCGACTTAGTGTTTTCGGCCCAATGTGTATACGGCATATAATCTGGGTTGTGATATTAAACTGTTAACTTTGTTAACCCTGTTAGTTGAGGAACCCTGTTAGTTCCGTTAACTAATTAACCTCATTAACTTTGTTAGTTATAACCCTGTTAAGTATGTAACTATGTTTAACCTACTAACTGAGTTGAGTTTATTAACTCAGTTAACCCTAGTAACTTCGTAAATTATTAACTCTGTTAACTTTATTTGACTCTGTTAAAGGATGCAACTCTGTTAAGTGTTCGAATGGATAGTTATATTAGAATATTGCAAAAATACATTGATGTGGTGCATGAACTATATGGATGTGATAAACTGTTACATGTTACACGATGTTAACTGCCAAGCACACTCTGTGATATTTCTGTGATAGTGATTGCATGCAAAATCTTACAAACATGAACTGATTGAGTATACGTGCACACTATAGGACGTGGTTGTTTACTTTCAAGCACATAGTTAACATACCGAGCAAACCTAAGGTGAGTTCACTGCATTTCTCAAGCATGCGTCCCGGTGGTTTGGGACAACTAGTAAACATTTGGAAGGGAATCTTGGGTAAATAGTTAAATTGGGTTTTGGTTATTGAACATGGAATCTATCATTATCTGGGCATCATTACCAATGCTTGGTTATGGGCATTGGGGACTGGACACACTTCCAGGTTATTAAGGGACACACGTCCCGGATACATATGGGCACACTCCCTAGGGTATCTCAACAAGTCGGATACATATGGGCACACTCCCTAGGGTATCTCAACAAGTCATAAACAGCATCATATCACAACGTTGAATTGGCTTAACATACATCTGGTAACAAAACACGTTAACAAAACCTTGAACTCACCAGCGTCGTCTGACACACTTGTCTGCATGCTTGCAGGTCTATAGGCTTATATCATTTGGAACTTGTTGTCTGGGAGGCTGGAGTGGTCATGGGTCGAGATATATGGAATTGCAGTACAAGCTTAACGGTTTATATACACATGTTTTACGAAACACTTAACAAATGAATTATGCTTCCGCTGTATACAATGAACGACATGTAATGTTTGTAACACTTTAGGTTAATGATTGAAAGTTTTATTTAAATACATTTATGAGTTCAATGTGATTGGTGGCTTGAATCCTGGTACGTCACATGCCTTACGGGGGTTTCCGCATGTGGTATTTTGGGGGTGTGACAGTTTGGTATCAGAGCCAGGTTATAGTGAACTTGGTTTTAAAAACGTTTTTATAAAACCAGACTATAACCGAACAGTTTTGACAACAGAGAATACGACCATGACACTCAGCTCCAGATTGCAAGGTTCGTTTCTTGTACTCATTGTACTGCGTAACTAGTGAACACTTACCTATGATATTCCATGTGATTGCACGTTTAACACAACAGTATGAACTTACGTATTACTTGCACGTGTTATATGACTACTAGGGTGGTGTTTCCCTAAACATTCGTGACTCACGTTTTGTGATGCTCTTTGTTTGCTACTCGAGTTTGAGGAACCATTCGACATGAGTTAGGAGGAGCTGAGATGAGCATGCAAATCACAATATTATTGTGGGTGCACACATAATAATAATGTGGGGTGCATGTGAGTCCCAGTGAGGCTTAACAAGTGAAGAAGGGGTTCCGCTCTGTTATTTGATCAGTGTGAAACGTAACAAATTTATAGGAGTCATATCAGTGACCGTCTCCTACTCGAATGTGACCTTTTCACCTCTCTCTGAATCTGTTCGAATCTCGATGCTATCGAGCATCACCTGATCACACATCTGAACGCCTAGCGAACTGTGTAGAATGTTAGGTGCTAGTATGAACGTCCCTGAGTTGGATGGCTCAGCATCAAATGGTTGGACTATACTTTCCTCACTTATCTTTGTTGCTGGAACTTAGCGTGTTGATGCCTTAGATCCCAAAGAGAGATCACTTCTGCAACACTCTCGCGACATACCGTGTATTACTCAGTCAACTTGCAAGAACGATGGACAAGAGCGTAACGTAGTACCTTACCGACTTCAGCATTTGAACAAACCTAGTTACCGGCAACGAACAACAGCGATTTGACTCCAATCGAATGCCTAACCCCAGCCAGCGACTCATGGGAGTCGACTCTTACGAACCAATGGGGACAAAAATCGATGACGAATGACTGTGGAGCGGACTGTGTAGCCGCTCGCACCACGAGTGGTGCCTTAGGACGTGGCACGGAATGTGAAAAGATGGACCTTGTTGGTGAAAGGACGCAGGACACCGTTACAAGAAACAATATTAGAAGCAACAGTCGCGGCAACATCAAGGTACTCGTAATCGTAGTCTACAGCATGGAAACGAAGATGACATTGACAGGGATTGACTGTTGCTAAGTCAAGACGTCAACAACCAAGGGAATAATGATAGTAATGGGAACCCTCGCAACCATAACAACAACACTGGAAATGATGCTCGTGGAAGGACATTTAGGATTGGCGTAGGCGACGTCAGGCATAGCAGCTACATGGTAGCTTGTATGGGTAGCTGTTCGCTTCGTCTCTATTTTGCTTGACCCTGATACTTCTTGAAAACCAAACCTGATGTGGAATCGGCTGATGGCAAGCCAAATGAAATCTCATATGTTCGTGGGGGTGTAAACACGACCTTGTGGGACAAATGTTCGACGTCGACCTTCCTTCTACTATCCTCGATGGGTACAACGCAGTAGTTAGTGTGAGTTGGTTATCCAGTAATCACGCAGATATACTCAGTGAGGAGAAAAATTTGTGTGGAGAATCGCTATTTGTTCTAAAGCATCAGAGTAGTGCAAAAGGTAGTGCCATTTCAGCTATGAAGGTCAGAAGTGTCTACGGAGGGATTACTCCGCAGTGTTAGCAACCGTTACTGATGTTAGGGCTGAGGGAAAAGAGGATCGAGGATCCACCAATTGTTTGTGATCCCTCTCGGTTTGCTACCCGAGGAACTTTCAGGCTTACTTCCACAACTGTTAGGCAAAATCTCAGTTTAATCTCACGCCAGAAGCAGCCTTGATCACGCGTACTCCATACCGACTTGTACCAGGAGGGCTGCCAGAACTATCTAATCAACTTCGGGAATTACCGGGTGGGAGTTTTAACGATCAAGCTCTTCGCCCTGGGAGCTCCAGTACTATTTGTAAAGAAGAAGGACGGTACCTTCCGCATGTGTATAGACTACCACGAACTGAACAAGGTGACTGTGAAGAATCGCTATCTTCTTCCACGCATCGACGACTTATTCGACCAATTGCAAGGGTCGAGTTATTACTCGAAGATTGATCTGAGGTCAAGTTATCACCAACTGAGAGTCCGGGATGAGGACGTCTCCAAAACAGCATTCAGAACACGCTACGGCCACTACGAGTTTCTAGTCATGCCATTCGGGTCAACGAACGCGCCTGCGATTTTCATGGACCTTATGAACAGGGTGTGCAAACCCTATCTTGACAAGTTTGTTATTGTTTTTATTGATGACATCCTGATCTACTCGAAGAGTCGGGAGGAACACGAGCATCACTTGCGACTTATTTTGGAACTCCTACGAACGGAACAACTATACGCTAAGTTTTCGAAATGCGACTTCTGGCTTCGTGAAGTCCACTTTCTAGGCCACGTGGTAAACAAGGATGGGATTCATGTCGATCCATCCAAGGTAGATTCGATCAAGAACTGGCCTGCACCTCGCACACTGACAGAAATACGCCAATTCTTGGGTTTGGCGGGTTATTACAGACGGTTCATCAAAGACTTCTCAAAGATTGCACAGCCGCTTACACTACTGACACAGAAAGGTGTTGTTTATCGTTGGGGTAATTCACAGGGAACAGCGTTTCAGCACTTAAAGGATAGACTTTGTAGCGCACCTATCCCCTCATTGCTTGAAGGCACGGACGATTTTGTAGTCTACTGTGATGCATCTATCCAAGGTCTTGGATGTGTGTTGATGCAACGGGATAAAGTCATTGCTTATGCTTCGCGCCAACTTAAGATTCACGAACGGAATTACACTACGCATGATTTAGAGCTGGGAGCTGTTGTTTTTGCACTCAAAATATGGCGACATTACTTGTATGGCACTAAGTGCACTATCTACACTGATCACAGGAGCCTTGAGCATATTTTCAAGCAGAAGGAATTAAACATGCGACAACGACGATGGGTCAAATTACTGAACGATTACGAATGTGCTATAAAGTACCATCCAGGCAAAGCCAATGTTGTGGCTGACGCCCTCAGTCGAAAGGACACTACGCCTAAGCGCGTGCGAGCATTGCAACTTACTATCCAGTCTAGTCTTCCTTCTCAGATACAAGATGCTCAGGTAGAAGCATTGAAACCAGAAAACGTCAGGGCTGAAGCCCTACGCGGCTCAAGGCAACCCTTAGAACAGAAGGAAGATGGTGCTTACTATGTCACAGGACGCATTTGGGTCCCATTTTATGACAGCCTACGAGAGCTTGTGATGGATGAAGCACACAAGTCTCGCTACTCGGTACATCCTGGTTCGGATAAAATGTACCACAATATCAAGACTACATACTGGTGGCCTAGCATGAAGGCCCACATAGCCACATACGTTAGCAAGTGTTTGACTTGTGCGAGAGTCAAAGCGGAATACCCGAAACCATCAGGCCCACTTCAACAACCTGAGATACCACAATGGAAATGGGAGCAAATTTCCATGGATTTTGTTACTGGCCTGCCTAGATCACAACGTGGTAACGATACTATATGGGTGATCGTGGTTCGACTCACAAAGTCTGCTCACTTCCTGGCCATTAAGGAAACGGATAAGTTCTCCACACTAGCAATCTTAAGGAAGTTGTTTCGAGGCACGGTGTGCCCACCTCTATTATCTCTGATCGAGATGCACGATTTACATCAGAGTCATGGCGAGCGATGCACAAATCTTTTGGCTCTCGGTTAGACATGAGCACAGCTTATCATCCTCAGACGGATGGGCAGTCTGAGCGTACTATTCAAACTCTGGAAGACATGCTTCGTGCATGTGTAATTGACTTTGGCAACGGATGGGAAAAGCATCTGCCACTTGTGGAATTCTCGTACAACAACAGTTATCACACTAGCATTAAAGTTGCTCCATTTGAGGCATTGTACGGACGTAAATGCCGGTCACCTCTTAGTTGGGCAGAGGTGGGTGATAGTCAAATCACAGGTCCAGAACTCGTAGTTGATACGACAGAAAAGATTGCACAGATACGACAACGCATGGCGGCAGCTCGCGACCGTCAGAAAGTATACGCTGATTTAGACAGGAAACCAGTTTCACCCTGGAAGGGTGTGGTTCATTTTGGCAAACGAGGAAAACTCAATCCGCGATATGTCGGACCATTCGAGATTATCGAAAAGATAGGCAGAGTGGCCTACAGACTGAACTTACCATCTGAACTCAGTGCAGTTCACAACGTCTTTCATGTGTCGAATCTGAAGAAGTGTCTGTCAGATGAGACCCTCATAGTTCCTTTGAAGGAGCTCACTATCAACGAACAGTTGCATTTCGTCGAGAAACCTGTTGAAATCACAGACCGAGATGTTAAGGTCCTCAAGCACACTAGAATACCTCTTGTTCGAGTTCGTTGGAACTCCCGTCGTGGCCCAGAGTTCACCTGGGAACGAGAAGATCAAATGAAACCCAAGTATCCCCAGTTATTCGTAAACAATGCAACTACTACTGAGGCCGAAGCTACTACAGAATTTCGGGACGAAATTCCAAATCAACGGGGGGATGATGTGACACCCCAGGAAAAACAGTAAACTACACAACACAACTAGCTTCCTCAGTAACCGCATGCTAAATTTCGGGACGAAATTTCTTTCAAGTTGGGGATAATGTGACAATTCGAGTTTCTGAGATTATTATTGCACAATTAATTGATTAGATTGTTTGATTTCACGACCTGTTTGTGCACAACTGTACACGTATGTAACCTATTAAATCGTACTGTGACTGATATGTTATATTTGATATGTTATATTTGGTGTGCCTTATAAGTGCGAATGTGATATGTATGTATATTGTATTAATAGTGTGATATGTGTAATTAATATAGTCATGCCAAACACCTTCCCCTCACGAAATCATCTCACCCGAAAACACCCCTCACACGAATACCTCTGATTTCGTTGGCCCAACATTCGATAAAGCCCATTAGGGGTCCAGTTGTTTTAACTGGGTATATACTACGCGAACATATCAGTTGAGAAACATCTAACAAAATAGAAAACCCTAGTAACCCTCCTCTATTTGCGATGGTAGCAGGAGACACCCCCCCCTCGAGGCATCAACTTTCGGTTAGTTAATCACCCTACTTCTTGTCAATTATGTGAATATTTGTTGTTTTGTATGATGATGTTTAGTGGTGATATCATGATCGGTGCAATGATATGTGATCTTATGTACAATTGTGCGATAATTGATATAATGGAAATTAGAAATTTATAAATGATTGATGCATGAAAACCGATATGAATGATGATAATAGGGCCAGCCATACTTAATATATATATTGCATGTGCAGCCAAGTCGATGTTGGCATGTGATGACTTAAGATTTGTCGGCCATGATTGCTTTTGTTTCGGATGATAGAGTGTTAGTAGGGTTATTATTTTATGTGAGATGATCATAACAATATTGATGGTAATTGATTATGAAACTGTTATTTTGAATGATAGGATGCATGGTCATGTGAATAGATGTGTCAGCCCATTAACTGATTGTATCATGTTAGTATATTGTCGGCCACTTTATCTAGGCTCTCTTTGACTATCTGGATGTTATGCATATGCAGCCACTACTTATGTTAAGTCAAATCAGCATGTAAACATTAATTGTGGTCGGTCATGGAGGTGGATCTTGATAAAAGTTTCGATGTTATATGTCAATTCAGTGGGTAATGATTCATTTATATGAGAACTGGATTTTTGTGGAGTCATTGTGTTCACGTGTCTGCTGCTGTTAATGATGATGAATAGGACGAAAACCGTCAAGTAATGAAAACCCTTTTCCAACGAAAACACCTTAGGGAGGGATTTCTGCCCGACTTAGTGTTTTCGGCCCAATGTGTATACGGCATATAATCTGGGTTGTGATATTAAACTGTTAACTTTGTTAACCCTGTTAGTTGAGGAACCCTGTTAGTTCCGTTAACTAATTAACCTCATTAACTTTGTTAGTTATAACCCTGTTAAGTATGTAACTATGTTTAACCTACTAACTGAGTTGAGTTTATTAACTCAGTTAACCCTAGTAACTTCGTAAATTATTAACTCTGTTAACTTTATTTGACTCTGTTAAAGGATGCAACTCTGTTAAGTGTTCGAATGGATAGTTATATTAGAATATTGCAAAAATACATTGATGTGGTGCATGAACTATATGGATGTGATAAACTGTTACATGTTACACGATGTTAACTGCCAAGCACACTCTGTGATATTTCTTTGATAGTGATTGCATGCAAAATCTTACAAACATGAACTGATTGAGTATACGTGCACACTATAGGACGTGGTTGTTTACTTTCAAGCACATAGTTAACATACCGAGCAAACCTAAGGTGAGTTCACTGCATTTCTCAAGCATGCGTCCCGGTGGTTTGGGACAACTAGTAAACATTTGGAAAGGAATCTTGGGTAAACAGTTAAATTGGGTTTTGGTTATTGAACATGGAATCTATCATTATCTGGGCATCATTACCAATGCTTGGTTATGGGCATTGGGGACTGGACACACTTCCAGGTTATTAAGGGACACACTTCCCGGATACATATGGGCACACTCCCTAGGGTATCTCAACAAGTCGGATACATATGGGCACACTCCCTAGGGTATCTCAACAAGTCATAAACAGCATCATATCACAACGTTGAATTGGCTTAACATACATCTGGTAACAAAACACGTTAACAAAACCTTGAACTCACCAGCGTCGTCTGACACACTTGTCTGCATGCTTGCAGGTCTATAGGCTTATATCATTTGGAACTTGCTGTCTGGGAGGCTGGAGTGGTCATGGGTCGAGATATATGGAATTGCAGTACAAGCTTAACGGCTTATATACACATGTTTTACGAAACACTTAACAAATGAATTATGCTTCCGCTGTATACAATGAACGACATGTAATGTTTGTAACACTTTAGGTTAATGATTGAAAGTTTTATTTAAATACATTTATGAGTTCAATGTGATTGGTGGCTTGAATCCTGGTACGTCACATGCCTTACGGGGGTTTCCGCATGTGGTATTTTGGGGGTGTGACAAATCGTATAGAGGTTATTCGTGTTACAGGCGAGTAAGTATCAAAGTAGTCTAGACCCTCCTTTTGTCTTAATCCTTTGATTACTAACCTTGCCTTGTATTTATCAATACTTCCATCGGCTTTCATCTTCCTTTTGAATATCCAACGATATCCAAGTGGTTTACAACCAGGTGGAAGATCTACTAACTCCCAAGTATGATTTTGCAATATAGAATCAATTTCATTCTTAATTGCTTCTTGCCATTGAGGTCCTTCTGCGGAGGTAACCGCTTCGCGGTAGGTATTGGGCTCACCCTCAACCATATAGCTCATGAAGTCTGGACCAAAAGATTTTTCAACCCTTTGTCGTTTACTTCGTCTAAGCTCACCCTCCTCGACCTCGGGGCGTTCATGTCTTTCATCTATCCTCGTAGATGAACTTGGTCCTGGTTCATCTAACCATGTAGACGAACTTGGACCTGCTTCATCAACCGCTGTTGATAAAGGCACATGTGTTTGTCCTAACATAGGAAACACATTCTCAAAATATGAGACGACATTAGGATTTGCCTCTATGATAGTGTGTTTGTGTACATCGGGATTCTTGGACTCATGTACAAGAAAATGATGCGCACTACTTTGATGTGCATATCCAATGAAAATGCAATCAACAGTTTTGGGTCCTATCCTAAGAGCCTTAGGAGGTGGTACAATCACCTTAGCTAGGCACCCCCACACTTTCAAGTATTTGTACGATGGCTTCCTTTTTCTCCATAGCTCATATGGAGTTTCGTCCCTATTTTTCAAAGGTATCTTGTTCAAAAGAAAGTTTGCTGAGAGAATGGCGTCCCCCCACATTTCTCGGTTCACTCCCGAGCTTATCAACATGGCGTTCATCATTTCTTTCAATGTGCGGTTCTTTTGTTCCGCAACGCCATTTAATTGTGGAGAATAAGGAGGTGTACACTCATGTACAATGCCACTTTTTGCGCATAAATCCGCAAAAGGTGCAACATATTCACCTCCTCAGTCGCTTCTCAAAGCTTTTATCTTCTTTTTAAGTTGATTCTCAACTTCATTTTTGTACAAGATAAACTTCTCTATTGCTTCGTCTTTACTCTTTAGTAAATACACGTAGCAATATTTAGTACAATCATCAATAAACGTGATGAAGTACTTATTTCCTCCACGCGTGGGAACCGCTTTTAAATCACACACATCGGTATAAATTAAATCAAGGGGTTCGGTTATTCGTTCAACCGATTTAAACGATGATCTCGTAAGTTTAGATTCAACACATGTCTCGCATTTGTGATTGGACTCGATATGGAATGTTGGTATCAAGTTTAATTTAATTAAACGCCGTAATGAATTAAAATTTACATGTCCTAGTCTACCATGCCAAACATTAGAAGACTCAATCATGTAAGTAGAAGAAACATTTTCATTCATATTTTTGTTTTGGTTAACAACCAATACATTCATTTTGAACATTCCATTTAGGGCATAGCCCTTACCAACAAACATTCCACGTCTAGACAAGACAAAATTATCCTATTCAAACACTAGACGAAATCCAAACTTGTTGAGCATCCATCCCGACACGAGATTCTTCCGTATCTCTGGAACATAAAGCACGTTTGTCAAGGTAAGCTCCTTGCCCAAAGTCATCTTCAAGACGACCGTGCCTTCCCCCTTGATGTTTGCGGTAGCTTTATTCCCCATATAAAGCTTTTCTTCACCCGATGCTTCCTTGAATGTAGAGAAAAGAGCCTTGTCTCCACAAACATGGCGGGTTGCACCCGGGTCAACGAACCATCATTTTGGATTTTCACCCATCGCGTTGACTTCTTCAATCATAGCCGCTTCCTCGGTTATCATTGCAATGAGAGGCATACCATCCTCATCAACCATGTGCGCACGCTCACGCTTAGGTTTCTTGCATTAGTTAGCACGGTGCCCCGTCTCGTTACAATTGTAACAAGTACCTTGGAAAAGCGCAGGCTTCTTTTTCACAGCCCCCTTTTTCGGTCCAAGGTTGCTAACCTTTGCTTTCCCTTTGTTGTCCTTTTTACCCTTGCCTTTCTTGCCCTTTGAGGACTCCCCAACTTCCACCATGTTTGCTTTAGCCGAAGCTTGCAAAATGGTGCCTTTTTGGGTCACCCTGTTTTCTTCTTCTATACGAAGACGAAGAACAAGATCCTGGACCGACATTTCCTTTCGCTTGTGTTTAAGATAATTCTTAAAATCCAACCAAGCAGGAGGTAATTTTTCGATCATGGCTGCCACTTGAAAAGTTTCGCTAAGTACCATACCCTCAGCATGGATGTCATTTAGTATAATTTGCAACTCTTGGACTTGGTTCATAACAGACTTGTTATCAACCATTTTAAAGTCCAAGAAATGGGCGACAACAAATTTCTTTGTTCCCGCATCCTCCGTTTTGTACTTTTTCTCTAAAGACTCCCATAATTCTTTGGAAGTCTTGATATTATAGTACACATTATACAATGCATCCGAGAGACCGTTGAGAACATAGCCTCGATATATAAAGTCCGAGTGCTTCCATGCCTCTACCTCGCTCAGAGCCTGAGCATCGGTCTCCCCTTCCGCAGGTTGGGGAACGGTCTCCGTCAAGAACCTCGCAAGGTTCATGGTGGTCAAGTAGAAGAACATATTCTGTTGCCACCTCTTGAAGTGGAGACCCGAGAACTTCTCGGGTCGTTCAGCATGATTTGCCACTGTGGACGCTCCCACAGTGTTGGCAGGGGTTCCAACGACAACATTGGTATTGCTCGTGTTCACATTTTCAGTCGACATTCTGAAAAAGTTCCAAGAAAACAAGTTAAATTATGTTTTCAAAATAATAAAGACGCTACTTTATTATTATTAGGAGTTCAAAAAATTCAGCCGTGTAGCTTCTAAGTCCAACTTTGAAGACTGCAACAGGAGGATTTTTAGAACTTCAGTGACAGAAAGGAGTAGAAGCAGATTCTGTTTTGACAAAGTCGCTACTTTGAATCAAAACAGGAAGAAAATCTGTTTTTTAAAACACAACTGTATGAATTCAAAACTGGTTCGAATTCACAACAGAAAATGTTTGTGATCCTACACGAACGGTGTTTTAAAAAAATTGTTTTAAGATTGTAGGAATCCGTTCGTGTAAAATTAAATAAAAACTTTATTAACTTGAATTACTGAATCAATTAAAAAATAAAATAGAAGTACAATACAACTACAACTGAAAAATAGAAATACAAGAACAAAAACTCGAACAGAAGAAACTGTTCTTGGCTGAGGATCGTGTTAGACACGGGTCCCTTAAAACAAATTTCGTGTCTCCCAGGGGAACACGTTTGTTTCCAGGATACAACAGCCGCAAGCAGTTGCACTGCCGGTCTTGACTCCAACCCGAAGGTGTACCTTCCTGCTTGAAAGATTAAGATTGCTGTAGAGAGAAATTGTAGAGATCTGTGTAATTCGGTGTCCCAAACTGGTGAAAGGAGTCTCCTATTTATACACCAGGTCTAGAAGAAACTGAAAAACGAAATTAATGGGAGAATTAAACTGCATTAAACGTCTTCAATGCACCTTAATTCGTCATTAAATTCTCAGTCAAACGCATTAACTACGTCAGTTTCGAATGCTGGAAACGTAACTGCACTGCAGTAACTGCTGCTGGAAGCTTCTGTGCGCGTGCACGCAAGCCACACTGGTGCGCGCGCGCCCAGGTCTGCACGATCCATGCGCGGTGCGTCCGTTAGGCTTAATGCCATGCGCGCGTGCGCCATACTCACTCAGGTCCATGCGCGCCTGCGCGCGTGTGCCACGTCACCTGTGAGCCTCTACGAGCACGCCACACATTCGCGTCGTTTTGGCTCACCTTGGTGCGCTGCGCACGTCACATCAGGCCCATGCACCATGCGCCACCGCGCGCCTCCATGCCATGTGTACTCCCGCGCGTATGCGCATGACTGCCACGTCATGCGCCACATCACCAACCACTTGGTCCCTGCAACCCTTGTGCTCCACCACGCGCACGCAGTCAAAAATACAAAGGCGGCTCTCAAGCGGCGCGAGCGCGCAAAGTGCGCCATCAAAGCGCCACATTGCGCCTCATCGCCCACGCCACGCGCGCGCGTGTGAGAGTGCGAGTTAGGGTGCTCCGCACCCTTCGCGAGTACACTAGTGAGTGCTTCCATGAAACAATAAGGATGGAAAGTTCCCACTTAAATACCCCTTTAAGTTCCAACTCTCATCCGATGTGGGACAAGGTGCCACCTTCCACTTTTTCAGCATTTAAGTTTCAAACACCAACTTTGAGCATCGATATCTCATTCATCTTAGCTCCGTTTTGGACGTGGTTTAGTTCGTTGCGAAGCCCTTCCGACATAGAACACAACCCACAAATAAATATATAAAACCCGCTCATTTTATTATATATATTTCTAGTCCAAAATAGGAAAAAAATCATTTTCCTATATTTGTGAAAAATGCATTTTTCACAAAATTTCCAACAATCCCCCACATGAATAGAAATCGATCTATCAAGTTTCAACGATACACGTTCAACAGTTGAGCATTGCAAGATAGGTAAATGTAACCTTTGAACCTCCTTTTGTGAAGCATACTTAGCCTCCTAGGGTCTTGTAGACGCGGGGTCTTTGAACAATCCCCCATTTATGTAGGCGACAATATACATTTACACAATACTCTCCCTAGTCGAGTTAAGACCTCATGGTTGTGTCCGTTTATGGTCATGGAACACGTTCCTGGTTCTGCGAGAGCTCTAGGATTTGCGCCTCCCCACAAATCCATTCGAAGCGACCCCACTTCTCTCTAACATAGGTGATTCCTCTGAATCATTAAAAGCATCATGGTTAATTCGGATTTCCTCAAAATCCTTAACCTCAACATGCTTAACCTTTCCTTCATGTCACTGATTGGAATGGACTAGGAAGTATACAACTCCCTTTATTGATTTTTGGGGCACCCCCCACAGTGACTCCCTTTGGGTTTATGATTAAGTTTGCCTATTGAACCTAGATCTTGGGATCTCCAGTCAACTAGGTTAGGTTTCCCTCATATTCCCTTCATCTATGGGCTTTAGTCCCATTCCTCTTGACAACCTATACATCTTATCTGTGCTTAAGCCTTTTGTTAACGGGTCCGCAATGTTCTCATTTGACCTCACATTGTCAACTGAGATAACACCCGTTGAGATAAGTTGTCGTACCGTGTTGTGTCTACGTCGAATGTGCCTTGATCTGCCATTGTACATCATGTTTTGTGCTCTAGCAAGAGCAGACTGATTGTCACAATGTATGCAGATCGCCGTCAACGGCTTTGGCCATCTTGGAATATCTTCCACAAATTGACGTAGCCACTCCGCTTCTTCCCCGCTTTTATCTAAAGCGACGAATTCGGATTCCATCGTAGATCTAGCTATAACCGTTTGCTTGGAAGACTTCCAAGCTATAGCTACGCCAGCAAGTGTAAACACATATCCACTTGTCGATCTATGATCTTTTATATCCGATATCCAGTTCGCATCAGTCAATCCTTCGATCACTGCTGGATCACGGGTATAATGCAATCCATAGTCTCTCGTGTATCTTATGTATCTAAGCACCCTCGTGATAGCTTTCCAATGATCCTCGCTCGGATTACTGGTGTATCTACTTAGCCTGCTCACAGCATACGCTAAGTCGGGTCTAGTACATGTCATTAGATACATGAGACTACCAATGATCCTTGAGTATTCTAACTGAGAAACACTCTCGCCTCTATTCTTCCTTAGGCGTTGGGTATTATCAATTGGAGATCGAGCTATACTCGTATCGTCCGAATTGAATTTCCCAAGGATCTTGTCCACGTAGTGAGATTGACTCAACACAAGACCATTTTGGGTTCTAGTGATTTTTACTCCAAGAATCACATCCGCGAGACCCATGTCTTTCATGTCAAACCTCGCTTTCAACATGTCTTTCGTTGAGTTGATCATCTTATCATCACTCCCAATGATAAGCATATCATCTACATAAAGACATAAAATCACATAACCTCTTGGTGTGTCTTTAAAATAAACACACTTGTCGCACTCATTTATTTTGAAACCATTGTCAATCATGACATGATCAAACTTTTGATGCCGTTGTTTTGGAGCTTGCTTCAAGCCATACAAAGACTTGACCAATTTACATACTTTACCCTTGTTTCCAGGGGCGGAAAAACCCTCAGGTTGTTCCATGTAAATTTCTTCTTCTAAATCGTCATTTAGAAATGCGGTCTTTACATCCATTTGGTGAACTTCCAAATTTCTTAGAGCCGCAATTGCAAGAACCAATCGTATAGAGGTTATTCGCGTTACAGGCGAGTAAGTATCAAAGTAGTCTAGACCCTCCTTTTGTCTAAATCCTTTGATTACTAACCTTGCCTTGTATTTATCAATACTTCCATCGGCTTTCATCTTCCTTTTGAATATCCAACGATATCCAAGTGGTTTACAACCAGGTGGAAGATCTACTAACTCCCAAGTATGATTTTGCAATATAGAATCAATTTCGTTCTTAAGTGCAAAGTGCGCCATCAAAGCGCCACATTGCGCCTCATCGCCCACGCCACGCGCGCGTGTGCGAGTGCGAGTTAGGGTGCTCCGCACCCTTCGCGAGTACACTAGTGAGTGCTTCCATGAAACAATAAGGATGGAGAGTTCCCACTTAAATACCCCTTTAAGTTCCAACTCTCATCCGATGTGGGACAAGGTGCCACTTTCCCACTTTTTCAGCAATTAAGTTTCAAACACCAACTTTGAGCATCGATATCTCATTCATCTTAGCTCCGTTTTGGACGTGGTTTAGTTCGTTGCGAAGCCCTTCCGACATAGAACACAAACCCACAAATAAATATATAAAACCCGCTCATTTTATTATATTTATTTCTAGTCCAAAATAGAAAAAAATCATTTTCCTATATTTGTGAAAAACGTTTTTTTCACAAAATTTCCAACAGAGAGATGAATCATTCTCTTCGTTAAAGCCTCAACATGAATACATTAGATATCAAATTCTGAGTAGCCACTACTTAATTTCAAGTAAAACCTGAATTGTTAAGGAGACATGATAACTTTTTGGGTTTAGTTTTGTTTTATTATAAGAATCGAATCTTTTATCCACAATTTGATAGTCTACATTTCTTTTTTGAATGGCCAACAAACGCCCTGAGACCCAATGGCAAAGGAATCTCGATCCCCCTGGTAATCCGAGAAGAACCCCGGCCACCCCCGGAAGACGGTTGCCGGAACCCCAAGCCTACGACCTGGAGCACCAATCCTGGGAAAACCCGGCCCCCATACCCGCCCGAAGGCACGACGGCGGTTAACCGGTAAAACCAGCTGGGATCAAGAATCGAACCCTTGCCTTACGGCCCGAGGGTCTTCCGTCACTTCCCGGTGTCCAGCAACCCTCTTTCGCCACAGACGGGAGTCGAACCGGCGACCTCTAGGAGGCCAACCGATCCTTCTACCGCTGGGCTAGGAAGGCAGGGACTGATAGTCTACATTTCTAAAAGCTTTTATTCAATAATGCATATATAAAATATAAGCACCAATAAGAATGTTTGGAAATAATGACAATAAAAGTGGATTCCATTTCATTGTTACAGTATTAAAAGATTTTATTCTCTACTGTAAAAATAAGTTTAAATACAGTTGATTCCGAAGTGGCTGGATTGGGTCGGTTTCCTCTTGAGGTCTTCGGTTCGATCCCCGGCTGCGGCATTTCGGGGGTGGGTCGTCCCAATGATGGACCGTATCCTACCGAGACATGGTGCGGTCTTGAGGGCAACCTGGTTTTACCCAGCTGTTACCCCAGCGAGTCTCTCGTGTGGGGGCAGTATGGTTTCCGGGCGGAAGTCAGCTTGCGCGCCGGCCGGGGCCCGATCGAACATTGCGTCCGGAAGAGCGGGGCTGACGGGGGAATGTCTTTGACATGACCCCGGAGACCTGATCGGTCCTGTACAGAGAAAGTCTCCTTCTAAAAAAAAATAGGGGTGTGAATTTATGACACGATCCGAAAACCCGACACGAACCTAACACGAAATTCACGGGTTTAGGCTTAGTCTAAGCGGGTTCAGGTCAGTTTCAGGTTGAACCCGCAAACCCGTTTAGGTTAACGGGTCGGGTTCGGGTCAACCTGGTCGGGTTGGCGGGTTGACCCGTTTAACAGATTTATACTATATTATATTTTTTACAATATATTTTATGTTATAAATTAAATGGGGTGTGTATTTTATGCCATTATTATAACTTAAAAAGAGAAATTAACGTAGATTTTATAATTTAAATATGATATTATTATATACATTTTTGTTTTTAAGTAAACTGTAAATTTAATATATACATTTCAGAAAAAAAAATTAAAAAATTCCGGTTAAACGGGTCGTGTTCGGGTCAAACCATGAAACTTTGGGTCGTGTTCGGGTCAAACCATGAAACTTTGGGTCGTGTTCGGGTTCATATATATGATACGATTTTCGGGTTCGGGTCGGGTTGAACCCGCCTGCGAACACGACCCGTTTAGCACCCCTAAGTTTAATATACAAAACATGATAAGTGAAAAAGGGAATCTGTTATTTATTTTTTGTTCTTATATTTTTTAAAATATTTCTCTCATCTTATCAAACACGTATTTTAGTCTCGAAATCTAAAAAATATTCGTGTATTTACACTAGTAGTCGTAGAGTAATTATAATCATTATAGAGTGATTAGATGTAATGACTCTACTAGAATACATACATTTTTTTTACATTTTACAACTAAAAATCATGCTGAAGTAGACGAGGAAAAAAAATACTTCTTCATTTCTCAAATTAAAACCTATTGTATGTTAAAACTCATTTATATTTGATCTTTAGAATTAAAATATAAGTACCAAATATAAGCAACATTTTTCAAAACAAACTCAAATTACAAGCATGCGACTTATGATTGCCATTAGTACACAACGTATATTTTAGGCCGGTGAATTTGCTTTTTAAGCGGTTTGGACGGTTCTGAGAAAATAACACGCCACAAAGAATCAATATATTTTTTTTGGGGTAAAGTGCAATTTGCCTATATTTGATTTGGTGGCGTGAGCAAGATACTCCCTGAAACTTTTATTTTATTGCACTATGCACCCTAATGCTTTGCCTCTTTCACAATCTGCACCCCTCTCTTTAACGGTTGAAGTATATTCCGTTTAACATGTTAACGGTCCAATTGTAATTACGTAATTTGACCTTCAAAAACCCTAACCCCCGTCCACACCCATAATAGATGGTCTAAGAATAGCCTCACGTCGGTTTCCATCATTGAGTACATATGTATGACGGTAAGATGCATCTTCTTTAATTAAGAGATGGAGGTTCGAATCATCCAAGATGCAAGTATAGGTAACAATTTAGAGTAAATTAAAATCGCCTTTCTAATGGGAAAAAAAAAAAAAAAAAAAACTAAATATTTCGGCAATTTGATGTTGATGTTGGATCGCAATTTGCATCAGATAAATTAAACTATTATGGGATTCAAAATAAAATATTGGGTTTGAAAGCACTAATTTACCTAATGAAATCATTGATCAAAAAGTCTTATTTGGGTCATGTTGATCCTCTTTAATCTTTTTATATTCAATCTAGCAAGTTTTAATATTCAAACTTTGCAGGCTTTTTGTTGATTTTCACCTACTAACTTGTTTTTTTTACGAAGTTGCATTTCATATTTTAAACTTATGGCTTTAATTATATGGTTAAGTTTTGTGACTATTTCTTGTTTTTACTAGAATCCCAAGTTGAACACACCAAGCTCCAGGGAAAGAAACTGATGATTTGATTTGATGAATTGAAGTTGGATTTTTTTTGTTGAGAAAGACTTAACTGTTGTTAATTACTTGCATTCCAAGGATGAATTTACGGAAGAGGTAACCAAGTACATTACTGGATCACATGAACAATGCTCTTCCTTAAGAAGTCGCTGCTTGAATAAAGAAGTCAAATTCTTAGCAGCCACTAGTTTCCATTCCAATAAGGACACCCCTGATATTTTTTTTGGGGTCTTTGTAGCATTAATTACACTGATTGTCCCTGTATTTTGCTCATATTTCTGTTTTGTTCCAAACTTTCAGAAATTACACATATAGACCAATATCTTGCACAAACATAACACATTTGATCCCAGAAATGGATTGACATTAACTTTTCTATAAATATATATATATTTTTTTAAAAATTAGTATTTAGGAGCCGCGCCTTGCGGCAGAACGTTACACCATACCCATCCGTTAAAGTGTGTTAACACGAAAAATTAGATCAAGACGTAAAATATAGAAAATAAAAATAAGTTGACTTAGGATCATCGCGTTGCAACTGGGCCATTAAACATTCAAATTAATATATAGATGTAAAAATGTTGAACCATACACCCGCGTTGCAGCTTGTTAACTCGCAAAACTTAGACCGAAGCGTAAAATGAAAAGTTTGTGATAAGTTTGTAAAAGATGAAAAGTATAGGGTTAAAAGTAAACAAATAATACCAAAAGTCGTTGAACCATGCACACGCGTTGCAGTGTGTTAACTCGCAAAAATTTGACAGATACGTAAAACATTAAAAATAACTAAATCGACATAGGACTCACACGTTGTGACTGAGCTGTTAAACCATAAAAAAAATTGTGACCATAAAGTTTTTGTGACAAACACGTATAATTGTTTGTCAGAAAGACTTAGAAGGTTTAAAAATATAAGGGTTAAAAACTAAAAATACGAATCAAACGTATAAGGGTTAAACATGGAAGATTAAAAAGTTAGAGGTTTAAAAAAAAGGGGCTAAACATGGAAGGTTGAAAAGTTAAAGGGTTAATAACAAAAGAAAATAATTTTTTGAACGGCAAACGGAATTTATTAAAAATCAACCAGTCAATCTAATCGATTAACCGGCATTAATACAAGGTCCATCGAAAACAGAACATTAAACTCCCGTACAATGTAAATTAAAACTACACCAATCTTAAAAAAAAATTAAATAGTGTTTTTGTGAGAGGAAATATATTTGTAAATTAATATATAGTTAGTGACTAAAATGTCCTTTAGAATATATTAAAATAAGAGTAAATTACAAGTTTTGTTCTTTATGTCTACATTAAATTGCAGGCGCTATCATTTTGGCCAAAAGTTTACAGGCGGTGTCCTTAACCTTTCAAAATCTTGCACGTTTTGTCTTTTAGGCCAAACCTGGTTAGAAATCTCACTAAAAACTGTCATGTGAAATACACATGAGGGTAAAATGGTAATTTCGTTCTCAATCCTTTCTATTCCCCCATTTATAACCCTCACCTACCCCTCAATTCATATCTTCCTCTTCTTTTCCTCAAGCTTTTTCCTCTTCACATAATTGGGAACCATCTGCCTCTATTTCAAGTTGCTGTAATCTCGTCGTTTTTAGTAAATCATCAATTATATCGATTTCATACGTATTGACAATGAAACCATCTATGACCGCCAAACATAAATTGTTTTTCGGGTAGCTAGCTGAATGTCCATTTTTGTAATTTGTGTTGATGTAACATTGTTTGCTGAACTATATTGCTGCTACTTTGGGTGAAATTAGGGATCACATAGCAGCTTCCAGAGCTCCTATCAAACTCTTCCTCTTCTTTTCCTCAAGCTTTTTCCTCTTCTTCCTCAAGCTTTTTCCATTCAGCCTCCGCTTTAACAGCTTCCAGGGCTCCTATCAAACTCTTCAAACACCTTTCCGTATCCGGCGGGCTGGTCTTCGGCATCAAATTCTCCGCCACATCCGTCGAAGTCATCTCAACTTCTCCCAACAATTCACTAATCCTCTCAAACAAGTCATGCGTTTGGATACATAAATAAATCTTCGCCAATACCTTAAACGCCTCGAACCCGCAATAAGACAACTCCATTGTCACACCCCGATTTCCACGTGTCACCGGTGGGCCCGGTGGGGGATTACGGTGACGTGGTTGGCAACATAATAGTCAAACAACACAATTATATAAATGCACAGCGGAAGCAAAAGATAAATTATATTACATTCCGAATATAAAGTAATATCCAGTATTACAACCGAAAGTAAAGGATCCACAGGCGGATCTAAATAACAAAGAAAACTGTTCAACAGACTTTGACATCTAGAGCTGGCGAGACTTGAGTAATGATGCCTGGAGTAGCCAGCTTATTTCGTCTAGCACCTGCACTTAACCTTTTTGGAAAATACGTCAGTTTACACTGGTAAATACAACTCAACTGACTCATTTTAGAAAATGATTGAAAATTTATTTGAATGCACTTCGGCACAAAATATCTTTATAACTTGGGACAATTATTTGTATATAATCTTGTATACAGATTTACTTATTTGCCGTCCATTAGCACCGGTTAGAAGAGCCGGTTTAAGTTAACTGACACGCCACAGGTATAGTGCCCACAAGGTTGATTCCTTTAGTGGATTACCAGTTTTTACATAATGCATCTGTCAGGTGTACGCCTACACCCCGTGCTTAGGTCGTGGCCATTTCGTAAAATGATGCCAAGGATATCCGGGACATGGTCATTTAACCCCCAAGGGCCATACATCAAATAATACAGAACAAAGCGGGTTATGTAAATACATTAATCACAATCCGATTTAAATGACTACATACCCGACCAAGCGGTACTTTTATAGCACCGTACCCCAAGCCCGTATAGGGAAAATAAGTTAAGAGTATTTACCTGAGCAAAGTATCAATCAAATACAGCAAATGCAAGTACTTTTACTGGGCTCTGGTGTTACAAGGTAAGGAACCAGTCTGGACAGGGTATTGAAACTGGTGAGGTAAGCTTGACAATCTAAGTTTGTCATCACCAATGATAAGAAATCTGACTCGATCCCCTCAACCTCGTGTTGAGGGCAGTAATTCTCCATAATGAGAGTAACAAACTGTTCCCATGACATGCTGTAGAGCGGGATCTTCCCAGCAGCTTGAATGAGAGACCTCCACCAAGCCAGTGCCTCTCCTTTGAACGATTGGGATACATACTTTACTACATCCCTTTCAGCACAACCGCTGATGTCCACCACCGTGTCCATTTTATCCAACCAGGTCATACAATCTACTGCTCCTTTCTCCCCAGTGAAATCTCGGGGTTTACAGGAAACAAAGTACTTATAGGTACAAGACTTGGTAGGTGGTTCATTATCGAACACTATCTTCTTGGGTGGAGCACTGTGTTCATTTGATGACTGTCGATCATCATCCTTCTTTGGCTCCTCTTTCTTAGAGGGTGGCTTGTTATGAGGCTCTGAATGAGTTTTAGGGACAGATTTAGAATGGGGTACAGATGAGGCTTTACTATTAGTTCCACTATACTCCCTAAATTGCTCCTCTACAGCTTTAGATACATCTATATCAATTAGTGAACGAAGCTCTCCTTTGGTTATATTAATCCTATCATTATCATCGCGGTTTTCCAAAGGATGACTGTTTATCTCGTCAGAGTCAGCCATGTAGTCTTAGTTGCTACAAAAAGAAAAATAAGGGTAAGGTTCATTTAGAAGCCCTTACAGTATTATCGTTCTTAAACGATTTTATTAACCATGCTTTTAATACACATATTAGTTAATTTGATAAATATATAATTATTCCGGATCTTTATCATAATCCTAAATCATAATTTAATAATAGCACAAAAGGCCTAGTCACGTAGACAAGTTTAATTTATAAGCCATGATTTCAGAGAATCGAGGCTTTAAGGTTTGAATCAAAGTTCATTACCTTTTCTTGACAGGGAGTTGTAGGCTACCACTGTCTTTAGTCTCAGAGGACGTTAATTATAGCCCGTGGGCACTTCATCCATAAGGGATGATTATATAAATAAAGGGAATTTAGAATAACCCATTTAAAAATGACTTATGTGATTTTATCATATCACACTTTGTCCAGCATGGTAATATGCTTTCATATGTTTAATAAGGATTTGAATCTCTTGAATAGGTTCTACCATCTTGGTCTTGTCTGTAGTGACATTTAGACTAGGTTTTACCTTTAAGATTCTTTTTAATATTTAACGCAGAACAATCCTAATTGAACTGTTAATAAGGATCTGAATCTAATTGTGGAATTACCATCTTGGCCCTGTCTTAATGTGACATATGGCTAGGTCTTGTCCCTTTTAAATTTTGCCATTTTATTATAATGGTAGATCCTATAATATATGAACGATATTTTTAAATATAATCGTTCCTTTAAAATTTTTAAACAAGTATATGGTTGCCCCTAAACGGGACTTCTAATAGCAATTGACTTGCCCATGCAAGAGCTAATCAGAAAAATAACAAAGGAACCAAATAAGGTAAAATAAAACAAATTTGGATTTTTGTCCTATGTTCTTGTCTAGACTCAAGAATGTGCAATTGTGTAACTGAGATTAAACACAAAAGGCTAGTGTTTAATTCACTCAGTGTTGGCTCTGATACCAACCTGTCACACCCCGATTTCCACGTGTCACCGGTGGGCCCGGTGAGGGATTACCGTGACGTGGTTGGCAACATAATAGTCAAACAACACAATTATATAAATGCACAGCGGAAGCAAAAGATAAATTATATTACATTCCGAATATAAAGTAATATCCAGTATTACAACGGAAAGTAAAGGATCCACAGGCGGATCTAAATAACAAAGAAAACTGTTCAACAGACTTTGACATCTAGAGCTGGCGAGACTTGAGTAATGATGCCTGGAGTAGCCAGCCTATTTCGTCTAGCACCTGCACTTAACCTTTTTGGAAAATACGTCAGTTTACACTGGTAAATACAACTCAACTGACTCATTTTAGAAAATGATTGAAAATTTATTTGAATGCACTTCCGCACAAAATATCTTTATAACTTGGGACAATTATTTGTATATAATCTTGTATACAGATTTACTTATTTGCCGTCCATTAGCACCGGTTAGAAGAGCCGGTTTAAGTTAACTGACACGCCACAGGTATAGTGCCCACAAGGTTGATTCCTTTAGTGGATTACCAGTTTTTACATAATGCATCTGTCAGGTGTACGCCTACAGCCCGTGCTTAGGTCTTGGCCATTTCGTAAAATGATGCCAAGGATATCCGGGACATGGTCATTTAACCCCCAAGGGCCATACATCAAATAATACAAAACAAAGCGGGTTATGTAAATACATTAATCACAATCCGATTTAAATGACTACATACCCGACCAAGCGGTACTTTTATAGCACCGTACCCCAAGCCCGTATAAGGAAAATAAGTTAATAGTATTTACCTGAGCAAAGTATCAATCAAATACAGCAAATGCAAGTACTTTTACTGGGCTCCTAATCTGGGACGAAGGTTTATAATAACCTATTAGATTTCTAACGGGTCCTTAATTAAGCCTTAGCTCAGACCCGTTAGTTTCAATGATACGGTTCGTACGCACTATTAGGCGAAGACCGGATAGAATGTGATTTAGACCCGACAAGTTCGGAGACTTGCTTAATATGGGTATTTCATACACACTCTGGATTTTTGAGATATAACCGATAAGGTTTGACCCGTTTAGGCTAGTTTATGTAAACTAGTTACATAAACCGAACCGAACGCGTAATAAGCGTAACGGGTATTCATATGAGCCATTTACAGGTTTCCTAAGTTAATATGCTTCATATATGTTGTGACATCAGTAAGATATCTTTTATTATGCCCGAAATGAATTTAATCGCAAACTATGCCCCGTAAGGGTATTTTGATAATTTCACATAAGCCGAAAAGCTCAAAACTGAAGTCTGAGTTTAACAACCTTTGCCTACTGTTAAAATATTATAATTTGCCTCAAATACTAGTAGGTATCAACCCTTGTATGTTTAAAATAGTTTTAGTACATACTATGCGTTAAAAAAACGCTTAAAAAGGCGATTAGAGGCCATTTCCGGGTTTGATACAGAAATCTGATATTTTTATATTTCCAGAAGGCTTAAAATAATTTATTTATCATATGTGATCAGTAGCAAAAGGTTTGGAGTCGTTTAGATATGTAAAACTCATTTTATAGCCCGTAAGGGCAAAACCGACAATTACCGGATTAAGTCTACGACTATAAGTTATGCTCAGCCTAAAATTTAATAAAAATCTTTAAAAATCCCAAAATAATATATTACATCAGTGGGTAAAGATTTTGATATCAAAAAGTATGTTTAAGTAGGCTATACGCTAAATACGCCGTTTTATTAACATAAAGCTTAAATTTTACGTTAACGAGCATAACTCTTAACCTACACCTCAAACTGATGTCAAATTTTGTATCCAAGTTTATATATCAGTATTTAAGGTTTCTACTCTTTTACATTTCCAAAAATCACGTTTTAAGGTAATAAGGGCATAATGGTCAACATATGAGCAATTAACGGAATCATGCATATTAATTGGATAAATAATGATCCGTGGTGTATAATCACAGAGGGTTATACTAGCATGTAACCTGGTCCAAATAAAGCTCTTAGGTGTTTCTAATTCATACCAAAACGGGTCAGAACTGAAAGTCAAAATGAAAGTCAAACTATGCGACTTTCGGTTCCGAACCGGGTCTAAACAGGAAATTGTCGGGTTGAACATGTTTAGACATGTTCTTACACTTATTACTAAGTTATAACAATGATCAAACAGGTTGTATATGATCTATATTGCTAATTATGCATAAATTGTAATTTAAGTATCCTGTTGACTTTTTCTTAGCAAGTTTGACCCGACTTTTGACCTGGTTAGAGTGGGAATCAGAGGGAACCCTTTTGAGGGTTTATTACCCACATAATTACCAACTTATAACTACTTTTAATTCGAGATATGACTGAGCCATTGTTGACTAATCTTGAAGTCAAACCGAAATTACGATGGTTTGACTTTTAGCTAAATAACTAAGCTAAACATTATTAAAGAAGGTTAAGCAAACTTACTGAAGTCCTAAGCTTGATTAGTGACCACTTGGAGGCAGGCTTGAGCTCCAGGAATGATCAGAAAGCTTGAAGAAGATGTGAAGAACAAAGGTTGCTACTCATGGCCTTTTATAGTGATTTCTTCACCACAAATCTTTGACACTTGGGGTCTACAACTCACCATACCCTTCCAACAAGTGTCCTAGATGTTTAGGGGTCGTTTAGGGATCAAGAGGAAAGTGGAAAATCGATTTAAGGCACGCATAAAGGCAAGGGCAGGCAACAGCCAAAAATTTCAAAGCTGGGCACCCCTAGCGTGACGCTAGGCCCCCCTCGCGTCGCGCTAGGCCCCTTCTGCACAAAATCCACATTTTTAGATTTTTGCGATTTGATCCTTGGCTCTTCAAAATTCGATTAGGCACTTGTTTTCTTGCATTGTAAACCCTCATATTTGATCTATAAAGGCTTTAAAACATATACCACTTTGTTAAGTCCCCGGTTAACTTAATTGTTACCCGAAAAGTCCTAACTTTCAACGTTTACGCTTTAACCCCTCGTACACGAATTTGATCATAACTTTCTCATACGATAACGAAACTTTATGAAATTTTAATCGTGCATTCTAGTGAGCATAATTAACCGTTACAAAGCTTCGGATTTGTCAAAAGGTCACTCAGAGGTATAACTTAAACATGTTGACACATTTAGCCCCTGTAGTTTGTAATCTCTCACTTTTAGCTTCGTATGATCCATGATTTATTCGTTTGAAGGTATGAGCACTATGTAGGGTTAATGTACAATATATTTATTCACTGTTGACACTTAGAATATGTCACACCCCGACCACGTAGAACATACAAAACGTGGCGGAAACATCGGGGAGTGTTGTAACAGAATTAATCGTTTCAAATCCATGGCAATTGAAGTTTCGTTTTATTGATTAAAAGTGTTACAATGTCTTAACAAACAAGGAAATACAACATAATTAACTAGTCTTGCATCTTTTATTGTCACTAAAGCCCAAGTCTGCCTATGTGTATCTTGATCATCTTATGCAATAGCTCCTGAAAAACACATGTGAAAATAGGTACGTCAGCATAAAAATGCCTGTGAGATACATAGGTTTTGTGAAAAATAGGTTTCATGACTTATGTTTGAGAAAATGTTTAGTCATGAACCTTTTAATTTGCTTTGTTTTGTAAATCATTTGAAAAACAATAAGTTCAGATGATAAGTATAAATAATAGAGTAATGCATGGTTAAATGAGTAACCATGTAAAATGAGTTTGTATTAGTTAAGTTGTTTGTAAAACAATGTATTGTAAAAATCATGTTATTTGTATAAAATGTTATATGTATCAAACTGAAATGATTCAAATAACGCTACGATATGTAATACCATACAATCACTTATATATAGGAAGTACCAGCGGCGTATCCACCATGCTTGTATCATATTACACACGCATCGTTACTTAATCACTTAATCAAACCAAACCAACAATGTAATAAGTCTATGTTTAAACCAATAGTCAAAAGTCCTTGTATAAACCATGTCAAATGTTTATAATCCAAAAGTAGTCAAGTAATGTATAACCAAAATGATATGTATGGCAAGTAAAATTTAGACTACTTAAACCATAAGTAAAAATGTATAAAACAAAGTATTGAAGTAAAACTTGGTTTAAATCAAAGTTATGTTTTGTAAGATATATGCATGCTATACTGAATATGAACATTTATGCGGTATTGTGAAAATTCATACATCCAAGCCTTGAGACAGACGGATAACTATGTAAAAGTGAGTTATCAAGAGAATATGTATTCGGATTCGGTCATTCCTTTCATCCCCTTTCCCTGGGATGTCCGGAACGGGATTTGTCAAGTCCTATGGTACCACTACCTACTACCGAGCGGCATGATCGGTGTTAATGAATGTATAGTATAGTTTAAACAAACCAAATGTCATACCAAAATGTAAGCATGTTTTATGAAGATAATGTACCTAGTATGCTAGAGTAAACATACAGGGTAGAGCTGTAAAACAATGTGTCCATATGTTACTGGAACATATGCAACAGAGATGCAGTATAAAACAATGTACTAAGTATGCAAAGTCATCATACAAAGTAGAAAAGTCATGTAAAACAATGTACTAAGTATGCAAAGTCATCATACAAAGCATAGAACACCATGAAATCATGTACTATAAATGTACTAATGAACATAGCAAGTATATGATGTGAAAACAGGAAAGCATGAAAGTAACAAGTAGGCACATGTGTTCCACCCCAAAACGTTTGGAAAACAGTAAAAGAGGGGTCTATGTACTCACTTGAGAATGCTCAGTAGTCCTTGAGTGACAACCAAACAATGCTAGAGATCACGGAAATCAAACGGCACCTAATATAGGTAACTACATTAATAAACCGGACCTAAATCGGAAGACCGGATAGAATGAGGTTTCGTAAACCAAACGAGTATAGAGACTCGTGTCATATGGTTTATCAAAGCCTACATGCTAAATGAAACCTTAATCTAAGTGCTTTCGACCCATTACGACCCGTTTAGGTAGCTTATGCTACTTTAACGCGTCGTTCGCGTGAAACGCGTTCGGACCGCCTAACTAGTCCTATGACAAGTATTATATGCCTATACATGTTACATAATCAGTTATGTGACAAAAGTTTAGGTTACATATGCTTAATTACCAATTATACATGAAAAGGGTATTCTGGTAATTTACCTAAGGCATATAAACTACCTATCATACAACTACTTAAACGATGTGACCATAGGGTATAACCTCGGAAGGTTATTCCCTACCTACTATGGTCACCTAATGTATTTGGTCGGATCCTAATGATCGACCAAACTGGGTCGGGTTCGAAGGTATAAGCGATTTATTAGATCGCTTACCCTACGACCCTAGACAACGTGGTAATCAGTAGGCATAGTCCCAAGGGACTATAACCATCGTGATTACAATCACGTTGCGAAGTTCTAATGAACTTCGCATTGACCATTACTGGTCAACGCTGAAAGTCAAACAAAGTTTGACTTTCTGACTCGAAAAGCAGTAAAATAAGGAAAAGAACGAAAGAATACTTACGAAGGGTCCCCGAATGCTAAACTCGATTCAAAAATCTCAGGTATGAAACAAATGTTTCAACTTAGAGTTTCTCAAATCAAATTTCTTGTGATTTTAGCAATGGGGGTGGATGGGTATATATAGTTTTCGGGTAACCGTTAGGATCGTTTCATGGAAAACGTGCCTTAATCCCATCCGTACATGTGTCGGGACCTTGTGGTGACTAAAAATGATCCTTATCTTCATGACTAGGCAGAAGAGAATGTGTGGTTGTGGTTAACACAGCTGCAAACAGGCTGTTAGAAACACTGCATCTGGTCTGCCTGAGGCTAGCGCACCGCTATGTTAAAAGTGTAGCGCACCGCTAGGCCATAGTTTGGCAGATTTACAGTTTTGGTCCCTGTCCTGCGTTCAGCCAATTTTCGACACGTTTAAGGCCCGTTAACCCCATTTCAAAGCTCTAAAATGAAGTTAAAGTATAGGGAACTTAAAATGTGTTAAAAAATTTCTCGGATGACGGTTCGTTTGGCCGTACGGTCGCGATGTTCGCTTAATTACGACGGAATGCGCATAAGCGCGAAAAACGATCCAAATGACGCGACGAATGGATTTTTGGCAAGCCAAACACTAAAGCATAATATAGTCATGCTTACATAAATTTTTGGATGTCCGAATGTATTCAGAACGTAAGTTATGCGCGAAAATGCAAACTTGTGCACTTTTTGACACTTTTAGTCCCTGAATGACCCAAAAGTTTATTTTAGCACACCGAACCCCTTAAAGCCTATTTCTAAGCTATGTAAAGGATATTTATGGTGTGTTTAACTTATGGTCATGTTCCGGAATGTCTGTTACAGTTCAAATTGGCATACTTTCGCAGTTTGTCAATTTTAGTCCCTGTAAGCGATTTAACTTGATTTTGCCATACCAAAGCCTTCAAAACTTATTTCTAAGTTATGTAAAGGTTATTTAAGGTATTTTAAGCCTATGTCACTATTCCGGAGTGTTTGTTGCATTAAACTGGTTATATTTACGCATCGGTGCGCGTATAACCTTCCAGAAAGCGATTTAGAGTTTGAAATTGAACAAGAATTGATATGTACAAATGATACACATATTTTTACAAATCCCAAGTATGAAATATAATATTTCATTGGTTCGGTATTTGTTTGATGGCCGTGGAGGCACATGTGTTACAGAATACGTATATTCACATACTTTCCATGTTTGTCAACTTTAGTCCTTTTATAATATTCTTTCACACGTTTTAACATATGAAACGTGTCTACACATTATAGGACGTGAATTTTTCGAGGTGTTATATCCTTATGCTTATCCGTCCTGCCTCTCCTAATCAATGCAGGATCCAGCTTCTCAACATGATTAGTAGTAAAAACAATCAATCTATCTCCACGACAAGCTGACCACAACCTATCAACAAAATTCAACAAACCGGATAACGTAACCTTACTCGTCTTCCCCTCATTCTCAGGCGGCTTCATCGGTTTCTTTGGGTCACTCTCCTCCTCTTACTTCACTTCCTTCTTCCTCTGTCCTGTAAGATCCATCGAACAATCGATATCTTCAATCACAATAAACGACTTACACATGGTTCTTATCACATATAAATTTGCTCCGGAAGTTCATAAAACAACACGAAGCACTTAAACAAAATAAACAATCATGTTCAACCAATACCATAGTCCATAATTTTCAATTTTAATTTTCAAACATTCAAACCCTAGTTTTAAATGTTAATTAGTAATCATTTAAACAAACAAAGCTTAAAATAAAACAACAAAATCATTAAATACAAGTCTATATTTTCTCCTAAACACCACATAAACAACAAAAACAATCAATAAAAAAGGATAAATCTTTGGGTTAAGTTGGGTTTCGGCTTGGGTAGTTGGGTTAATAAAATTAGATTGTAGGTTGGGTTAAGTAAAGTGAATAAGTGGTTAAAGAACAATTATACAAATTGTGTTATTTACTTATATATTCATAATAATGAATGTTTATTTTTTTTTTATAAATTCATAATATATTTTTTTTAAAGAGGGCGGTTGAAAATTTTCAAGGGGTGGTTGAAAAAAATCTAAGGGGTACGGTTGGGATTTTCGACGAAAATTAGCGCAAAAAACCTTTTTTTCAAAGGATGCGACTGCCCACCAACGATTCTTATATATTCCACCTGCATACATATCCCATATTCTAAATGTAAGTAATAACATATTAAGAAAACAAAGATAATAGTTCTAACTTTTAGAAACTAGTTTATTTTATATAGGGCTAGGACTAGGGCTGACAATTTCTACACCAACACGATAACACACGAAATTAACAGATTTCGTGTTTAACCTTAACAGGTTTCGTGTCTATAACAGGTCGACACGTTAAGGCCTATTTAATTTTCGTGTCTTAACATGTTAAATACATGTTAACTTTTTAAGACCCGTTAATGAGATGCTTATAATTTTAAATAAAAAAAAATATGTGGATAAGTTTAAATAAAAAAAAGAGTAAACTGCCATTTTGGTCCCTGTGGTTTGGGCATTTTTGCCATTTTAGTCCAAATCTCAAACTTTTTAAATCTGGGTCCCTGTGGTTTCATCTTTATTGCCATTTTAGTCCAAAATTCAAAATCCCCATTTTTTTGACTGTTCCAAAAAGTTTGAGATTTGGACTAAAATGACAATAAAAGTGAAACCACAAGGACCAAAATGGCAGTTTACTCTTAATTTTGGACTAAAATGGCAATAAAAGTGAAATCACAGGGACCCATATTTAAAAAGTTTGAGATTTGGACTAAAATGGCAAAAGTGCCTGAACCACAGGGACCAAAATGGCAGTTTACTCTAAAAAAATTACTTGGAAGTAAAGTTGATATATTTAATAATAGATCATGTTTGTGTCTTAAAGGTTGTATGATACGCTGATAATTTTTACGTGTTTTAATAGGTTATTTCGTGTAACATGTTTATTAACATGTTTTGAAAAATCTAACACAAACTCGTGTTCATATATACCTATTTCAGGTTCGTGTCTTAACATGTGAGGTTGACATAATATACCACAGCCCTAATTTCATAGCAAATCATGTTAAGTATAGGCTTACCGTTTTTTCAGTTATTAAAAATATAATATTTCTTTACTGGAAGTATGGATGGTCCCACTTGTCATCAAAGGCCATGGCCATGAAAGCATACATGGATCACTCCACTCTATGTACAGATTTACACACCTCTCTATCATCTATAAATTTAGAAATTTATCTAAATTACAATTATAGAATTAAATAACAAATACGATTTTAGTCCATTTGAATTTGGTTTGACGCAAATAACTCTGTCAGTCACATCCTTTCATTTTTGTTTCAATTAACTTCAATCACCAATGAGTTTTAGATCAATTGGTTTAAGAGGAGACACCCCATGACTTTCCAATGTAAGATTATTGGTTGGAGTTCCACTTATTGCAATATTTCTAGGTGGGCCCAAGCTTTTATCATAGTAAGCCTTCGATAGTGGTTTTCCTGAAATGGTGGGAGGGACCTTGTCACCAACGTTGTCTTTGTTCGCAAGGCGTGGGCGACCTTTCACCAATGAATTTGCCTGAGTGGCCGGGTTTGTATAGCATTCGTTGAATGTTAAAAAAATAACTTCAAACATATATCAACCTTTGTTTTTTTGTATTAACTTTTGTAAACGGACTAAAATGCCTTTGATATTAAAAAAAAAAAGATTGAAATACTGTTTTAGCCCCAGTTTGTTCAAAGTAAGGTTATAGTTCAATTGTTTAAATTTTACTTTTTAGTCAATGTGGTTTTAGTTTTGTCGAAATCAACAACCGCATGGCCATCCAATTTTTTGTTTGTTACTTTTTTCAGAGAATACCAAAATACTATCATTGTTACAAACAAAAAAGAATTAATTTAAATACGTGGACATCTAGTTGGGCAAAAAATTTAATAAATACAAACCGTTAACTAAAATTATATTAATGATTCTTATCAACCCTATTCCAGCGACATTAACACCAAATCATCCACCACAAACATCTCGTTACCTCTCTTGATCTCATCTCGAGGCACTAGCCTCAAATCGAACGGCCCCTGAAACTCAAACCCATCTAAGAACACTTACGCAAATTTGTAGTTTAGAATTGAATCCACAATCTTTTCTTTCAAGAGTATGGAATTCTCAAGGAAACAACATTTGCAAGGCTAGCCATTAGGCTACACGGTATGGGGGTCGTCCCCCTACCGTCCCGGTCCGTCGCCGGTTTGAACACCGTGCCGCCCCCTCCACGTCCCGTCGTCTCCGTCGATAAAAGGACGTTGGCGACGCTCATGTGAAGACAAAAAAAGTGGGCCCCAATTTAAATATGACCATTTAAAAAAAATCAAATTCATAATTATTAATTATAAATAACGGCTATATTTTAAATATTCACCCAATTCACTTCCATTTTTATAAATACTCACATCTTTTACACTTTTTTTCACAACTTTTCACCCACTACAATCTCACAACTCCCTCACATTTTATAACCCCTCTTCCCTTTTTATAAAAACTCATCTATTTTTATATCATTTTTTACCCGCTAGCACCCCATCTCTCTATAAAAAATTATCATGTCTTCACCTTCTCCCATTTCTTCAATTCTTCTTTGTCTTCATCGTCTTCGTCTACGTGGTATTCATCATCTTCGGAAGAGGATGGTATTATGCACAACATGATTATGAACGCGGCTCAGGTCTTCATGGCGGGTGATAAAGCGTCGTCCCAACGGCTAACTAGACGAGCAAAATATAACCGAGACCAAGAAGGTATTTTACTTTTTTTTCCTTATGTTTTATATAGATTTGAAAATGTATTTTATAATTAATTTCATTTATGTTTCGTTTTAAATTTATAGCCGGCCACGTTAAACTAGTAGCCGATTATTATGCCGACGAACCCGTGTACCCAGCCGAGATTTTTCGACGTCGGTTCCGCATGAGTCGTCCACTGTTTTTACGTATTGCAGGCGACATGACCCAGTCTGATCCGTTTTTTACATTGCGAAACGACGCTAGGGGGCAAAGGGGTTTCAGTAATTTACAAAAATGTACGTCGGCCATTTGCCAACTTGCGTACGGTTACGCACCCGATGCATTAGACGAGTATATTAGGATGCCTGAAAGAACCGCACGTCGATGTTTACACAAGTTTTGCGAATGGGTTGTCAAATTGTATAGCAAGCGATACCTGCGGAAACCGAACGCAAACGACGTTCAAAAATTATATCAAGCACACGAACAGAGACATGGTTTCCCAGGAATGCTTGGGAGCATTGATTGCATGCACTGGCCGTGGCAGAATTGCCCAGTTGCCTGGCAAGGTCAGTATACTAGGGGAGATCATGGACATCCGACTATTATTCTAGAGGCTGTTGCGTCACAGGATCTCTGGATATGGCATGCTTTTTTTGGTCTACCTGGTTCGCTCAATGACCTTAACATCATATACCAGTCACAGATATTTGAGGATGTAGTGGCGGGTACAGGTCCAGACACAAGCTTTACGGTTTCGGGGGTGGAATACAGGCGAGGTTACTACCTAGCCGATGGGATATACCCAACGTACTCGACAATCGTTAAAACTATTCCGCACCCGACAGACGACAAAAGAAAAAAGTTTGCGAAGTATCAAGATGGTGCGAGAAAAGATATTGAACGGGCTTTTGGTGTTCTACAAAAAAAATGGCACATCATTGAACATCCAACACGTTCGCAAACACCAAAGAGGTTACGACACATTATGTACGCTTGTATCATCCTTCATAACATGGTCATTGAAGACGAAGGTAGAGCGATATGCCAGTACGACGAAAACGCGTCTACTGGAAATTCTGTTCCAGTTAGTGGTGAACAACAAGATTTGAACATGTTCGCTCTACGTAATGAGTACACACATCATAACCTACAAGCGGACTTGGTGGAGTACATTTGGAACAACGCTCAAAACGAACCCGGCCACGACATGGAAGACGAAGACTAGTAGCTTATTTTAATATATTAGGATATTTTTAAGTTTATGTTTTTTAAGTTTATTTTTTTTAAGTTTATGTTTTTTTTAATTTATTTTTTTTAAGTTTAATTTCTTTTTAAGTTTATGTAATGTTTTTTAATATTAATGAAAATATTTTGTTACTTTATTTGTTAAATGTTAAAAAAAAAGTTGAAGATTAAAAAAAATAAAAAAACATAAAAGTGGTGGAGGACTATGACTAGGACCATCCTCTCATGCCCTCTAGTTTTGGAGGATGGACCATCATTGGGAGGACTATGACGTGGCGCCTACATGGCGGATCACCCTCCAAAGATGGTCCATCACCATACCCACTAGCCTTAGCTACCCCACTTTCCTTATTAGATAAAATTATAACTGGTCAATAGCAATAGCAATACCAACACCAACACACACTGGTCTCAATAACTTAGGCACATGATAATATGGACATATTAAATATTTGTCATGTTACACACAAATAAACGATAAAAAGAGAGTGAGGACTTGAATAAATTTAATACTTGTATCAATTTGCATGACTAATAAAAGAAAAAGTTAGTTTTTTCTTTTACCAAAATAACCTTTCCTATTCTTGACCCGTATTAACTAACTATTTGATCCAAAGTAACTAACTTTAACTACCTTTATTATTAATATTAGATTACTTCACAAAATCTATTTGGACATATACTAATAACATTAACAGTAACAGTAACCTTATAATTAACAAGTCTGGATTATATATACTTTCTAACAATAAACACCAACAACGAGTAAGATCAAGGAAACAAATTCATATAGAAAATGCATCCAAACAATCCTCAAACCACACCAAAAACCACAATCTTGATACAACAATTAACAACCTAGTAAACTAGGAAAGAGTACAATTTATGAGAAGAAAGGAATTGGTCAACATACTTTCTGAATGCTATTCGTGCAAATCAACTTCTTGAAACCACATATTCGACCATCCTGGATTACTTTGAGTAGTAAACGCGATTGCCCATGAAAATCTTACTACCTTCACACTGGTTCATACTCGAGTGTTAATATAACTAACCAGATACAAGAAGAAAACAAATAAACATGAACTTACTTCATTACCTAAAGAACAAATATGAATTTTAAGGAATCAGGGATTCCCTAAAAAAGCACGCCATTTTTCGATAAATGGAAGGTCACTTGGATCCATGTTTGGAATATCGCGACCTCCAAGTGTTTCGATAATTTGTGTAGTTTCACCTAGAAGTTGGGCTGCATCATATACACTGGCTTCCCTTTCCTCTATCACACTAGTGTGACATTTCATTGTTATGGCTTGTGGTAAGTTGGTGAGACAAGCGGCAATTATATCAGCAATCATTGATGATAAGCTGCAGAATAGTTCGTTCTGGCTAACTGTGGCATCAATGTTGGTGTGGCAGTTACGTAGGATAGTTTCGGTTATATGATACATTGAGTTGGCACCAATAGACCTGCGTATCAAATCATCATTCTCGCCTCCAGTATGATCATTATTTCTATCCTCTGAGCAAGCTATATTCTTAGCTTTATCCCTGAACCATTCAACAATTTGTTTAGCTGTATTTTCTCGAAAAGCAGGGTCACACAAGTCGTTTCCTAACCATTTTTTGTTTAATGTAATTTCTCGCCACAAAGTTTCAGCAGCATTTTGAAAACTTACATGATCATCCGTAGCATTGAGGCATTTTTCCACCACTTTGACATATAGTAGACCTTCCCTAACACTTTCCAACAAGCTAAAAACTTCCTCCTTTTCGATTCTAGGAAGAGAAACCAAGATGGTTGTTAGAGTTACCACTGATAACCTCCAACAATCATCAGATGGAACGTCATGATCAAATTGGTCAAACTTCTTAACTCCTTCAAAACCACTAGTAGCCTTTCCATGAATTAGCTTGATGAGATTTTTGGGTTGGTTTTTTGCACCATTTTGGATCAATCGGTTGACAGATTTTAAAAGGCCTTTCAAATATCTCTCACCAAGCTCTATCTTATCTTCAAGATGCAAAACATGAGGGCTAAGATCATTGTCTCCTTGAAAGTTCATAAACCCGTTTTCCAATGAAGGAAATACTTTCTGTAATAACCACTTGATACAACGGAAACAATACAAGAAACATATCATAAAAAAAAATGGGATCAAGGCTATTATCTTGCATACCATGACAACTCCACTCTGCAACCCTATACAAATGTTGAAAATTAGACTTTTCAAAGTCTCAATGACCATCTCGAGGTTGCGGCTGCGAAATGGGAGTCTTATACTAGCTTGTTTCCAATCATATAACTTCTGCGTCCAGTGGTGTTCTACCTTAAAGACTTTAAATTGTTTTGAAATGACCTCGGAGGACACTTTAAAGCTTAAGGTTGAAAAACATCTAGAAAGTGAAGCAATTGCACCAATCACGACTCCGATATATTGTACTATAATAATTATGATCATGGACCAACCATAATCTGAATCATAATAATCAGACGAATCATCCTCCATATCCGGTACAGTTAGAATAACCGGGTACATAGTAAAAGTGTAAGATAGTAACTAAAAGACATATTACCCTAGAAGCAGATGTGGTGTGAAAGCAAGCTGTTATGAATTGGGGACTTCCACTTCCTGCCATGATCCAGTGGTTGCTCACATGCTCTTGTAACTTTTCAGGTGTTAATAGTTCTCCTGATGATGGTTGAATGTCTTTTAAAGCTCTAGCATGCTTTTGTTGGTATTTGGATTCAATAATCTTTTTGGATTTTAGAATAGCTACAGATGAACATACATGTACTACCAACAACACAACTAAGAAAATCGTATAAATGGAGGCTACAATATCCCCAAATACATATTTATCTATGACCGGAATCGTATCGAAACTGTCACCGATAGATAGTTCCAAATATGTGGATAGAACTCTAGTTTGTATTTGGATGCAAACATTGACAACAAAGGTGATGACAAGAACACACAAAGCTATGATGTTTGACAAAAGCTCATTGTTGCCCATGGTTGCTAAACAGGGCAATAAATTGGCCATCATGGTGCACATAAAGGCCATGCTTCCGAGCTTTGCCACTTTGTCCACATAACCCGGCATTGGACCGGTTAGATCCACAGGTAACTTCATTGCAACAGATATGACGGTGAGAAAAGCAGCATTAACTCTAAAATACTTACACGGAAACCATAGCTTTCCGCTATGTAAACCATGTAACAAATCAGCCCCCATGGCAAGGATGCAAACCAGAGATGCCAATACGATGTACATCCCGATCCAAAACATAGGTGCACTGAAATGGTTTTGGAGTTCTGATCGGGCTATAAAGCGTTCATAGTGTAACAATGAACCTGTAACGTTTTTAGGAACAGAGTAGAAGCCGAGACCATTTACAAGTCGGCGAAACTCTTTTGTTTCGTTGAAAGCCATAACTACAGGGAAGAAACTGATGATTTGATGTGATGAAATGAAGTTGGATATTTCGTTGAGAAAGACTTAACTGTTAGTTACTTGCATTTCATGGATGGACGCTGATGGAGAGTGTGAAACATGGGTGTTTAAGTGTTGATTTTACGTGGGTTAGCTTGTTTTATAAAATTATGTGTTTGGAATAGGCTTATTGCGAGTGTTCGTATGTTTGCAGGTAAAATGCGCGAAAGTTTTGATAATAAAAAAAAATCAACTTTGAGGAAAAACATCATCATTATTTGGTGGACTTTTTGGACACCATTAAATTATTGAATGGTAGAGAAATTGGAGCCATATACACGTGAATAAAGTTTCACACTTTCACCATCATTACTACACATAAAGGTAGACTTTGTGGTGGACAACATTGAAAGAAGGAATTATTTTGGTGACAATAATACCCTTGGAGATCAATAATCATCAAGAAACAGAAAGTGGCACTTGTGGTTTACGGTTCTAGTTGAGCCTTACGGTTTGCATATCAAAACAACATAAGACAAACCGTAACCTACGGTTTCAAAACCGTAGGTAAAGGTGGGAACGTAAAAGCTGCACGTGCTCAAGTGTTTGGTAGATTTAAGGTTTAAAAAAAAACCTACTTCGTGGGCTGGATCATGCACGAAAAGATTGGTAGCCACCATCACATGTGGGGAGCCTTTAATTGATAATTAACATCGACTGGTGACAGCAACAATACATTAAAATTGGGCAGCACCTATCACGAAAGAGGCAGCCAATATTAATTATTTTTGGGCTCTAAAAATCGTCATCTGTCATCGATTATTGGGCCTCTATTACGTGAACAATTAGCAGCCAATAATTAATTTTGGGCTTTTACAATCACCATCGATTTTGGGGGAGAGGAGATATAGGATCGATTGGAAGGCAGCCACATATGGTCGACTTTTGGCTCCCATAATCACTCAACATCTTCATCATTCATCATCACACATCTCCCGCAAACCACCGAACCGATCATGTCTTCAACCTTCGACCAAGCTTTTGATCGGACGAGTATCATGAGCGGCTAAATCTCTCGTGGACACTTCGGGTGAATGATTCTTGTGAGATACTTTTAATTCTAGTTTCTGTTGTGTATTGAGATTTGGATTTGTAGTCGGGTGACAGCCGAGACTATTTGTGTGATTATATAATTTGTGTGACAGACAAATCCTGAGTGACAGTTAGAGTTATAATTATGTTTTGAATCCATTTATGCTTTTGTTGATTTAATGATTCCTATGTATACTTGTTTTAATATTTATCTGATCAATTAATATTAAGATTTTGAACTGCATATGTAATTGGTAGATGTAACAGATTTACCATTCAATCAATAGCATCCAATAAAATCAGAACTAGGTTATTAGTAATTACAGAATCTGAATCCCGGAGTGATCACATTTTCTCGTCATTGTTTATTACAACTCAATCTTTTTCTTAATTGCAACTTGTTTCATGTGTTTTTAATTCCATATCAGTTTTATAATCATCAGTTAGTTTAGTAAAATTTACAAACAAAACGTGTAACACTAACCATATGCTCCTCGTGGATTCGACACCCGACTTACCCTGTCTATAGGCAAAGTTAGGTTTTTTTTTTTTTGAGTGGCCCATGACAGCCTCATCAAAATGGCGCCATTGTCGGGGAGCTAGTGCGCTTGGTGCTAGTTTACTTTTGTTTGTTTGATTTGGTTTTGCATAAAAAAATGATTAAAAAAATCCAAAAATATTTTTTTTCTTTCTAGTTAGTTTTTTTTTTTTTTTTTTTTTTTCAGTACTACTGTTAGTTTGTTATTTGTGTAGAAATAATGGCATCGAAATATGATTATAACCCATGCTCATGTTGCGGGAGGTATTATCACTAGGCTCAAGATTGTCCACATTCTGAACAAGGGTACTACCAACCGGATTATGGCTCCAGAGGATATCAAAACTACAATCAATCCGATAAAGGCAGGTGTCACGACCCCCTACCATGCCCTGGACGGGAGCCGCGAGCAGTCAAGTGGTACCGGTGGTTATTTTAAAAACATTGCAGCGGAAATATTCATCAGGACCGTGAGTTAGGAAAAATATCAGAGTTTAGAAAACACCGGATTTTATTTATTAAATAGATGGGATAAAACCCATGTTTTATAGAGGTAGCTTTAATAAGGGATAACCCCGAATATATGAAACCATGTTTTCTTAATTTAATTCAATTGATAAAATAAGCCACTTCTTTAAGCCTTTCGGTGCCGTATCATCACTCTTATTCCAATCTACTGTCATTACCTGAAACGCGTTTTAAAAAGGTTTGATCAGCAGGAAATACTGGTGAGTTCATTCATTTTTGTACAAAACGACGCATAGTTATAAATTACAGTATTAAGGGTGATTACAATGTTTATATCAACCAATTACCCCAAATCGGTATTTGTCACTCGACCGTATCTGTGACTATGGTCAGATCACCCATTGGCTAACCCGTTGTCCAATGGTGACGGGTATCAAGTAATGTATACAAAACTCCACATACCGGCAATAATTGAAGACTACAAAGACTTAATCCCTGTAATTATAACTTTAAAAATAAATAGGGTTTTGGAAACAATTTGGTAAAAAGAGAATCACCCACCTTGTTAGCATATAGTATTGTTTAAACAAGCATCTTGATTCTATGCTTTCTGATAGCTAATCATCTACTTTTATAGTTCTGAATCTTCTGATGATTAAACATCTTGTTTGATTGTAAGTGTATAGTTTGGAGTTTTCTGATAGTTAAACATATAGTTTAACAGAGTGGAATACGTATTAGTGTTATACCAAATCAAACCTAACGATGGTCACGAGATTAGAACCTTAACGAAATTCACAAAGTATAGTCTTGTTTTGACAGCACTTTGGCATTCGTTTAACGAAATTCACAAAGTATAGTCTTGTGTAGACAGCACTTTGGCATTCGTTTAACGAAATTCACAAAGTATAGTCTTGTGTAGACAACTCTTTGGCAATCGTTAGTTGGTTCCCGAATCGATCAGACAGAATATCGTATAAGTGATTATTGGTTAGAACACCAATGTATAGAGAGAAGAATAGAAGAAATGAGCAAAGGAAAATGAATCCTAAGCTTCCTATTTATAGCCAAGGGATAATTCTTACCACTATATAGAATTTCCCTAGGTGTTATCTTCCTTAGTTGAACCTTCCCTAGATAAAACCTTCCTTAGATAATACCTACCTCATATATATCTATTTTTCATGTATATCTATTTAGGTGTTTAATAAATCTTACTTAGCTGATTAATTAATCTTACTTAGCTTAATTAATCTTGCTTAGCTTAATTAATCTTGCTTAGCTTAATTGATCTTGTTTAACTGATTAATTAATCATACTTAACTTAAGTAATCTTACTTAACTGATTAATTTTCCTTAATGGTTTAATTAAGTCATTTACTTAGCCGATTAAATAACGTATCTAGCTGATTAATTAACTTACTGCTAATTTTCTTTTCCTGTTAAGTTTCCTTAGCTATTAAGTTTCTTAACTGCTAAGTTAACTTTTACATAACCATTAAGTTTACTTAAACACTAGGTTTTCTTAACTATTAAGTTTGCTTAATCATTAAGTTTACTTAATTGCTAAGTATTCTAGTTTAACAGCTTCTTGATTATGAGTTCTAATTTCTAATGGAACTCGTATTAGGGTATTAACTCAATTCAACTTTAACGATAATCACGAGATCAAAACTCACAACGAATGACAAAGTATAGCCATATACATGCAACACTTAAACATCCGTTGGATCAGTTTCAATCGATCGGATAGGGTATCGTATCAGTGATTCGAGTTAGTACTCTGATTACGAGCAGAGTTTTAGGGTTTAGGGGTGTTGTGCAAAGAAACGGAGATACGAGAGAGTAAGTTCGTTAAAATTCGACCGAACCGGTGCAGGAATTCAAGTCCCACTACTGCCCTAATATACCTGAATTTTGAGTCCCCTCGTGTGGCGCGACAGGCTGTCGCGTGGCGCGGGGATAGTTGGCCTGGCTTTGGTCGCCACGTGTCCCACGTAGGTCTGACACGTGTCACCTTCGCGTGACGCGTGTCCTTGGCCGATTTTTCGTCCAATCATGCATTTTTCCTCGATTTTCGTGCCGATACTTATCGCGTATGTTTGGTTCTTGATCTTACATGATTCGTTTTTAATTGCGAAGCTAATAAGATTATTTTTATGCGATTTGGTTCGTCGAATGCTAAGATTCCTTAATCGCTAAATTTTCCAGTTTGAATATACAAGTTTTATCGCGTGCACTTCTGGTTTTGATTACGGTTTGTTGTCGAGAATATTTTTATGAGGATTGTTACATCCTCCCCACCTTGTTTTAAATCTCATCTTCGAGATTTGCTGGAACAAGTAAATATATTTTCTTTTCATCTCTGATTCTAACTCTCATATATATTCAGGTTCTTCATTTTACTTTGACCAGAACTAAGCTCTTGCATTGTGATTCTTATTTTTGACTTATATTGTCACACCCTGGCTTTGCGGAAGCGTGGTTAATTTTGGTGTGACTTCTTAATACCATAGCTTAATCGTACCAAAGCTATATGAGTTAAAAACCATGCAAGTCATCCATTAAGTTTTGAAAACATCATACAATACCATTGTTTTAACATACAACCATAACCTTGTTCAACAACATTACAACTTATAACATAACATAAACGTGGTTTAAGGACTGTGTCTTGTCCAGGAAAGAGACACATCCCCTAAACCCTGATGACTCCATGACAAGTGCAGCGGAAAACGTTCCATACCGTGCCAGATCCGTTTAATTTCCTCAAATACATGTGAGTTGAAAAATCAACAATAATGTTGAGCGAGTTCATGTGCAAGTGAGTAAGTAAAAACACTTGTAAGTATAAAGTTTCCTGGTATGTAGCAGTGTAAGAGGACTTGTGATCACCAATGGTTTGCAAGGCCATTAGCATGTTGTGAAATGCAAGTAGGTAGACACAACCCTAGCCGATTTTTGCGTTGGGTACCAAGTCACTCCGGGTCCGTTCTGTTGGTCCTCCGAGAGGTCCGTTCTGTTGGGCCGGGAGCTGGGCTCGCTACACCCAGATAGATCTACCGCTCGAGTCCCTCGGTGTTCTAACTACCCATTCACATGATCTAAACCTCCTTACGTAAATCATACCGTGTATAATAGTACTTGTAAACAAAGTAACATGTATTTCACCCCCGCAGTTAAGAAAACTGAAAACAGTTAGAGAAAAGGGGGACATGAACTCACAGTGAATGCGCGTCTCTACCAAGTGTCTCCAATACAGTAAGCTGTGCAACGACCTACAAGTGCTAATTCTATTAGACGGACGGCCGTGCCTTAGCTTTACAGTTTAAGTCTTTGGGAAATAGTTAGACAACTATTTCATGTTTATGTTCCGTATTCACTTGGTAGTTATACTTCTTCCCAAGGATGGGGGATACAATACATGTGCGTAAGTTACGTTTTATCAATCTTGTGGTAACGTAATTACCGGTGTAACTTATATGTTTGTGGAAGCGTTCGTAAAGTTTTGGAATCATTAACGCTTGTAAATATTATTTTTACTCTAAAATAATATTTATGTATTTTCACAAAATAATCATAAACAGTGTTGTGACAAAATATATTTATCACGTTAATTCTTGTGAAAATCCCACCTCCGAATATTTAGTAAAATATAGTGCTGGCGAAATTTATGTTTCGAAAATATGTCCAAAAGTAGTTCTAACACTTGTTGTGTAAATAATTCTAAGTGTTAGGTTTTTAGAAAATTTCGCCAGAGTTTCCTCTATAACTGGAGGTGGCCACGCTTTCAAGCGTATCATTTTCTTTTAACAAATCAATTCAACAATTTCTTTATCCAAACAAATAATTTCCGACACATCAAACTAGTCGATAAGTATGTAAATCGCATAATCACATGAACTTGCAGTTTTTCCGAATCTATAGTGTAAATCCCCTTTATATATGTAGATCTTTATATAAAGTAACTTTAATCTTGTAAAAACCTCGTGTTCAGAGAAGTCCGACTTTACAACTTCTAGTCATTTTTCCCAAAAATAGTTACTTGTCGGGTCTTTTCATTTCACAAGTGTTTACACACTTGTGGTTTGTAAAATCATGTTTGTTAGTGTAAGATCTATCCTTTGGAAAACATGATTTCTTTAAAGTGTGGTTCTTCAAAAATACCACTTGCGGATACGTAGATCCGCTAGTTTTAAATACCATTGTACCGGTTAAATCACTTTTACACAAGTAAAATATTTTTACACAAGTTCATGTATCTTGTGTGGTAGAGTTTCGCCTTTTAACCCTCGTGGTAACCAAAAACGAGCTTATGTGAAGATCCATGATCTTACAAAGTCGGGTTAAACGGAGATCCGAGCTACCACATCATAGATCGGGTCTAGATAAACACAAATTCCAATTACTACAACTTTTACACAAGTTATATGTCTTTAACCACCATTTTAAGTATTTTTAGTAGACTTTTGATCATCATCTTTCATTTTAACGAGATTCAACCGACAATATTCCTTTTAACCACTTTAGATAAGCTTAAAAACAAGTTTTAAACATTATACCTCTAGCTCAAGGCTAGGGAAGATCTTTGATGAAAAACGCGTGGATAAAAGCTAACGGTAGAGGTCCTTCGTGTTCCGAGTGCACCAAGACTCCTAATACGCGACTTGTGAAGCTTGTATATACTTGGAATGGAGAGATCAAGAGCCGAAAATGTGGTGGTGTAGTGGAGGGGGTTCGGCCGAGAATAGGAGGGAGCAAGAGAGAGTGAGTTTTGTGGTTTGTGAAGTGATAAATATCATGTGATTAGGATATGTAATCTCTAGTATTTATAGGCCAAATCAAGTGTTATTACCCAATGGGTAATATGTCTTCATGATATTAAACAATAATCCTTAAACAAATCCACCAAGTACTTGTGTGTTCCCCTAGTTATGGGGCCGGTTATGATGTGGGTGGGGGGTTGGTTCGATCTTAACTAGTAATTAGGGAATGGTTATGTTAAACCAAGTTAAGTTAAGTAGTTAACCCCGTTACTAATATGTTACACGTTATGGCGGGTGTTAGGGTAATCAGGGACCCTAACTGGCTCAGAAAAATATAAATAGTGAAAATACTAATATTTTCATGTTCCGGGTAAAGTCCGGGTGTCCGGTTGGATAGTAATCCGTTAAAGCGTTACAAAAGCTTTAAAGTGTCGTTATTAACATTTTTAGTGACACAATTTGTTTTCCCGACACTTTAGAAAGTGTCTAGTGTTATTTTCTCATGTTCTGGCACTTTACTAGTCAGCTAGAAGCTGGATTAATTATTAAAGTGCTGTGTTTGGTACTTAAAGTACGTTTTAGGCACATCCGAATCAGTGTATCTTATTCCTAGAGACGCGGTACCACAACCCTTATATCCCTACACTCACTACCAGTGTAGCCAAAATATTTGAGGCTCTTAACAGGCCTTGAGGCAGTGTCTGCCTGATGCTGGTTATATCAGCATGTTCACTGTGTATCCGTTTAGTGCTACTGTGCTTTTTGTGCATCATGTTTGTCACTAGGGTTCAGCATGTAAATAATGTAGTGACAGCAAGTAAGTATGATGCAAGTAAGTTCATGTATCAGTTATTCAAGTAGCAGTTCATCAGCTAGTTCAAACAAGCACAGTAATTAAGTAGTAATTAATCAATAATTAAGTTGTACGGATACCTGGTTTAGTGCGGGTTGTCACATTCTCCCCCCGTTAAATAAATTTCGTCCCGAAATTTAAGTTCTGCTTGTAGAAGCAGGGTTCTTAGGAAATAAGTGGGGATATTTCTCTTTCATCCGGTCCTCACGTTCCCATGTGAACTCAGGACCATGTCTGGCATTCCAACGAACTTTGACGAGTTTGACACTGCTCCGGCGGGTCTTGTTAACTTTCCAATCCATGACCTCAACAGGTTCTTCAACGAAGTGGAGCGTGTCGTCAATATGAATCTCGTCGGTAGGAATGGCAACGTCAACTTGAGTTGGACTTTTCTTTAGATTGGATACATGAAATGTATCGTGAACACCATTCAGTTCAGCAGGTAGGTCCAACTTGTATGCTACAGTTCCAATTCTTTCCAGAATTTTGAAGGGACCAATGTAGCGCGGATTTAACTTCCCATGCTTTCCAAAGCGTGCCACCCCTTTCCAGGGTGAAACTTTTAATAATACCATTCCTCCAACTTGGAAGCCCAAATGCTTCCGGTTTGGATCCGCGTAGGCCTTTTGCCTGTGGCGAGCAGCTTCGATGCGTTTAAGTATTTGCGCAATCTTGTCTGTCGTCTCTTGGACGATCTCGGGACCAGCAAGTTGCCTATCACCGGCGTCAGACCAACATAGTGGTGATCGGCACTTGCGTCCGTATAGGGCCTCAAATGGCGCGACACCAATACTGGTGTGGTAGCTGTTGTTGTATGAAAATTCGACCAAAGGTAAGTGTTTATCCCAGCTACCTCCCAAATCCATAACACATGCCCTCAGCATGTCTTCCAAAGTTTGTATCGTTCGCTCGCTCTGGCCGTCTGTTTGCGGATGGAACGCAGTGCTCAGATTTAATTGTGAGCCAAAGGCTTCTTGGAAGGATTGCCATATCCTTGACACAAACCTTCCGTCTCTATCAGAGATGATTGAGAGAGGTACTCCATGGCGTGCTACGATCTCTCTCATGTAAATTTCCGCAAGTTTACTAGTACTGTCTTTCTCCTTGATTGGCAGAAAGTGTGCGGATTTTGTTAGGCGGTCAACTATTACCCAAATCATATCATGGCCTCTTGGCGTTCTTGGCAATTTCGTAACAAAATCCATTGAGGTTTGTTCCCACTTCCACTTGGGAATCTCAGGTTGTTGCAGAAGTCCCGAAGGCTTCTGGTATTCCGCCTTGACCTTAGCGCACGTTAAACATTTGCTCACGTAAACAGCAACGTCGCCTTTCATCCTAGGCCACCAATAATATTCCTTGAGGTCCTGGTACATCTTATCCGATCCAGGGTGGATAGAGTACCGTGACTTGTGCGCTTCGTCGAAAATAACTTCCCTTAATCCACCAAACAGAGGAACCCAAATCCTTTTCTCAAAACGTAACGTTCCTTCCTCGTTTGGTACCAAAAGCTTTTCCATTCCACGGAGATATTCCTCAAGGTTTCCCTCCTTGAGAGCTTCCTTTTGTGCAGCACGAATGCGCAAGGAAAGATCTGTTCGTATAATCATCTCTAAAGCTCTAACCCTTATGGGCTTGATTCTTTCTTTACGACTTAGGGCATCGGCGACTACATTCGCCTTCCCTGGGTGATACTTTATCTCGCAGTCGTAGTCGTTCAACAATTCAACCCATCGTCTTTGCCCCATATTCAACTCCTTCTGGTTGAATATATGTTGTAGGCTTTTGTGATCTGTGAAGATTGTGCACTTCGTACCATACAGGTAGTGTCTCCAGATCTTTAAAGCGAAAACCACTGCGCCAAGCTCTAAATCGTGTGTGGTATAGTTCTTTTCATGTACCTTCAGTTGACGTGATGCGTAAGCAATAACCCTTTGGCGTTGCATCAACACACAACCCAAACCTTGACGCGATGCGTCGCAGTATACCACGAAATCGTCAGTACCTTCTGGTAGAGCTAAGATTGGCGCGTTACAAAGCTTATCCTTCAATATATGAAATGCTTCCTCCTGTTTGATTCCCCAATCAAACGTCTTATCCTTCTGCGTGAGGAGCGTCAAAGGTTGAGCGATTTTCGAGAAATCCTCGATGAACCTTCGATAGTAGCCAGCCAAACCCAAGAATTGTCGAATCTCAGTTGGCGTTGTAGGCGTTTCCCAATTCTTGATTGCCTCGATCTTTGTGGGATCAACATGAATTCCGTTCCCATTAACCACATGTCCAAGAAACTGGACTTCTCGTAGCCAAAATTCGCACTTGGAGAATTTGGCGTACAGTTGTTCTTTCTTTAGCAGCTCCAAAATAGCTCTTAGATGCTGTTCGTGTTCAGCCTTCGTCTTTGAGTAAATCAAGATGTCGTCGATGAATACAATCACGAACTTGTCCAAGTATGGCTTGCAAACTCTATTCATTAGATCCATGAATACCGCAGGTGCGTTTGTCAAACCAAATGGCATAACGAGGAACTCGTAGTGTCCATAGCGAGTTCGGAAGGCTGTTTTCGGGATACTTTCCTCCTGTATCCTTAATTGATGGTATCCAGATCGAAGATCGATCTTTGAATAATAGTTCGAGCCTTGCAGTTGATCAAACAGATCATCAATTCTTGGCGGAGGATACCTGTTCTTGATCGTCAGCTTGTTCAATTCTCTGTGGTTGATGTTTATTTGAAAATCATCATCCTTCTTTTGTTGGGTAAAAATGGGATTACCCCAAAAGGGAATTTTTTTTTTTTTTTGGTCTGTTATCTTCCTTCTCCATCCATTGCCAACACTTCTCTGTCAATCGTTGCATCTCCGAAAGTGTAAGTCGCTATGATGCATTGGCTACGGGTGCAGTGCCTGGAATTGAATCGTCGTGAAACTCTACTTGCCTCTGAGGTGGCAGTCCAGGCAAGTCTTCTGGGAAGACCTCTGGATACTCCTTTACGACAGGGATGTCTTCGACTCTTGGCTCAGCAGCCTTTTTATCCACGATGCGTGCTAGAAAAGCAACACATCCTTTCTGTAAACACTTCCTTGCTTTCAAGCAGCTGATAAATCTTAGCGGTGTGTCACGCTTCTCTCCGTGAACCACAATTGTCTCACCATCATTGGTTGGGATACGAACAACTTTCTCGTGACATACTATCTCAGCCTTATTGCCTGATAACCAATCCATTCCTACTACCATGTCGAAGCTTCCCAACTGGACTGGTAGTAGATCTAGAGCGAACTCACGTTCTCCTAATTCTATCACACAGCCTCTGATTACTTCGTCGGCTCCGACTAACTTTCCGCTAACCAATTTGATTGAGTAGGGGATATCTAACTTACTAGCGGTTAAACCAAGCATATTCTTAAATTCTAATGACACGAAGCCATAATCGGTACCAGCATCAAACAAAATAGGTGCAAAAGTTTTGGTTGTTAGAGAACGTACCAGAAGCCACACCCGGATCCTGGCATGCCTCACAAGCTCTGATGTTGGATTTTCTCTCACGGTCTTGTTTCAACTTTAGGCATTCCCTCTTAAAATGTCCAACTTCCTTACAATGGAAGCATCCTATCATTCGGCTATTTCCTTTCCCATTTCCACCTAGAGCGTTGTTACTGTTTTCTCCTTGTATGGAACTCTTCATCCCACAACCTTCCTTGTTGTGTCCTTTCCTCCCGTACCGAGGCTTCTGACTTCCATCATCACGGTGACACTTGCACTCAGCACATCTTGGTTTGGTTTCTAAGTAAATCTTATCACTGGCCTGTTTGTTAGGGCAATCTTTCTTGAAATGCCCTTTGTCCCCGCAGTTAAAGCAACCTCGAGTAGATCTCTGTTCATCATTATTCGTTCGGGTATCTTCGGTGAGCTTCCTTTTGTTCTTTCCAGACGACTCTACCTGAGTTTTCTTGTCAGGGTTTGCAAGTTTTTCTAGTCTATTTGCTTCCGTAACGAGTGCCAAACCCATCTTACTTGCAACAATGGTTGTTGGTGGCGTAGATGCTGTCATCAAGCTCAAGACTTGAGGCGCCAGTTCCCAAATGAATTGTTCCAATTTCTTCAGTTCTGGTTTTACCAGGTATGGAACAATTTGTGACAGATCATGGAGTCGTTGCACGTACTCCAACACCTTCGGACCTTCCATCATTAGGCTCCGAAATTCATCCTCCCACTTCTGGGTTTCCGTGTGGGGGCAATACTTCTTATGCATCATTCCTTTCAACTCATCCCAAGTTAACGCGTATGCTGTAGTTAGGCCCATTATTCGAACCTGAAGATTCCACCATAATCGAGCTCCATCTTGAAACAACTCAGAAACGTATGGGACCTGTTGTTTTGGCGTACAGCCACTCATTCGAAAGATGGATTCCATACTTTCAATCCATTTGACAAAAGTTATGGCACCCCCAGTGCCGTCGAACTTCGGAGGCTTGTAGTTGAGGAAGTGCCAGTAGGAACAACCGTTATTTTCTGAGGTACCTTTGATTGGTTCGGAGCGTAGGGCCTCGTGCTGTGCTATAGCTGCAGCAATTATCTCTTTAAGTTCTGCCTCAGAGGTGGGCATGCGCATTTCGCGTCTTGGCGGCATCTTCTAAAAGATGTTTCACATAGGTTAGGTCATAGCAAGTGAAGTGTACGTATGCATTCAACAATACCAACACATAACATCTCATGTTATCAACCAGTCAATCACATAACATCTTATGTTATAAACAATAGATTGAATCATCACAAGTGATGAGAATACAGCGATTGCATTGCCACAATTCGAGACCACAATGTAAAGCTTACAAGTACACCACTATATCATACAACATCAATGACTTAGTAGGGGACGACCCTAGACAAGTCGTGCGATCGCTAGACATGTTCAGGAGTCTCTGGTTCGTCCTTTCTCAAATTTCAGGACTCCACGTCAAGTTTCTGAATTTCTGTCCTAAAACAACATTTCTCCTCAATCGTTTCCTTGAGCTCGTCCCAGCGCAGTGTATAAGCAGTGTCTGTGCCAAGGGTCTAAACCTGGAGGTTCCATTAAGAGAGTGTGCCATCTAGAAATATCCCTGAGATGTAGGTAACACTCTGTTGGGGCGAACAGTTACTCATTCTTAGAGTGGGGTCGGTCTTTTCGGACCAACGAACAAATGCAACGGTGCCTCCGGTTCCGACAAAGTTCAAAGGCTTGCAGTTCAGGAACTGTTTATAGGTGCAGCCAGTTGGAGGGTTATCTCCAGTAATGCCATCGTTGTACTTAGAGTGGAGGGCTTCAGGTCATGCATTTGCCTGTGAGATGCGCTCTTGCAGCTCTTCTTCTGTCCTTGGCGACGTACTGGCGTTTGTGTCACGTCTGGGTGACATTCTCCTTTTTGTCGAAATAGTGCGAAGCGGGTTGGACAATGTTTCAATTGTCTTTGAGGTATATATAGCAACGTAAGCCATCATGTAATCACCCCATTTCACACGCAAATATACTCACTGTATAAGTGGGGAAATAAATTCCTGAGCCTTCACATAGGCTTGTCAATTTGGCTTGTTGCTTGTAATAGAATGAACTCGAGGCTACATCGCCTAGGTCATTTGTGTTTAAGTTATTTCCTGCTGCATTGGTTATCATCAGCTTGACCTGCAGAGTCCACCAGGATTCCTGTGCACCACAAATCGTTATTACGTGGGCCCCCGTAATAATAAATTGTCTTGCACAGTTACCCCAAATTTTCTCTCATCCAAGCAGATGATCAATCAAGGAGCAACAGCCGGTGCATTGGCATGGACAGGGTCATACTCCAATGCGGGGTCAGGAGCAATGCCTGGCTCAGGGGCCACGGCTAGCTCCGAATCAAAAACTCCATCTCAAAATCAGCCGGATCAACAATCACAGGGGTTACAGGATCCCCCAAGGGCTGGTCTAAGTGCATGAACTCAATGTCATGGTCTGGATCAACACCAGGCGGAAAAACAGGATTGTCCTCAATATCGCGATCAAACTCAAAACTGTGTGCGGGATCCGGTGTAGCTGGTGATGCCATATCAGGGTCGGCGTCGTGTAAGTAGTGCAGCATTCCCTGTATGTGCGAAGATGCGGATGTCAGAGACTCAAATGAGTCTGGGATAGGGGAATGAGTTTCCTCTACAGGAGCGTCCGCATGTAGTAGTCTAATGCTAGCAGCGAGAGGGCCCTGCCCTCGAATGGGTCCTCCTCCAGTAGATCGTTATCGTCGTCAGAGGCCACGTCGGGAGGGCATATCATCAACAGAATAAGTGGCAGGGGGCACAGGAGCAGGGATCACCGCCAGTGGTAAATTCCCAACAAGATGGCCATCAGTAGGCTCTGCTACGACTTCAGGCAGTGCACAAAGGGCTGAAAGTCGTCATTGTCTGTGCCGGTAGTATCAGAAATGTACACCTCGTGCCTTGTTGAACTATGTCGTCTGATACTATGGTCATGGGGTTCGTAGTGCCCATCTTTCTAGTACTTGATGAAAGCATAACGTTTATAACACAAACTCATATACGTATAATAATCAATCATATAATCAGTTAATCACATAAGTCACCAAGTAAGGTATCACATACTTCTCCTAGTCTTACTAGCCAATTTTATCCAGTCTACAAGACTGCTCTGTCCTTCACTTAAACCAAACCTCGATCCTCCAGATCGATCCTATAACAAACCAACGTGCTCGACTACCTTGATCACCTCGATCCTCCAGATCGATCCTATAACAAACCAACGTGCTCAACTACCTTGATCATCTTGATCCTCCAGATCGATCCTCAGCCCTCCAAGCTGAGCCTATAATTAGTAAAATGTGCTCAACATTTGTTTGTAAAAAGTTGTGGATCTGGACTTAAGTGGTATGCAGAAAAATGTTTTCGTGAGATCCCTAGTGATCATAGTCTAGACTCGAGAAGGAATCCTAGTTCGCTATGATCAGAGCTCTGATACCAAGCTGTCACACCCTGGCTTTGCGGAAGCGTGGTTAATTTTGGTGTGACTTCTTAATACCATAGCTTAATCATACCAAAGCTATATGAGTTAAAAACCATGCAAGTCATCCATTAAGTTTTGAAAACATCATACAATACCATTGTTTTAACATACAACCATAACCTTGTTCAACAACATTACAACTTATAACATAACATAAACGTGGTTTAAGGACTGTGTCTTGTCCAGGAAAGAGACACATCCCCTAAACCCTGATGACTCCATGACAAGTGCAGCGGAAAACGTTCCATACCGTGCCAGATCCGTTTAATTTCCTCAAATACATGTGAGTTGAAAAATCAACAATAATGTTGAGCGAGTTCATGTGCAAGTGAGTAAGTAAAAACACTTGTAAGTATAAAGTTTCCTGGTATGTAGCAGTGTAAGAGGACTTGTGATCACCAATGGTTTGCAAGGCCATTAGCATGTTGTGAAATGCAAGTAGGTAGACACAACCCTAGCCGATTTTTGCGTTGGGTACCAAGTCACTCCGGGTCCGTTCTGTTGGTCCTCCGAGAGGTCCGTTCTGTTGGGCCGGGAGCTGGGCTCGCTACACCCAGATAGATCTACCGCTCGAGTCCCTCGGTGTTCTAACTACCCATTCACATGATCTAAACCTCCTTACGTAAATCATACCGTGTATAATAGTACTTGTAAACAAAGTAACATGTATTTCACCCCCGCAGTTAAGAAAACTGAAAACAGTTAGAGAAAAGGGGGACATGAACTCACAGTGAATGCGCGTCTCTACCAAGTGTCTCCAATACAGTAAGCTGTGCAACGACCTACAAGTGCTAATTCTATTAGACGGACGGCCGTGCCTTAGCTTTACAGTTTAAGTCTTTGGGAAATAGTTAGACAACTATTTCGTGTTTATGTTCCGTATTCACTTGGTAGTTATACTTCTTCCCAAGGATGGGGGATACAATACATGTGCGTAAGTTACGTTTTATCAATCTTGTGGTAACGTAATTACCGGTGTAACTTATATGTTTGTGGAAGCGTTCGTAAAGTTTTGGAATCATTAACGCTTGTAAATATTATTTTTACTCTAAAATAATATTTATGTATTTTCACAAAATAATCATAAACAGTGTTGTGACAAAATATATTTATCACGTTAATTCTTGTGAAAATCCCACCTCCGAATATTTAGTAAAATATAGTGCTGGCGAAATTTATGTTTCGAAAATATGTCCAAAAGTAGTTCTAACACTTGTTGTGTAAATAATTCTAAGTGTTAGGTTTTTAGAAAATTTCGCCAGAGTTTCCTCTGTAACTGGAGGTGGCCACGCTTTCAAGCGTATCATTTTCTTTTAACAAATCAATTCAACAATTTCTTTATCCAAACAAATAATTTCCGACACATCAAACTAGTCGATAAGTATGTAAATCGCATAATCACATGAACTTGCAGTTTTTCCGAATCTATAGTGTAAATCCCCTTTATATATGTAGATCTTTATATAAAGTAACTTTAATCTTGTAAAAACCTCGTGTTCAGAGAAGTCCGACTTTACAACTTCTAGTCATTTTTCCCAAAAATAGTTACTTGTCGGGTCTTTTCATTTCACAAGTGTTTACACACTTGTGGTTTGTAAAATCATGTTTGTTAGTGTAAGATCTATCCTTTGGAAAACATGATTTCTTTAAAGTGTGGTTCTTCAAAAATACCACTTGCGGATACGTAGATCCGCTAGTTTTAAATACCATTGTACCGGTTAAATCACTTTTACACAAGTAAAATATTTTTACACAAGTTCATGTATCTTGTGTGGTAGAGTTTCGCCTTTTAACCCTCGTGGTAACCAAAAACGAGCTTATGTGAAGATCCATGATCTTACAAAGTCGGGTTAAACGGAGATCCGAGCTACCACATCATAGATCGGGTCTAGATAAACACAAATTCCAATTACTACAACTTTTACACAAGTTATATGTCTTTAACCACCATTTTAAGTATTTTTAGTAGACTTTTGATCATCATCTTTCATTTTAACGAGATTCAACCGACAATATTCCTTTTAACCACTTTAGATAAGCTTAAAAACAAGTTTTAAACATTATACCTCTAGCTCAAGGCTAGGGAAGATCTTTGATGAAAAACGCGTGGATAAAAGCTAACGGTAGAGGTCCTTCGTGTTCCGAGTGCACCAAGACTCCTAATACGCGACTTGTGAAGCTTGTATATACTTGGAATGGAGAGATCAAGAGCCGAAAATGTGGTGGTGTAGTGGAGGGGGTTCGGCCGAGAATAGGAGGGAGCAAGAGAGAGTGAGTTTTGTGGTTTGTGAAGTGATAAATATCATGTGATTAGGATATGTAATCTCTAGTATTTATAGGCCAAATCAAGTGTTATTACCCAATGGGTAATATGTCTTCATGATATTAAACAATAATCCTTAAACAAATCCACCAAGTACTTGTGTGTTCCCCTAGTTATGGGGCCGGTTATGATGTGGGTGGGGGGTTGGTTCGATCTTAACTAGTAATTAGGGAATGGTTATGTTAAACCAAGTTAAGTTAAGTAGTTAACCCCGTTACTAATATGTTACACGTTATGGCGGGTGTTAGGGTAATCAGGGACCCTAACTGGCTCAGAAAAATATAAATAGTGAAAATACTAATATTTTCATGTTCCGGGTAAAGTCCGGGTGTCCGGTTGGATAGTAATCCGTTAAAGCGTTACAAAAGCTTTAAAGTGTCGTTATTAACATTTTTAGTGACACAATTTGTTTTCCCGACACTTTAGAAAGTGTCTAGTGTTATTTTCTCATGTTCTGGCACTTTACTAGTCAGCTAGAAGCTGGATTAATTATTAAAGTGCTGTGTTTGGTACTTAAAGTACGTTTTAGGCACATCCGAATCAGTGTATCTTATTCCTAGAGACGCGGTACCACAACCCTTATATCCCTACACTCACTACCAGTGTAGCCAAAATATTTGAGGCTCTTAACAGGCCTTGAGGCAGTGTCTGCCTGATGCTGGTTATATCAGCATGTTCACTGTGTATCCGTTTAGTGCTACTGTGCTTTTTGTGCATCATGTTTGTCACTAGGGTTCAGCATGTAAATAATGTAGTGACAGCAAGTAAGTATGATGCAAGTAAGTTCATGTATCAGTTATTCAAGTAGCAGTTCATCAGCTAGTTCAAACAAGCACAGTAATTAAGTAGTAATTAATCAATAATTAAGTTGTACGGATACCTGGTTTTGTGCGGGTTGTCACATATATGGTCTTTCAATGGATCTAAAATTTTCATTTACCTTTATAGCTTGAAGAGGTATAACTAAAGATTTATCAGCTAGGCATTCCTTAGGTGGTATACATGAAACATATCATGTATTCATGTCATTTCTTCTAATAACTTTAGCTGATAAGCTACTGATCCAATTTATTTAAGGATTCTGAATGGTTCAACAAATTTTAGACTTAACTTTTCTTTCCTGCCGTGTCGGACTATTCCCTTTTCACGGAGAGACCTTTAGCATTATTCTTTCTCTGATTTGAAATTCTAATGGTTTGCCGATCTCATGGCCCGATAGTTGCTTTTCTCATATTTTTGCTCGACATAATGGATGGTACCTTTATCTATAAGGTGCTTCAAATGGCAACCCTAATTATGGGAGAGTCTTATGAGGGATAAGTGATAGTTCTACTTGCACCAATATTTATCACACATGTACTAAGCATGTTTTTCTATGTTTGCAGTGTTCCTTCATACTGCTCAAAATAAGTCGGGTTAAAATTTCCTAGAAATGAGAAGTGAAATGACTATCTTGATAGATAACAGGATTCTTTGTTATGAGACTATTTTGTCCCTACATGACTTAACTAAGTGTCTTATACTAAAGGGTTTCCTTCATTGGTAGGGATTGAGCAGATTTGGTTAGTTGATCCACAATCACCCAGATTGTGTCGTTTCTTGTTTTGGGTAATTTGGTAACTGTAACAACTCGTATTAAAAAGTCCTAATTATTATTTTAATTGTCCAATAGGAAACCCTAATTGAGACACCCAAGTGATTCTACACAAACCCTAAAAATTTTAGAATTTTCAAAATCAGGATTAGGGCCCCTAAAACTCGGGGGGGGGGGGGGGGGGTAAACCCTAGTTACGATTATCTACCTAAAACGTTGTCAAAATTGAATTTTTCGAAACTGTCGACTCAGCAAGCCTACCCATGCACGTAGCTACCCTATGGTAGAATAGGACCCCTCGCGTCACGCGAGGGGGTCCAAAATTCATGTATAAATAGGGGTGTCTGGGACTTGAAATTGGGCACTGAAACGACGTAAAACTTCGAAATATACACTGAGTTACGTTCTGTTTACTATCAAAACACACACGGATCACTAACCGCTGCCGCAAAACAGGGTAATAACTCGATCGCTATTACGATTCATTGTCCGATCGATCAATATATCCAATGGATGTTTAAGTGCTGCCCACATTTGGGTTATGCTTTGTCATTCGTCGTTAATTCGATGGATGTTTAAGTATCGCACTTTGTCATTCGTTGTGAGGGTTTGATCTCGTGAGTTATCGTAAATGCTGTATTGATTACTAACCCATTTTTGTGTGCATTGTTATTTAAATTAGGTTAACAAGGCTATCCATAGACTAGACTCTATCCGTGTTAAATCTGCAATGTGAGTCATTCTCTTTTTATCAAATTTAATTTCAAAAGCATGTTTACTTTCAAAATTATAATTACAGGGATTAAGTTTATGTAGTCACCAAGTTACAGCCGGTATGTGGGGTTTTGTATACATTACTTGATAATCTTCACCATTGGGGCAGCCAAGGGGTGATATGACCATAGTCACAGACACCATTGGACGAATGGGCCAATGGGTCGAGTGACAAAATACTATGGGTAGTTGGTTGACATCAGAAACACTGTAATCTTCCTTAATACTGTAAATTATAACAAATAGGTCGTTTTAGTAAATAGAATGATTCACTCAGTATTTCCCGCTGACAAAACCTTTTTCAAACATGTTTCACGTGATCTGTTGTGATTCAGGAAAGGTGCTGTGGAGCACTGCAAGCTTAAGAAAGTGGCTCATTATAAAATAAAGAAATATGTTTTGTAAAACAAAGATTTTCCGTGAAATCATAGTATTGTAAATTATCGGGGTTTTATCCCGAGTTATGAAATAAAATAATTGGGAAAAATTTTAGCTTTAAAAAGATCCTGATGATAAACTTCCGCTGTTAAACTCAATTAAATAAATACCACGGGATTTCTGTCCCGCGGCTCCTGAAACGGGTGAAACCGGGTTGGGGGCCGTGACAGAAAAAGGTGGTATCAGAGCCACTGAGTTAAGCTAATTAAGTATTTAGAAATACTTAATTTTTCCTGATTATCATTATGTGATTATGTGTTTTATTAACTGACTATTTGTTAGTTACAGTATGGGTAAGCAAAAGCTTTCAAACATCTATCTTAAATTAGATAGGTCATCAAATGAGAAGGGAAGTTCATCCCAAACTCCTGAAGAAGGAATATTCGTTCGAAAAGCCCAATACGAGGAACCACTTTCTCCTAATAAAAGAAGTTTAATTATTAGAAAAAGTCAGGAGAAATTAAAGAAATCCTGAGAAAAGAAAGTTAAAAAGGAAACCCAGGAGTTAATCAGTAAATCACCATGGGAAGACAATTTAGATGAAAAATGGGCGGATCTTTATATGTTAGCCACTGTAGCAGTAAATGCTAATCATTAGAATACCATGACTCCATATTAGCAACTTACAAGCTAGAAATAACATCTAGTAAATAAATAAAATTACAATAAAACTTAGTATGTTTAAAATTGTCAAAATTTTCATTTGTATTAAATTAGTCACAGAATATGCAATAATATTTAAGGTTTATTTGTAAAATTTGTTATAAAATTTTAATTTATTACTTTTTAAACAGCATGAATGAGTTATCTGGAGCCCTAGAGAATCTCAACCTATACCCTGTAAACATAGAAGTTTCTAAAGAATTTACTGGGTACTTTCCTGATGTGGAACAATCTATAGAATTCAATGCTCCACCTCTGGAAAAGCCAAAACCAAAGAAAAGAAGGAGATACATGTGGGGGAGTCGTATACGTAGGAAAAAGCCAGTTAAGAGACTTCCTAAAATAAATAATCCCTTAGAAAAAGGAAAAGAAATTGAAACCAGGGAAAGTTCTAGACAGAAGGAATTGGAGACTGAAGTCAAGGAAGATTCTAGGCAAATGGGAATACAGTTTGAGGAATATTCTAAGGAAGTAGAAATGGAGGTTGGAAAAGGTTTTAGACAGACTCAGATGGAAATTGGAGAAAGCTCTAAACAAAACCAGGAAATGACATTTCAGGAGGAAATAGATTTTATATTGGCAAGTTGTGATACTATTCAGCCTGTCAATACAAATGTTTTTACTCGTCCTATTGAAACCCAAATCCCTATAAATCTTGAACCAGCAATTTCAGAACCAATAATCCATACTCAACCTTTAGGAATGGACGAGTGGTGGACGAATGATTGGCAATTCCAAAACATTATCAACAGTCCTTATTCCTTTCTTCCCCAGTTTGATCCAGAACCCCTACCAAATCCACCGATGAGTAACGAGAATATGGCTGAACTTCGCCATTTTGGTGAAGAGCTGATGGATGCTGGGAATAGGATCCGAGAGATAGGAGGACAAATTGCCTGGAAATATGATGAAAGGGAGCTTCGTTTTTAGGAAAACAAATGACGAAAGATAGTAGGTTTATGAAACTATGGTTGTGTAATAGTAATAGTAAAATTAGTATGTGTAAAATAAATAATAAAACGGTTGTATATAGAAGCATGATATAATCTATAAAACAAATGGAATTTTAGAAAATTTACAATTTTGTTTGTATATTCGTTTTCGTGATTATGTGCAATTAATTGTGACATTGGGTTATTTCTTTTATACTAATTATTTATCTATAAATTAATTATCAGATGGCAAACATTGGTAATGAACCAGTAAATGAAGTAAATCAATCTGAGCCAATTCAGGAAGAACAATTGTTAAATAGGCAAGATATAGAGGATATTGTTGCACAAGGAATAGCCAATGCTATTCCAACACTTGTTGCTGCTGTTCAGAAACCTGTTAAACCTCAATCAATCATTCCTAGTAAACGTACTCAAGGCGACAATTTTAGTAATAGTATAAATGGAGGCCGTAATCATGTTAATGACAATCATGATCTGCAAGCTCCAATTTTCAAGAAAATGAAAGCTGCAACACCTGGTTGCACTTACAAAGAATTCCTTGCCTGTAAACCAACTGAGTTTGCAGGTAATGAAGGGGCTATTGCAGCACTGCGTTGGTTAGAGAAAACTGAGGTAGTGATCACCATAAGCAAATGTGCTGAGGAAGATCAAGTCATGTACGCGTCAAATCTTTTTAAAGAAGGGGCGCTAGAATGGTGGAACACTGTGCTTCAATCCAAAGGAAGAACTGTGGCTTATGCCATGAACTGGGAAAAATTTAAGAATCTTGTAGAAAGAAAATTTTGTCCCGAATATGAAAAAGATCAAATGGCGAATAAGTTCCTAAATCATCGTATGATGGGTGTAGATTGTCGTGGTTATACTTCGACATTCTTTGAATATGCTAGGGTGGTACCAACATTGGCTTCGCCAGAACCGGTACTCATTTCTCGCTACATTTGGGGATTAATTAGCGAAATCCGCAACATTGTTAAGGCTGCGAGACCTCACACTATTGACGATGCTGTGGAATTAGCTAATACCCTAACTGACAAACTGGTACATACAAGAGATGAAAACAGGAAAAAGGAACTAGCTCAGAAAATTACCCAAGGATTTCGGATGGGTAATAATAGCAACTTCAAGAAAAGAGGAACAGGGCAATCCTCGAATCAGCCTTTCTGTAGGAATTGCAAAAGGAAACATTATGGAAAATGTAATGTAACCTGTAACCTTTGCAAAGCTATAGGACATCGTGAAGAAAACTGCAGAAAGAAAACCATAATCTGCTTTAACTGTGGTGAAGCAGGGCATTTTAAAACAGAATGTCCTAAATTGATCAAACCTGCCGACAACAAACCAAGGCGACCGACGGAGCTACTAAGAAGAATGTCAGAGCATTCCAGCTAACTACTCAAGAAGCAGAACTCATTCCAGATGTGATAGCTGGTACGTTCTTAGTTCACAATGTATACGCAAAAGTATTATTTGACTCTGCTGCAAACCAAAGTTTTATAAATACTTTATTCTGTCAAGCTCTTAAGTTACCTTTAACCAACATTAGGCAGATTTTTACAGTCGAAACCGCATATGGGAATTCAGTTAAAATAAATCAGATTTTGCAAAAAGTAGAAATAGAACTTTTAGGTCATAAATTTTCTGCAAATTTGTTACCTATGAAATTAGCTGAATTCGATGTTGTGTTAGGAATGGATTGGTTAATAGCCAACCATGCTCAAATCATATGTGATAAGAATTCCGTAGAAATTCAAGCACCTACTGGAAAAGTAATCACAATTACAGGAAAGAAACCACGTAAACCCATGAAGTTCATATCAGTAATGAAAGTTGCTAGCTATGAACGAAAACAAGGAATAGTGTAACACCCCGTCCCGGAACGGGCCGGCGTGTCACAATAACGGTAGTCAGATCAAAAACATAATTCCATTTATACTTAAATGTATTACAAGGCTTTACAGCTTAATGAAGGATATCTAAACCATTACAATTATTTCTACCGTCTTTTCTAAACACTCGAGCACTCTTCCATATTCTGCCCCAGCTTGTCTTGATAACCTGACGTAAAGAAGAAAACAACAACAACAAAAAACGTACGTCTGAGCAAAATTTTGGAAAGTTTTGCCCAGTGTGCGGATAGAGGAAAATAAAAGCTTATTTTATTTTGATAACCGGATGGAACTTGACGATGCAAATAACTTAATTTCATAATCATATCTTACGGATGTACCCATGAGCAAACTGAAAACGTGACAATACACAGGTAGCTACTCCTGCATACTTATCACATGAGATGGCGAGTTGGCATACTTGCTATCCATCTCCTTATAACTTAAATCCTAGGATCGATCCATACGCCTCCTAGTAGCTTTGTACCACACTTGTACCTAGGGACGCTGTGAACTAATCTCTCCGTCACAGATGGAGCACATGCTGTTGATGCCGCAACAACATGCTCGTGGGACACTCCACGAGAAGCGATACTCAGGGTATCAGAGTACAAATGGTCTTATTCACATAACTTATAAAACTTATATTCATAACAAAACAGAACTTGTTTTCATAACAAAACGGAACTTATATTGGAACCTGCGATAATGAGTACCTCTTAACAGAAAACTATCGCATGAAAGCTAAATTCAAAGTTTAGAATAGGAATTCAACGGACTGTCAAATGAATCAATAATCAAAGACGTGAGGAGTGTACGAATTTAATGAGTAAAGAGTGGAACCAGTCACCAAGGTATGGATATCAATCCTATCTTGACAATTTCGTCCCCAAAATGTGGTTTATTAAACGAACAAGATAAAACCTTGACTCGTTAATAAGGAACCACTAGAGTAGAAAATGAAACTCGTATAAAATAAACCATTTTCTAAATAACTGATGTAAAACAAAAATCTTTTCAAAACGTTTGTAACTTCCAATACGTATTTCTTAACTTAATCTTAATACGGAACTTGTATTCAATTGACATAAATCAAAAGAAAGGATTCGATCCGTACCCAACGGACATAAATCTAAAGAAAGGAATTCTATCCGTACTGAACTTATAACTTATCTTAATCTTAATACGGAATTTAAAATCAGGAATGATATACTTATATTCAAACGACATAAATCGAAAGAAAGAATTCTATCCGTACCCAACGGACATAAATTGAAAGAAAGGAATTCTATCCATACGGAACTTATAACTTATTTCATAACTTAATCCTAATATGAAATCTATAACTTATTTCATAACTTAATCTTAATACGGAATCTATAACTTATTTCATAACTTAATCTTAATACGGAACTTAAAATCACTTATATCAAAACGACATAAATCGAAAGAAAAGATTCTATTCGTACGAAACTTATAACTTAATCTTAATACGGAACCTAAAATCAGAAATGATATACTCGGATCAAAACGACATAAATCGAAAGAAAAGGATTTTATCCGTACCCAACGGACATAAATTGACAGAAAGGATTCTATATGTACCCAACTGACATAAATTGAAAGAAAGGATTCTATACGTACCTAACTGTCATAAATCGACAGAAAGGATTCTTATAAAAACGACATAAATCGAAAGAAAGGATTCTTATAAAAACAACATAAATCGAAAGAGAGGAATCTACCCGTACAGAATTTATAACTTAATCTTAATACGGAATTTAAAATCAAGAATGATATACTTATATCCAAACAACATAAATCGAAAGAAAGGAGTCTATCCGTACTGAACTTATAACTTATACCTTAAATCTTAATACGGAATTTAAAATCAGAAATGATAAATCGAAAGAAAGGAACTTATCCGTACTGAACTTATAACTTACTTAATCTTAATACGGAATTTAAAATCAGGATTGACATAAATCGAAAGAAAAGAATCTATCCGTACAGAACTTATAACTTATAACTTAAATCTTAATACGGACTTTAAAAATCAGAAATGTCCAAATGACATAAACCAAAAGAAATGATTCTTAGAAAAACGACATAAATCGACAGAAAGGAACCTATCCGTACCTTAAAATCTCCAGGTAATGCTATCTTGTTTTCAATTGTAGGTTTATACGGGCAGAGTTTAGCCTATTGATTATCCTCTTAACCTAATTTGCACACAAACTAGATAATTAACTAATACAGCCTTTACGATAACTCACGAGATTAAACCTTCACAACAAATGACAAAGTGCGATACTTAAACTCATCCATCGAATTAACGACGGACGACAAAGTACGATACTTCAACTCATCCATCGAATTAACGACGAACGACAAAGTATAAGCCCAACTTGAGCAGCACTTAAACATCTATCGGATAGTTCAAATCGATCGGACAATGAATCGTAGCAGCGATTGAGTTAATACCCTGATTGCGGCAGCACCCCGCTATACTAATTAGTGTTTCGTGTGTGTTAATTGAGAGTATTTGGACGATATCTCCGCGTAATTTTGGAGTTTGATCGAAGTTTTTGTGCCCAGAATCGAGTGCCAAGGCCTGCTATTTATACACGAAATTTGACAAGCTTACGGACCATAAGCTTAAGAAGGTTGAGGTCCGTAAGGCTGCTTACGGATCGTAAGCATCATAAGGTTACGGTCCGTAAAGGACACCAACTCATTATAGGCTTGCCACGCGTGGGACTAGGCCTGCTGAGTCGACAAAACGAATAAATTCGAATTATATAATGAGTTATATGGATAATCGTCAAGTGGGAAATACCCCCTCTGAGTTTTAGGGGCCCTAATCCTGATTCTGATTGTTCTGGAAATCTTAGGGTTTGTGCAGAATTACTTGGGTGTCTTAATTAGGGTTTCCTATTGGACTATAAATCATAAGGGTTGTTTACATTTTTGTTTTAAAATTTTCGGGTGTTACAAATCTACCCCTCTAAAAAAAAAATTTCGTCCTCGAAATTATTGTATACCTATATATATATATAATAATCATACTTAAAAGTGACCCACTAAGATCAATAGTCAAACTTGAAATAAAGCTAGAGTAAAAACAATGAATATGACGAAATACTTATGTTCGAGACTATCATGAAGTGAAAAGAAAAGTTACTAACCGATATAACGACTGATTGGACATCGAAATCCTAACCCAATGTCTACCCCTTACCTCACAGGTCTTAACTTATGTTTAAGTTTTCTACAGGAAAGAGCCTTTGCTCTGATACCATAGCTGTAACACCCCGTCCCGGAACGGGTCGGCGTGTCACAATAACGGTAGTCAGATCAAAAACATAATTCCATTTATACTTAAATGTATTACAAGGCTTTACAGCTTAATGAAGGATATCTAAACCATTACAATTATTTCTACCGTCTTTTCTAAACACTCGAGCACTCTTCCATATTCTGCCCCAGCTTGTCTTGATAACCTGACGTAAAGAAGAAAACAACAACAACAAAAAACGTACGTCTGAGCAAAATTTTGGAAAGTTTTGCCCAGTGTGCGGATAGAGGAAAATAAAAGCTTATTTTATTTTGATAACCGGATGGAACTTGACGATGCAAATAACTTAATTTCATAATCATATCTTACGGATGTACCCATGAGCAAACTGAAAACGTGACAATACACAGGTAGCTACTCCTGCATACTTATCACATGAGATGGCGAGTTGGCATACTTGCTATCCATCTCCTTATAACTTAAATCCTAGGATCGATCCATACGCCTCCTAGTAGCTTTGTACCACACTTGTACCTAGGGACGCTGTGAACTAATCTCTCCGTCACAGATGGAGCACATGCTGTTGATGCCGCAACAACATGCTCGTGGGACACTCCACGAGAAGCGATACTCAGGGTATCAGAGTACAAATGGTCTTATTCACATAACTTATAAAACTTATATTCATAACAAAACAGAACTTGTTTTCATAACAAAACGGAACTTATATTGGAACCTGCGATAATGAGTACCTCTTAACAGAAAACTATCGCATGAAAGCTAAATTCAAAGTTTAGAATAGGAATTCAATGGACTGTCAAATGAATCAATAATCAAAGACGTGAGGAGTGTACGAATTTAATGAGTAAAGAGTGGAACCAGTCACCAAGGTATGGATATCAATCCTATCTTGACAATTTCGTCCCCAAAATGTGGTTTATTAAATGAACAAGATAAAACCTTGACTCGTTAATAAGGAACCACTAGAGTAGAAAATGAAACTCGTATAAAATAAACCATTTTCTAAATAACTGATGTAAAACAAAAATCTTTTCAAAACGTTTGTAACTTCCAACACGTATTTCTTAACTTAATCTTAATACGGAACTTGTATTCAATTGACATAAATCAAAAGAAAGGATTCGATCCGTACCCAACGGACATAAATCTAAAGAAAGGAATTCTATCCGTACTGAACTTATAACTTATCTTAATCTTAATACGGAATTTAAAATCAGGAATGATATACTTATATTCAAACGACATAAATCGAAAGAAAGAATTCTATCCGTACCCAACGGACATAAATTGAAAGAAAGGAATTCTATCCATACGGAACTTATAACTTATTTCATAACTTAATCTTAATATGAAATCTATAACTTATTTCATAACTTAATCTTAATACGGAATCTATAACTTATTTCATAACTTAATCTTAATACGGAACTTAAAATCACTTATATCAAAACGACATAAATCGAAAGAAAAGATTCTATTCGTACGAAACTTATAACTTAATCTTAATACGGAACCTAAAATCAGAAATGATATACTCGGATCAAAACGACATAAATCGAAAGAAAAGGATTTTATCCGTACACAACGGACATAAATTGACAGAAAGGATTCTATATGTACCCAACTGACATAAATTGAAAGAAAGGATTCTATACGTACCTAACTGTCATAAATCGACAGAAAGGATTCTTATAAAAACGACATAAATCGAAAGAAAGGATTCTTATAAAAACAACATAAATCGAAAGAGAGGAATCTACCCGTACGGAATTTATAACTTAATCTTAATACGGAATTTAAAATCAAGAATGATATACTTATATCCAAACAACATAAATCGAAAGAAAGGAGTCTATCCGTACTGAACTTATAACTTATACCTTAAATCTTAATACGGAATTTAAAATCAGAAATGATAAATCGAAAGAAAGGAACTTATCCGTACTGAACTTATAACTTACTTAATCTTAATACGGAATTTAAAATCAGGATTGACATAAATCGAAAGAAAAGAATCTATCCGTACAGAACTTATAACTTATAACTTAAATCTTAATACGGACTTTAAAAATCAGAAATGTCCAAATGACATAAACCAAAAGAAATGATTCTTATAAAAACGACATAAATCGACAGAAAGGAACCTATTCGTACCTTAAAATCTCCAGGTAATGCTATCTTGTTTTCAATTGTAGGTTTATACGGGTAGAGTTTAGCCTATTGATTATCCTCTTAACCTAATTTGCACACAAACTAGGTAATTAACTAATACAGCCTTTACGATAACTCACGAGATTAAACCTTCACAACAAATGACAAAGTGCGATACTTAAACTCATCCATCGAATTAACGACGGACGACAAAGTACGATACTTCAACTCATCCATCGAATTAACGACGAACGACAAAGTATAAGCCCAATTTGAGCAGCACTTAAACATCTATCGGATAGTTCAAATCGATCGGACAATGAATCGTAGCAGCGATTGAGTTAATACCGTGATTCCGGCAGCACCCCGCTATACTAATTAGTGTTTCGTGTGTGTTAATTGAGAGTATTTGGACGATATCTCCGCGTAATTTTGGAGTTTGATCGAAGTTTTTGTGCCCAGAATCGAGTGCCAAGGCCTGCTATTTATACACGAAATTTGACAAGCTTACGGACCGTAAGCTTAAGAAGGTTGAGGTCCGTAAGGCTGCTTACGGATCGTAAGCATCATAAGGTTACGGTCCGTAAAGGACACCAACTCATTATAGGCTTGCCACGCGTGGGACTAGGCCTGCTGAGTCAACAAAACGAATAAATTCGAATTATATAATGAGTTATATGGATAATCGTCAAGTGGGAAATACCCCCTCTGAGTTTTAGGGGCCCTAATCCTGATTCTGATTGTTCTGGAAATCTTAGGGTTTGTGCAGAATTACTTGGGTGTCTTAATTAGGGTTTCCTATTGGACTATAAATCATAAGGGTTGTTTACATTTTTGTTTTAAAATTTTCGGGTGTTACAAATAGTATATATGATTTCAGTAATCATTAATACTAAGGGTAAAGATCTTAAGGAAATTCCTGTAGTCTCAGAATACCCAGATGTATTCCCAGAAGAATTACCAGGATTACCACCAGATAGGGAGGTAGAATTTAGGATTCATCTAATTCCTAGAACTACACCGATAGCTAAGGCACCTTATCGGTTAGCTCCTACCGAAATGTTAGAACTGAAAACACAATTAGATGAATTACTAAGTAAAAGATTCATACAACCTAGCTCATCCCCTTGGGGAGTGCCAGTATTGTTTGTAAAGAAGAAAGATGGTTCTATGAGAATGTGTATTAATTATAGAGAATTGAATAAGGTTACAATTAAGAATCGATACCCATTACCTAGGATTGATGATCTGTTTGATCAACTCCAGGGAGCTAGATATTTTTCTAAGATTGACTTACGTTCTGGATATCATCAATTGAAGGTACAAGAAGAAGACATACCGAAGACTGCTTTCAGAACTAGGTATGGTCACTACGAGTTTACAGTCATGCCCTTCGGATTAACGAATACACCTGCAGCATTCATGGACATGATGAATAGAATCTGTAAACCGTACTTGGATAAATTTGTAATTGTTTTTATAGATGATATACTTATTTATTCCAAAAGTCAGGACGAACATTGTCCGCACTTGCATGCACTCTTAACTTTGTTAAGAAAAGAAAAGCTTTATGCCAAATTCTCGAAGTGTGAATTTTGGTTAAAGGAAGTGCAATTTTTAGGACACATGGTGAATCATGAAGGTATTCATGTAGATCCTACTAAGATAGAGGCAATTACCAATTGGAAGGTTCCGGAAACCGCAATGGAAATTAGAAGTTTTATAGGTTTAGCTGGGTATTATAGACGGTTTATTAAGGATTTTTCCAAAATATTTGTACCATTAACTAAGCTAACCTGTAAAGCCATTAAGTTTGAATGGGGACCTAAACAAGAAGAAGCCTTTAGAATATTGAAGCAGAAATTAACAAATGCTCCAATCCTAGCTTTACCGGAAGGGACTGAAGATTTTGAAGTTTACTGTGATGCTTCAAAACTAGGATTAGGATGTGTGCTAATGCAACGCAAGAAAGTAATTGCGTATGCTTCAAGACAGTTGAAAAAGCACGAGAAAAATTATACAACTCATGACTTAGAATTAGGCTCCATAATTTTTGCCCTTAAAATTTGGAGACATTATCTTTACGGAAGTAAATTTACTGTCTATACAGACCACAAAAGTTTAAAATATATTTTTGGGCAAAAAGAGTTAAACATGAGGCAAAGGAGATGGATGGAAATCTTAAGTGACAACGATTGTGATATTCAGTATCACGAAGGAAAAACAAATGTAGTTGCAGATGCCTTAAGTCGTAAGTATCATGAGAAACAACGACGAGTTCGTGCTCTTAGATTAAATCTACAATTAGATTTAATGGAACAACTAAAACATTTTCAAGAAACAGCAATAGAGGATGTTGCTGAAGGAATGAAAAGACGAATAAAAGAATTAGAACAGGGAGATGATGGAATTTGGAGATTCCATAAGAAAAGAATTTGGGTACCAAAGCAGGGAGAATTAAGAAATAAGATCTTAGAAGAAGCTCATAAATCTAGGTATACCATACACCCTGGAAATAATAAGATGTACCAAGATTTAAGAAATAATTTCTGATGGATAGGCATGAAGAAGGATATAGCTAGATATGTTTCTAAGTGTCTTACTTGTTCACAAGTTAAGGCAGAACACCAGAAACCCTCAGGTTTACTACAACAGTTAGAAATGCCTGTATGGAAATGGGAACTCATAACAATGGATTTTGTTACTAAGTTACCCAAAACCAGAAAAGGTAATGATGCGATTTGGGTAATTGTGGATCGATTAACCAAATCTGCTCACTTTCTACCTATGAAAGAAACCTTTAGCATGGAAAGATTGGCAAAGTTGTATGTAGATGAAGTTGTATCCCTACATGGAGTTCCACTCTCCATTGTATCAGATAGAGATAGTCGATTCACTTCTCATTTCTGGAAAAGTTTCCAAGAAGCTATGGGAACTCGACTAAATTTAAGCACTGCATATCATCCTCAAACGGACGGGCAAAGTGAAAGAACGATCCAAACTCTAGAAGACATGCTTAGAGCATGTGTAATAGATTTTGGTGGAAATTGGGATGATCACTTACCATTAATTGAATTCTCCTATAACAATAGTTATCATTTAAGTATTGAAACTGCCCCATTTGAAGCACTGTACGGAAGAAAGTGCAGAACTCCAGTTTGTTGGGCAGAAATAGGAGAAAGTCAATTGTCAGGTCCTGAAATAGTGCAAGAGACGACCGACAAGATTACTCAAATCAAGGAAAGGCTGAAGACAGCTCGAGATCGCCAGAAAAGTTATGTAGATAATAGATGCAAGCCATTAGAATTCCAAGTTGGAGACAGAGTACTGTTGAAAGTTTCTCCTTGGAAAGGAGTTGTTCGATTCGGTAAGAAAGGAAAGCTAAGTCCAAGATACGTAGGACCATTTCCAGTAGTCCAACGTATAGGACCAGTTGCTTATCGTTTACAATTACCAGAAGAGTTATCTGGAGTACATGATGTATTTCATGTATCCAATCTCAAGAAATGTCTATCAGACGAATCACTGGTAGTACCTCTCCAAGATATAGAGGTAAATGAAAAGTTAAAATTCGTTGAGAAACCTCTTCAGATAGAAGACAGAAAAGTAAAGTTTCTAAAGCACAAAAGACTAGTGCTAGTTAAAGTAAAGTGGGATTCAACGAGAGGACCTGAATACACTTGGAAGATGGAGTCCGAAATGAAGCGAAAGTATCCTCAATTATTCCAGTAAATCTCGAGGATGAGATTTTTATTAAGGTGCGGAGAATGTAACAACTCGTATTAAAAAGTCCTAATTACTTTTTTAATTGTCCAATAGGAAACCCTAATTGAGACACCCAAGTGATTCTACACAAACCCTAAAAATTTCAGAATTTTCAGAATCAGGATTAGGGCCCCTAAAACTCGGGGGGGGGGGGGGGTAAACCCTAGTTATGATTATCTACATAAAACGTTGTCAAAATTGAATTTTTCGAAACTGTCGACTCAGCAAGCCTACCCATGCACGTAGCTACCCTATGGTAGAATAGGACCCCTCGCGCCATGCGACGCCCGGGGGGTACCCCTCGCGTCACGCGAGGGGGTCCAAAATTCATGTATAAATAGGGGTGTCTGGGACTTGAAATTGGGCACTGAAACGACGTAAAACTTCGAAATATACACTGAGTTACGTTCTGTTTACTATCAAAACACACACGGATCACTAATCGCTGCTGCAAAACAGGGTAATAACTCGATCGCTATTACGATTCATTGTCCGATCGATCAATATATCCAATGGATGTTTAAGTGCTGCCCACATTAGGGTTATGCTTTGTCATTCGTCGTTAATTCGATGGATGTTTAAGTATCGCACTTTGTCATTCGTTGTGAGGGTTTGATCTCGTGAGTTATCGTAAATGCTGTATTGATTACTAACCCAGTTTTGTGTGCATTGTTATTTAAATTAGGTTAACAAGGCTAAACCATAGACTAGACTCTATCCGTGTTAAATCTGCAATGTGAGTCATTCTCTTTTTATCAAATTTAATTTCAAAAGCATGTTTACTTTCAAAATTATAATTACAGGGATTAAGTTTATGTAGTCACCAAGTTATAGCCGGTATGTGGGGTTTTGTATACATTACTTGATAATCTTCACCATTGGGGTAGCCAACGGGTGATATGACCATAGTCACAGACACCATTGGACGAATGGGCCAATGGGTCGAGTGACAAAATACTGTGGGTAGTTGGTTGACATCAGAAACATTGTAATCTTCCTTAATACTGTAAATTATAACAAATAGGTGGTTTTAGTAAATAGAATGATTCACACAGTATTTCCCGCTGACAAAACCTTTTTCAAACATGTTTCAGGTGATCTGTTGTGATTCAGGAAAGGTGCTGTGGAGCACTGCAAGCTTAAGAAAGTGGCTCATTATAAAATAAAGAAATATGTTTTGTGAAACAATGATTTTCCGTGAAATCATAGTATTGTAAATTATCGGGGTTTTATCCCGAGTTATGAAATAAAATAATTGGGAAAAATTTTAGCTTTAAAAAGATCCCGATGATAAACTTCCGCTGTTAAACTCAATTAAATAAATACCACGGGATTTCTGTCATGCGGCTCCTGAAACGGGTGAAACCGGGTTGGGGGCCGTGACAGTAACAATATCCATTGTTATCAATCTCATTTCCATGCTTGCGTTTCTAATTGCTGAAGTAAACCTAAAGGGTTATAATGGTTAGTTTTAACTTGCAAATAAACTAAATACTTGTAACTGGCTACATTATTCTTCATTCCCATCTATTCTCAATTCTTATGCATCATATACTTAGTCTTATGAGCTTTCCTAAGAATTAGGTATGTTTCCTTAGATAGGTATCCAACTTCTTTTTCATACGGAATTTCCAAATTCCATTAGTTCCTTTTTATAATCCTTCAGCATCATCCTTGCTTGCGGTTTCTGGGGTACTCTTTAATTATTTCATTAAATCTATCCGCAATTTAATCTAAGATCACGTACTTGATTCGGCTTCCTATGAAACTTATGACTTAAAGCATTAACTACTACATTAGTCTTAAGTTTGTGATATAACAATCGGTGTTGTTCCTACTCTCGGATGAATTCTAAGTTTCTTCTCACGATTGGGTGATAGTCTAAGTAGATCCTCTAGGGAAACGTCGTTCGGAATTTCTTTCAGTTCCATGCCTCTAGTGTTAATGAACTCTGAGACCATATATGCTATGTCTTACTTCCGTGCATAACTCGCAGCTTTCCTCACAGAGACGAACTTTGTCGGCTGGTCTGTCTTGCCTCCTTGTGGTCACTTCTCTGGTTGGCTTGCAAACCCCCAGGAGTCATTATTTCCATTTGTTCTTTTTTATGAAGCAGACAAAATTTCCTTTCTGTCAGTTCTCTCCATTTCATGGCATATGTCTTGACCATGTGTTTTGAAGCTCGGGTCTCACTATCGAAGTGTCTAAATTTTGAAGGATACATTACTTCATTTTTCTTAACATATATACTAATGGTTATGACACTTCAGTCTTTTAAGCCCATGTATTGTTGCAGCAATTTTTTTGTTACTGGTAATCTTAGTAGGATTATAGGTGAAGAGTCTTTGTAAGTACAGCCAGTCGTGGTCACTATTATCTTCGCAAGAGTTCTTAAAGAAAGTAGAATTATTCTCATTAGCGTAGGTTTTGAGAAGTTTAGTGTCTAGCACAACTTTAGCTACAGGTTTCCTAATGCGTTAATAATCTAAAGTAACGCAAAGGGAATTCTTATATTTTCGATGGCATCCCAACATAAAGGGTTCATATACTCCTTGTCGCACGAGTTAAGAGACAGATGATCAAATGAAATAATGTTCGATATCGGAATTATAAATGTATACAAGACATTCCTAATAAAGAAATCTGGAATTATCATTGACACACATGCTTGTGTTTTATTCTAAATTGTTAATCCTTATGGTTTTTGGATTTCCTTATAGATATACATATCTATATAATCATATATTTCACAACTGTAATATACATACCATTCATAAGGTCAATGTATTCATGTTTCCAAACAAGTCAGACATCAGGTCATGATACTATTTAGGGAATTCTGTCACTTGTTTGACATATCATATACCCTATCTTACCCGGTTCTCGCCGGAGAGGTAACCCCATCTAACCCGGACAAGCTGGAGAGTCTGCTACACCATACCCAGTCCTGCCGGAGAGGTAATTGGTATTTCCCATAAATAAATCTTTCTTAAATCATGATTTAAAAATGAATATTTTATTAAGGCTTTCATCAAAGAACAAGGAAATTAGTATTCACGTGATGGATCATATTCCAGAACCAAGTAGTACCAATAAATAAGAAATAACAGTGGCCAAGTGTTATCGCTTATTTACCATACTTGCAACGTTCTAGTCATCATCCTCACGACATACCAACATCCATCACATTTTATCTACGCATGTAATTAGCTTATCTCGAAGCTTACACTAAGACATCTTTCTTAAGTTCAAGTCTAAATACTATCCTTGTTGCTACCAAATAGTAATTTCCTAACTCTCTTTCGTTTAAGCTTAGGTATTATTATTACAACACCTAATTGCTTAAACGAGTGGCTCTGATACCACCTCTGTCACGACCCCCGACCATGCCCTGGACGGGAGCCGCGAGCAGTCAAGTGGTACCGGTGGTTATTTTAAAAACATTGCAGCGGAAATATTCATCAGGACCGTGAGTTAGGAAAAATATCAGAGTTTAGAAAACACCGGATTTTATTTATTAAATAGATGGGATACTTATAGAGGTAGCTTTAATAAGGGATAAACCCGAATATATGAAACCATGTTTTCTTAATTTAATTCAATTGATAAAATAAGCCACTTCTTTAATCATTTCAGTGCCGTATCATCACTCTTATTCCAATCTACTGTCATTACCTGAAACGCGTTTTAAAAAGGTTTGGTCAGCAGGAAATACTGGTGAGTTCATTCATTTTTGTACAAAACGACGCATAGTTATAAATTACAGTATTAAGGGTGATTACAATGTTTATATCAACCAATTACCCCAAATCGGTATTTGTCACTCGACCGTATCTGTGACTATGGTCAGATCACCCATTGGCTAACCCGTTGTCCAATGGTGACGGGTATGAAGTAATGTATACAAAACTCCACATACCGGCTGTAATTGAAGACTACAAAGACTTAATCCCTGTAATTATAACTTTAAAAATAAATAGGGTTTTGGAAACAATTTGGTAAAAAGAGAAGCACTCACCTTGTTAGCATATTGTCTTGTTTAAACAAGCATCTTGATTCTATGCTTTCTGATAGCTAATCATCTACTTTTATAGTTCTGAATCTTCTGATGATTAAACATGTTGTTTAATTTTAAGTGTATAGTTTGGAGTTTTCTGATAGTTAAACATATAGTTTAACAGAGTGGAATACGTATTAGTGTTATACCAAATCAAACCTAACGATGGTCACGAGATTAGAACCTTAACGAAATTCACAAAGTATAGTCTTGTTTAGACAGCACTTTGGCATTCGTTTAACGAAATTCACAAAGTATAGTCTTGTGTAGACAGCACTTTGGCATTCGTTTAACGAAATTCACAAAGTATAGTCTTGTGTAGACAACTCTTTGGCAATCGTTAGTTGGTTCCCGAATCGATCAGACAGAATATCGTATCGGTGATTATTGGTTAGAACACCAATGTATAGTGAGAAGAATAGAAGAAATGAGCAAAGGAAAATGAATCCTAAGCTTCCTATTTATAGCCAAGGGATAATTCTTACCACTATATACAATTTCCCTATGTGTTATCTTCCTTAGTTGAACATTCCCTAGATAAAACCTTCCCTAGATAAAACCTTCCTTAGATAATACCTACCCCAAATATATTTATTTTTCATGTATATCTATTTAGGTGTTTAATAAATCTTACTTAGCTGATTAATTAATCTTACTTAGCTTAATTAATCTTGCTTAGCTTAATTAATCTTGCTTAGCTTAATTAATCTTGCTTAACTTAATTAATCTTGTTTAACTGATTAATTAATCATACTTAACTTAATTAATCTTACTTAACTGATTAATTAATCTTACTTAACTGATTAATTTTCCTTAATGGTTTAATTCAGTAATTTACTTAGCCGATTAAATAACGTATCTAGCTGATTAATTAACTTACTGCTAAGTTTCCTTTCCTGTTAAGTTTCCTTAGCTATTAAGTTTCTTAACTGCTAAGTTAAGTTTTACATAACCATTAAGTTTACTTAAACACTAAGTTTTCTTAACTATTAAGTTTGCTTAATCATTAAGTTTACTTAATTGCTAAGTATTCTAGTTTAACAGCTTCCTGATTATGAGTTCTAATTTCTAATGGAACTCGTATTAGGGTATTAACTCAATTCAACTTTAACGATAATCACGAGATCAAAACTCACAACGAATGACAAAGTATAGCTGTATACAAGCAGCACCTAAACATCCGTTGGATCAGTTTCAATCGATCGGATAGGGTATCGTATAGTGATTCGAGTTAGTACATTGATTACGAGCAGAGTTTTAGGGTTTAGGGGTGTTGTGCAAAGAAACGGAGATACACGAGAGTAAGTTCGTCAAAATTCGATCGAACTGGTGCAGGAATTCAAGTCCCACTGCTGCCCTTATATACCTGAATTTTGGGTCCCCTCGCGTGGTGCGACAGGCTGTCGCGTGGCGCGGGGATAGTTGGCCTGGCTTTGGTCGCCACGTGTCCCATGTAGGTCTGACACGTGTCACCTTCGCGTGACGCGTGTCCTTGGCCGCTTTTTCGTCCAATCATGCATTTTTCCTCGATTTTCATGCCGATACTTATCGCGTATGTTTGGATCTTGATCTTACATGATCCGTTTTTAATTACGAATCTAGTTAAGACTATTTTTATGCGATTTGGTTCGTCGAATGCTAAGATTCCTTAATCGCTAAATTTTCCAGCTTGAATATACAAGTTTTATCGCGTGCACTTCTGGTTTTGATTACGGTTTGTTGTCGAGAATATTTTTATGAGGGTTGTTACAGCAGGGACAGGCAGAATCGTAACCCAAATTCAGATTTCTTGGAAGAGTATGGTTACGAGGGCAGTGATTATTTTCAAGAACGTGATCAAGTAGGTTTCGCTAAAAACTCCCCAAATGAGGTAGATAAGATATTAGAAGTAATCAACACCATTGTCAAGAGTTTAAAGGAAATCTACCAGTCTTTCAATGAGCAGCAGAAGATCAATGAATCACTTGCCCAGCAAATTGGACAGCTAACTGACCAATTTAATGAATTTGTAGAAAGAAAATCTGAGAGGTTGGGGACATTAGAAGAAATGCCAGTTGAGGAAGTAACTCCGGTAATAGTAATGGTTGATGATGTTGCTTCAGGGTTTAAAGAGAATATTTCCATTGCTACAGTTAGTATGGTTGAGGATGTTAGATTGGAGAAAGATAAAGAGTTAGGAGAACCGCTTATCCCAATCCAACTTGGGGATTTCAAGACGGATAACGCTTTATTGGATTATGGAGCTAGAGTGAGTGTTCTTCCAGGGTATGTTTATGACAGGTATGAATTGGGTCCATTGCAACAGGTTAATGCTTCTATGGTGTTAGCTGAATACTCACGAAAGAGGCCCCGAGAGATTTTGAAGGGATTGACTGTCAAGGTGGGTGATTTTTATTACCCAGAATATTTTGTTGTGTTGGACGTTGAGCCGTATATAGAGAAGGAACAACTGAAAGTGATACTTGGTAGACCGTTCTTGGCCACTGCAGATGCTCAAATCAGTTGCAGGAATGGTATAGTTGATATGACCTACCGGAGCCGTAAGCTTTCTTTTGATTTTCTTTCACATTCTTTTGATTATTCTCTTACAAATACTTGTCCATGGTCTTTTGTTACTAACAAGAGCCATTCTCCAATGTGTGACGATGTCCCGAAAGAGAGTGTTGCTATGATTGACTGGTCGAAGGATGAAAAGGTAGTGAAGGATAAAGTGGTCAAATCACCATTGTGGCTCAAGATGAGAAACAAAAAGAGTTTAGTAAAATTAGAAAAGGAGTCACCAAAGGATGCAACCAAACCCAAGAAGAGACCACTTGAGGTGAATATGGGTGAGTTCTCATAGTTGAAGGAAAATAAGAGGCCCGCGAGGAAAATTAAAGGTGAATTCTCACAGTCGATAGATTTCGAAAACCTGGATCATTTGGATGACATATGGAATGAAGGATGGTAGTGGGATACTAACCATCCACTAGCACAAGTGTTCTTTGCATGAGAGATGCCATTTAAACCACCTTGAGCATATCAGGTACAGTCTGGCTGAAGACCCATAAATTTAGCACTCTCGGGAGGCAGCCCGAGGATGTAGAGTAGTGTATATTTGTTTTGTTTTTGTGTGAGTAGTTTGGCAGGTTATCAGGTTATTAATCTCCACGGATGCAATGGTCCAAGTGTGGGGATGTTTGGCGAAGTTCCAATACATCCCAGTTGTAGTGGCGGACAATGCACAGATTAGAGTTCAGTCAAAACAGTCAATACTCAATCTCCATTTGGACGTGGATGATCTTAACACTAATTGCAGAGATTGACCCGAATACTTGTTGGACACGACCGCGAATGAAATGCTATACGGTCGTGGTGGAACATGACGCATGAGGCTTCTATGCTTTAACCAGGGGAGTCTGTTCCACTTGTATTATTGCATTTCTATTTGTGTTTTTGGTGGTGTTAAACTCTATGTGTTAGGGAATGTGTTTTAGTTATTTGTGTTAGGGATTGGCCGCTTATGGGATGGTTTTGTTGTTATTCCCGGGTTTGTTTTAAAAGCACTATACATTGGGGACAATGTCGCCCAAGTGTGGGGATATGGAAACCCAGGAAGGGAAAGGTTTGGGCAAGAGCTTCAAAGAGGTTGAAAGTGATTGAAAATGATGAAAAGCGAAAAAATTGAAAATTTTGAAAATTTTAAAGAATTTCATCGCCTCAAGTGAACTAAATGGATACGAAAACCGAACGTTTCAATCACTAATGAGTTCCTTGCCGGTAGTAAACTAATGTAGTCCCTTGTCATGGTCATTCCTTTAAGTTTCATGAGAGTAGGTCCGACATGTACTTTTAGAAAAAAGAATTGAGAAGAGATGTCTATTTAGGGGTAACATGCTTTAGATTGCATATGCTACGTGTCGGCCACCTTTTTACCCTTCTTTGGTGAGAATTTTGAGCGTGTAGAATGATAGAATGATTTACATGATGAATTCATTTGTTGAGAGCAGGCCGCGTGTTATTCTGTGTTAGAACTTGTATGATTTGATGCATGCTGAGACTGTGGTTTGATATGTGCACGTAAATGATAAAGGCATTAGGATATACCTTACACCCGTTATGTTCGTTTCATGTTTACCGAACTATTACCCTTAGTAGCCCTGATGAGCCTACTTACCTTCCGTTTGTCCACCCACCGTGAAATGTTTGATACCGACCGTGAACGACAAATTATGAATAAGTGAAAAAAAAGAAAACAAAGAAAAGACCAAAAAATAGAAAAAAATAAGGTGCTGTGAATAGCGTTTATGTTCTTGGGTAGAAGCCAAACCAAAGGTGTGAGTTGTTTTGTGTGTTACAAATAAGGTTGTCACGGTTTGGTCGTTTGTTTGTTCGCCACATAAAAATATAAATATAAGCCAAAAAAATCTTCCTACCCTTAGCCTAAGCCCAAAACCGAAAGTCCTTTTGATATGTGTCGTGTTATGTGATACAGTGGAGGTATGATTGTTATACAAGCCTATGATTACAGGATTTCATGTTTGGTTTGGAGTGTATCAATGCTAGCACATTACACGCTAGTTCATATTTTAAACCGAGAGGAGAGTTGATTGTGAGGGGCGTGTAGCATCTGTTATAATCCTAAGCATGCTAGTTTTGAATAGACAAGTCTTAAGTTTTATAAATTGCATCAATTGCTGTTGGACTGTCAATCTTGATTGTGTCAATCTATGGAACGGGTATGACTTAGGACTTAAACTGTTGCATCGGTTTAGGGGTTTAGAAGTGTAGTTACTATGGTGAGTAGTTCCTTATCGGTTTGCTTGAGGACAATCAAAGGTAAGTGTGGAGATGTGATGGAGAGTGTGAAACATGGATGTTTAAGTGTTGATTTTACGTGGGTTAGCTTGTTTTATATAATTATGTGCTTGGAATAGGCTTATTGCGAGTGTTCGTATGTTTGCAGGTAAAACGCGCGAAAGTTGTGATAATAAAAAAATCAACTTTGAGGAAAAACATCATCATTATTTGGTGGACTTTTTGGACACCATTAATTTATTGAATGGTAGAGAAATTGGAGCCATATACACGTGAATGAAGTTTCATCATCATTACTACACATAAAGGTAGACTTTGTGGTGGACAACATTGAAAGAAGGAGTTATTTTGGCGACAATAATACCCTTGGAGATCAATAATCATCAAGAAACAGAAAGTGGCACTTGTGGTTTACGGTTCTAGTTGAGCCTTACGGTTTGCATATCAAAACAACATAAGACAAACCGTAACCTACGGTTTCAAAACCGTAGGTGAAGGTGGGAACGTAAAAGTTGCACGTGCTCAAGTGTTTGATGGATTTAAGGTTTTAAAAAAAAACCTACTTCGTGATCGTGGGCTGGATCATGCACGAAAAGATTGGTAGCCACCATCACATGTGGGGAGCCTTTAATTGATAACTAGGTTAGAAACCCGTGTATTACACGGGTTTACTAAATGTAATTTTATATGCTAAATAATAAAAATAATATATCCTTAAAAAACTCGTGTATTGTATGGATTTAACAAATGTAATTTATATATCAAATAATAAAAAAAAGTTATATCTTTAAAATCTTGTGTAATACATGGGTTAAATAAATGTAATTTTGTATAGCAAATAATAAAAAAAAAGTTATTTTTTTTAAAACCTTATGTATTACACAGGTTGAATAAACCTAATTTTATGTACCAAATAAGAAAAAAATAAGTTATATCATATTAAAACTAATGATAATATATTAATACAAAGTTTGGTTTTCGTGGTAACAAGAAAAAGTTATAGCATAAAAAAAACAAACGATTTCGTTGTAGGGAAGCATTCTGTTCCAAAATGGCTAATGAGAAAACTTAGTTATATGAAAAATATATCTATCTATAAAGACACCAAGTACCTATACTTAGTATGTTTAAGTTTTTTAAAAGATATGGGAACTTATGAATGCACTATACGTATCTGTAAACACAAAAAGTAACATTCGCCATCGAAAAAATTAATAAAGAGAGTGAATCAACATAATAACATGGATAGATTAGGATCTATTTGGAGTAATTTAGAAGTAAAGTTATTATAACATTCGCCGTTGAAAAATTAAGAGTAAATTGCCATTTTAGTCCTTGAGTTTTTGTCCAAATTGTCATTTTAGTCCAAATAGTTTTTTTTTCTCCTCTAGGTCCTTAACTTTTCCCTTTTCTTGCCATTTTGATCACATTGACGAACTTAGTCTAAAAACCATGTTATAATCAGGTGTATTTTTTGCATTAAATTATTATGAGGTTTATAAATTATGTTGTAAATTACCTCTGGTTATCATTACACAACAGTTATGCCAAAAATACACCTGGTTATAACCAGATTTTAGACTGAGTTAGGCAATGTGATCAAAATGGCAAAAAAATGGAAAAGTCAAGGACCCCGAGGAGAAAAAAAACTATTTGGACTAAAATGACAATTTAGACCAAACATCAGGGACTAAAATGGCAATTTACTCAAAAATTAATAAAGAGTAAGTAAATCAACATAATATACGGTAGAATAAATTAAACAAAAGGAAGGATATTAAAATTAGAAAGAAAAATTGAGAATTGATTTTGTTGAACACATTAACACAATTCATTTCCAATGAAGATTTCTTCAAATAAAGTGTTGATCCAATCGCTTGTCAGTTGAATCGTTTATCCTAATATTGAATAAATAATTCAAAACCCAAAACCAATGTTAGATAATTTTTTTTTTTTTTTTGAACGGCCAACAAAATTTTTTTATTCATCAACTAGCAAGGTGCTAGCACCAGAAATACATCCACCAAACAGAAACCAAAAAAGGACTACAATTAAACATAGAAAAACCAATCATAGCATATAGCTGTAAACATAATATAACTTCAGCACCTTTCAAAATACTTGGAACCTGCTCCATCTATCCCAATTCAGATTGCCATCCTTTGAACGATATTTGACCCATTGGAAGCTCATATGTTTTATTTCCTCCACCGCCACAGGAATTGAGGCAGGGGTTTGTTCGAAAACGACCTTGTTTCTCATCCTCCAAATACTCCAAAGGTACACAAGTGTAATGGCATGTATCGCTTTCTTTTTTTTGGGAGATCCAGACACCAGTTCATTTATTTGAATCAAATCCATTATGCCAAAGATGAAAAAATTTGGGATCTTACACCATTGCGAAATTACGGTCCATACCATTTGAGCAAACTAGCATGACACGAAAAGATGCTCGCTTGTTTCTGGAAGTTCATTGCATAGTGGACAGGTTGTCGAAGCCGTATGGATACCTTTTAACTGTAGTGCGTTTCTTGTCGGCAGCCTTTCCACCATCGCTCGCCAACCTACTATACCGACCTTTTTTGGCGTCCAGTTATTCCATTATTCCATTTGAATATTGTACTTGGCGGCGACCTATTAGCGGAAATAACATGATGTTTGATAGAAGCGACTGAAAAAAATCCATTCGGATCAAGACCCCATATCCAGCGATCTTTTTTATCAACACGCTTAATACCGGAAAGTTTCTGTACAAGTTGTTGTAAATCCGCTGTTTCTTCCACCGAGGATGGTGCACGATTCCAAACCCACGATAAATAGACACCTAACGTAGTGTTAATAATTCGGGCCGATACTGTGCACATTTTATCAGACCCTATGCTAAACAAACCTGGAAACTGGTGAGCCAGTGGTAGATCTCCAAGCCATGTATCTAACCAAAATAATATATCAGTTCCATTTCCCAGCACTCCTTTTATTTGGTTTGTTAAACTTAGATTTGAATTTTCTAATTCGGCCGAGATATTCCGAATTTGCTTCCAAGGACCGGGCAACGATAGCTTAACTGGAATGTAGTTCCATGATCTCGACTTGTTATGGAAAGCCCAAATTACCTTTCTCCACAAACCGAGTTTCTCCACCTTGAACCTCCACCACCATTTCGCTAGCATAGCGAGATTAGTATCTTTTAGAGAACCGAAACCTACCCCGCCATATTCAACCGGGGCTATTACCTTCTCCCAAGCAATCCAATTACCTTTATTTTTATCCTCTATACCGCTCCAAAAAAATGATCTCCGAATACTCTCGAGTTCTTTAATAACTTGGAACGGGGCCTTGTATAATGAAAAGTAATAGTTCGGAAGCGAATTAAGAGCTGACTTTATGAGTGTGATTCTTCAACCATAAGAGAGGGTTTTCCCTTTCCATATAGACAACCGGTTTTTAAACACTTCTAGAACCGGCTTCCAGTTTTTTATTAGGTTCATATTGCCACCAACTTGAAGGCCCAGGTATTTAAATGGGAATGATCCAGCTTTGCATCCTAATACATTAGCCATAACCTCAGCTTCATTGTGCTCTATTCCAACGCCATAAATGTTACTTTTTGCAAGATTTACCTTGAGCCCGGACGCCATGAAAAAACATCTAAGAATTCTTCTTAGGTTTTTTGCATTCTCAACCGACCATTTCCCGAGAAAAACTACGTCGTCCACATATAGCAAGTGCGTTAAAATTGGCCCGTTCGTGGAGCATTTAATGCCTTGAAATAACCCAATCGAGGAAGCCTTGTGCATAATTCCTGTTAAGGCCTCCATTGCCATGAGGAATAAGAACGAGGATAGTGGGTCACCCTGACGGAGGCCGCGAGTGCAGTTAAATTCCAATGTGGGAGAACCATTTACAAGTACAGAGGCCCGAGAAGATCGAAGAATGGCCATAACCCACATACACCACCTAGGTGGAAAATTCATTTGAATCATGATGGAGTTAATAAAATCCCAATTAAGCGAATCATAGGCCTTATGAATGTCGATTTTGAAGAACATGCCTTCCTTCCGAGCCATTTTCATCCAAGCCAAAACCTCATTTAGCATAAGTGGACCGTCTGTAATATTCCTTCCGCCTAAAAATGCCGATTGCTCCTCCAAAATCAGTTTCCCGATCACCCCTTTAAGGCGATTAACTAAAACTTTGGATATAACTTTGTTGACGGAGCCAATTAGCGCGGGCTGTAACGGGTCCTTCTTTTTTGGAATAAGGGCTATAAATGATGATGAGCAGCACCTGTTAATATTACCATTAACAAATAATTCTTCTAGTAGCTTGAAGAAATTGTCTTTCAAACCTTCCCAACACCGTTTTATAAACCGAAAATTAAATCCGTCTGGGCCCGGTGCTCGGTCACCATCACATTCCCAAATGGCATTCTTAATTTCCAGCAATGTGAATGGAGCCTCAATAGCTTCGGCTTCGATCATCGACAAAGTTTTCAAGTTTGGACAATCTAACTTAGGGCGAGTATGCATAGGTTCCAAAAAAAGCTTAGCATAAAACTCAAAGAATTGTTGTTTTATGATAACTGGGTTCGTGACCCATTCTCCATCCAAAAATACACCATTGATTCTGTTGGAGCTGATATTTGATTTAACGACCGTGTGAAAAAACTTTGAGTTTTCATCCCCTTCTAAAGCCCACCTCGCACTAGCTTTTTGACGGATATCAAGCTCTTTTTAGGCGGTCGTGCTCCCATATGAACTGTTTGTACTCAGATCTGGTATCCAATTCGGTCGGAGAGAGAACCCTGCTTTCAGTAATCATCTCTAATCGAGCAACGAATCTTCTTTTTTCTTTATACGATTCCTCCCCCCTAGCGCTATCTTCCTTTACCCAATCCTTGATACGATTCTTGAGCCATCTTAACTTTGTAGCTAGTCTAATGTCGGCCGGACCATTAAACTTAAAGGACCTGCACAAAGACACTACATACTCCAAGAAACCGGGTCTTTCAAACCACGAATTGAAGAACTTAAAAGGGATATGCCCGAAATCCGTCTGGATGACATTAAGAAGTAGAGGACGATGATCGGAAAGATATCTTTCCAATGCTGTTAGAGCAGTAGTTGGCCATTTTTCAATGAATCCAATACATACTAAAATCCTGTCAATTCGGCTCAATTTATCCCCCCTGTCTGATACGTACGAGAACTGAGCTCCTCCCATAGGCATATCGTGTAACGCTCCAGACAAAATAAAGTCGTTAAAAGCCTCAGCATTTGATACATTAAACTCGGAATTAACCCTTTCGTGCAATGCTCGAACCTCGTTGAAATCCCCCATAAACATCCAAAGCCCCTGTCTGGAATTTTTTAAGTGTAGCAAATCCAACCATAACAATTTACGGGTAGGAGGATCATTCGGAGCGTAAACGTTAACTATATTCAGGCGAACATCAGACTGCATTAGCCTACCACAGACACAAAGGAAATAGCGAGATTGAATTACCTCTATACTTGAGAACACCGATGGGTCCCACAGAGAAGCGATACCACCCGAACTTCCAATAGCGTCTACTGTTGCAATTTGAAAAGCCGATCTTCCCCAAAAACCACTGAACTGAAATTTGATAGGATTATCTAATTTCGTCTCTTGTATTGCGATAAACTGAACCCCGTAACTAGTCTTCAAACCCCTGATCCATTCCACCTTCCGATTATTTCGGACGCCACGTAGATTGATTGATAGACAATTCATTGATTACGGTTTTCATCACCTTCTCCAATAATTACTTCCTCTATAACCTTCTCAAAACCAGTCAGGTTAATTCCAATTGCTGCCGCAATCTGCACCGTCGCCTTGAGTTTGGTTTCCACTTTCGACTGATTCTTTCCCGTTTGAGCTTGACACGTGTCCCCGGGATCATGTTGAGCCTCAGTATTGGCAGCCGTATTAGGGGTCGGAGGTAGCAACGTTGAATCATCTGAGGAATCACCAGTATTGCAACTTCTAGAACTTGCTGTTTTATTAAGGTCAAAAAAGGCTGCCTGAGGAGTGTCACCATAATATGCCCTGGTAAGTGGGCCTTGAGTTGAGCCCACAGAAGGTGGGCTACGTTGATTTCGTGATCTTTTACCCAGATTTGAATTGTGTATAGTCCCATTATGACTAGAAGGTTTCTCTACCAAAGGATTATCTAAATTGCATTTATTGCTGTGGGGACCAATGGAATTGCTTGCTGGAGTGGACTCGGTATTTCCATTATTTACAACACCTTGCCTCGGACTGCGAATCGGCGTATTTGATTCCCCATGCAGATTTTCAACTCCAACATTATTCCCAACATTATCATTATTATACTTGGAGACATGAATCGTTGCTCCCTCATTCCCATGCGACTGTTGGAACTCCTCCTCCGCTGACCTGACATTTTCCGGCAACGGCTCATTTTCATTCCGGTCATCGATCTTCGGATCCGCTGGTCTGTATTCTCCTTCTTTGACATAGTCTTCCATATTATTTTCGACATCGTTATTATCCGAGTATCCGTCAGATTCATCTGCAGAATTATCGCCGGCACCACCCATTGAATTATCATCATCCAAATCGGGTTTCCAGATTGGTATGTCTTCGGTGACCCAGATGACGAAACTCCTTTCCTCCCACTTTATTACCACTGATTCCTCAATCCGTTTCCCGTGTGGTACCAACACCAGTACTGAGCTAAACGAATTATCCGACCCCAACCATGAAAATTAGGAACCCTGGACCACCATTCCAAAAAGTCCCCCTATTTGGTCGTATATTATGTTATCCCTGAGGTGGACAGGAACTCCGGTAATCCGGAGATTCACTATGCGTTCTACCGGAAGATCCTCTCCTTTCCAAATGTGAAATCGGTTGAAAACACTGGCTAAGCACTCTGCGTGGTTTGTCATTGCATCCTTTACCATCCCAGGATTGCCTAGCGTTAGTAAAACACTTAGGCCACCAATATAGGACAGACCGTAATCAACTAGGCCATCATTATTCAGTATTTGATTCAAACTCCTGAGAGAACTAATATCCTTAGCAACGCCATGAATCGAACGTCCCATGCAATGCAACGGGTATTTCGATCCTTTGCCGTCAACCGAGATAGTCTTTGATCCCAGGTTGTTGTCATGATTATCTTTATGGAACAAATTAGCAAAAGAGACTCCTTCCCTAACCATCCCTCCCCCAGAATAGGCACCATAAGTTTGCGGATTCGGGTTAATGTTTTCCTTCGGTTTCCATATTTTTTCACCGACTATCTTGGAGGTATAAATAATTTTTTTATGGTTTTTATCATATTTGTCAAGAGAGACCGTTACCTTAGCTTCAAAAATCTTTACCGTGTTCATGGCCGCCAATGTGATATCTACGTTCTCGACTCCCTTATACCTGACGAAACCAAAGTTGTTCCCTCTCTTGTCCTTTTTACGGGCCACGTATGCATCAGAGACATATCCAAACGGCTGGAAAGCCCGCCATAGGATTATTTTAGTCGTTCTCTCAGGGATATTTTGCACCAGAAAAGTTATCTCCACTCCATTACCTCTGATTTTCCTGTTCTTAATGTTAGATAAATTTTGAATGGAAGATTTAAAAATTTTAATGGATTAAATTATCTTTAAATCATTAGGCAACAAACAACCTTGAATTATTCAAATATTGAACAAAAGATATTATCACACTTAATAAATAATATTTATAAAAACCAAAATTTTGATAGCCTTATCGATTGACACGTGTCCCTAAGAAGGTTTCTTTTATTATATATAATAATAATATATATATATATGTATAGATTAACATCGACTGGTGCCAGCAACAATACATTAAAATTGGGCAGCACATATCACGAAAAGAGGCAGCCAATATTAATTATTTTTGGGCTCTAAAAATCGTCATCTATCATCGATTATTGGGCCTCCATTACGTGAACAATTAGCAGCCAATAATTAATTTTGGGCTTCTTGGTCCACGAAAAAGATTGGCAGCAACTGGGATTATTTTTGGGCTTTTACAATCACCATCGATTTTAGGGGAGAGGAGATATAGGATCGATTGGAAGGCAGCCACATATGGTCGACTTTTGGCTCCCATAATCACTCAACATCTTCATCATTCATCATCACACATCTCCCGCAAACCACCGAACCGATCATGTCTTCAACCTTCGACCAAGCTTTTGATCGGACGAGTATCATGAGCGGCTAAATCTCTCGTGGACAGCTCGGGTGAATGATTCTTGTGAGATAATTTTAATTCTAGTTTCTGTTGTGTATTGAGATTTGGATTTGCAGTCGGGTGACAGCCGACTATTTGCGTGATTATATAATTTGTGTGACAGACAAATCCTAAGTGACAGTCAGAGTTATAATTATGTTTTGAATCCAATTATGCTTTTGTTGATTTAATGATTCCTATGTATACTTGTTTCAATATTTATCTGATCAATTAATATTAAGATTTTGAACTGCATAGGTAATTGGTAGATGTGACAGATTTACCATTCAATCAATAGCATCCAATAAAATCAGAACTAGGTTATTAGTAATTACAGAATCTGAATCCCGAAGTGATCATCTTTTCTCGTCATTGTTTATTACAACTCAATCTTTTTCTTAATTGCAACTTGTTTCATGTGTTTTTAATTCCATATCAGTTTTATAATAATCAGTTAGTTTAGTAAAATTTACAAACAAAACGTGTAACACTAACCACATGTTCCTCGTGGATTCGACACCCGACTTACCCTGTCTATAGGTAAAGTTAGGTTATTTTTTTTAGTGGCCCATGACAGCCTCATCAGACGCTCTTCCTTAAAAAGTCGCTGCTTGAATAAAGTAGTCAAATTCTCAGCAGCCACTAGTTTCCGATAAGGAGAAGCCTGATATTTTTGTTTTTTTGGGGTTTTAATTTATTTTAGAATTAATTAAACAGAACGTCCATGAATTTTGCTAGCATTGCAGTTTCGTTCACAACTTTCAGAAAAATTACGCATATAGACGAATATTGTGTACATACATGGCACATTTGATCCCTCAAATGGATGCAGTGGCGGAGATTGATGCAGTGGCGGAGATTGACCAAAAGTTTCGAGGGGGCGGAATGTTATGGGACCCAATTTATATATTGTATAAATATTTAGGCAAAATAACTGGGGGACAATCCTATATAATTTTAAAATTTTCCGACGAAAAATAGGAAATTTTACACTTCTAACTGAAACATTCGGGAGGGGGGGGCACCCTCCACTTACGCCTCTCAATGGACGGACATTAACTTTTCTATAAATTTAATACTGAAATTAGATCGGTAATGGTTCAACTTGCAATTACGATTGGTTGAATCAAACCTTGCTGATGCTCAAGTATATATGCTTACTCATCTCATACTTTGGCTGTATAAATAATGGATAGAGCTAACGATTTGATAGCGTTGCATTAATTTTGGAACATGTTGTTTTGCAATTCTGACGGATGTTTAAACATGCTTTACAGTGCACTACTATCTCATTATACATGTAGGTAAATGCATATGATTAATTTTTATTTTTTCAAATTATTGGCGATAAACGCTTTTGTTCACCGGTATTATGATACACTGCACTAGTCACCTGGGCTAGTCTAAAGTTTTATTAGTTTTAAGTTTTTAACCTCAGTGTATGCACTACAAGAAAAAACACTTGTATGGAGAAAACCTTTAGAACCACAAAAGTCTTCCCAATTGAACACCCTATAGGGAGGACATGTCCTTCCTAGAGTGTTTTCCTACATTTTAAAATAGGTTACCCTGTAGGGGCGACATTTCATCCATGAAGTGGATAGCCTTTAACTTCAATAATTACAGACACAGTCCTTTATTTGAAAAACTCATTACACCATACGTCCTTTATCATTAACCTGGTTAAAATTTTCAGTTAAGTTAGACATGTGCCTTACACATGAAGGTAAATTCGCCTTTTTACTATATTTTTGCAATAAATATATTATGTTCTTTAATCTATGTCCCTCTCTTCTATATATGTATATATATATGTATATATATATATATATATAAATTGTCTCTATATACATTGTCTGCAATAGAAAGAGTGAATTTCAAGGATTTGTAGGTCCGTTTTTTCCGGAGGATCCGATACGAAAACCTATTCCCTGTTTATCACAAACACGATCGCGGGTGCGGAATCCCCGTGATCTGTGCAAACCGAACAAAGTAGATAAATAACAACAACAAGTAACCAAAGATTAACTTCGATTTAATGGATGAGAACATTCACAAACATATACACAAAATGCTTGTACAATAAATTCTCACAAGTCTCTCTGCTCTCGTGGAGTCTCACAATAATCTCATGACTAAACAGATAAACAACTGAGCTATTTATACTGTCCACTTGACGAACCTTCTCAGACGAAGGTTATGTGTGACGAAGGTCTAACCTTCGTCATATATGGCATTCAACCTTCGTCATATATGTTCATGGTGAAGGTTGGTGAAGGTTGAACCTTCATCATGTTGCTTTCATGTAACCTTCGTCATGTTCATTTCATGTAAATGTAAAGTCTTCTCACGAGATCATCATGATGTCATCATGGTGATTTCATGGATGATGTGTCTGCGGGACGATTCGCGGCTCTTCGTGCTTTGCGTTTCGAACTCTGGAGCGCACGACGGAGGAATGTCGCGACGTCGAGCTTGAGCCGAACCTAACCGTGTCGAACCGAACCGAGTCGAACCGAACCGAGTCGCGTCCACATAAAGTGTATCAACAAACTCCCCCTTGGACACTACTCGTGATGGTTCGTCTTCCATGTCTTTCATGTCGGAGGATCTTCAAGGTCTTCACGTGTCACAAACAGGGAGTGTATCAACAAACTCCCCCTTGAAAGCTGCTCGTGAATCTTTTGAACTTCAATACTTTAGATCCTTGTGGTGTTGGAAAGTGGTCAGTTGCAATTTGATCATCTTGGTCTTCAGATTGCACCACTTTCGTGTCTTCACTTTACGGCTTGTCATCTGACATGTTCTCTTCGTCTTTAGCTAGATTTTGAAGTCGCATCTACACATACAAGAAAGCTAAACACGTAATGAAAACAACCGCTTGGAATTTAGACAAATTAAACAAATGACACATATGAGATCAAATCTCATTTAAACACTGATTGACAACAGTTTGAAAGTTTAAAAATTGATCAATTTTAATCCTTTAACATTCAAATCTTGTTAACTTCGAACGTTTATGAAGATGCAATTGTTTTCCGGCTTACAATCAGGACTTTGGGTAGGATAGACTCGAGTTCCAACATCGGTCAATCAAAAATAAACTAGAAGCAAAATCTTTTTGGCTTTTATACAGTGTATATTAAAACACACCTAAAATCTTTTTGGAATTTTTCATTTTTCAAATGTAAAGACGGAAAGCAATAAATAAATATATACAAAGATGCAGAAACTGAAAGCAGTAAATAAATATTTACAGACATTCTTTTTGCGAGTTTCGAGGGTAAGAGAATCATATCAGTGTACGGTCACGCCAAAACACTCTTTTTGTTCAACTAGTTAACATTTAGATAAGCATCCTATAACAATTTTCGGTATTGTTGTCCACCTAAGCTCAACTTATCAGATGTAATCATGGCGAGGAGATACGATTAGTGTATGATTTATAATTACAGACCGGTGTTCATCCACACACGACACATTCCCGTATCAAGGTATGCGCGAGAGTTCATCTTACCGGTGAGTATACCGCTTATCATCTGTTTGACCGTATAAAAGATGTGAGAAACTCACTTATTTTGATTTGAAAACAAGCCCTATGTGATAGAATCACTTATTGATGAGGAACTTGATTTTCATATGCATGAGGGCACAGGAGCAAGTCCGTGAACAGGTCAGTACAAACGTACAGCAAAGAGACGAACTTGACTCCCGCAAGAAATCTGTGATAATATATCACTTATTTTGATTGGACATGTGATTGTTGATCACTTATTGAGGTCGAATGCAATATGTACACGTATGTATGGTATCATGGAAAATCTAGACTTCGTCTCCGTTATATTTCGGTAAAAGAAACAACCATGATACCCAGATGATAAACAGCATAAAGACCGAATATCTCAGAACCTCGGCAATCAATCAAACGAAATTTCGGTACTAAGACCATATGCCAGTGTGTGGTTCCCACCTGGTCTTCAGTCGATTTAGGTTTATATCACCCTGCACACTTTAAAATGATTGTGAGCCTACCGATACATCTAATATAGAGCTACTTATCGTTTTTCATTTTGCATTTCAGTTTGAAGAGGTTTCAACAGACCACTGATTTACTATCATTTTCTCTTTTTCTCGCCAGAAAACTCATTTTTTTTCAATGTTTTTGCGTTTTGAAAATTTTCGATGTTTTTGAATTTTCAAATTTGGGTTTACTCCCCCTAAAATCAACAAACTATGATAAAAATTTTTTTAAAACACAAAGGTATTTACAAAAATGATTTTCCGATGTCGGTTAACTCATGTTTTACCTCAATGTCGTTTACCAAAATTAATTTAATCAGAAATGATTTATCGAATTTTGGAAAAATGAGTTGGCACGTCGGTAATCGGTGTGGACCATGACAACATTGACGAGTTTCATAGTGAAACAATCACGTGTGAGGTGATATTCGAGTTCAACGTGTCAGGTCAAAGAGTGCTGTACGAGATGATAATAATTCATAAAGCAACATAAATATCGACAAGTATAGGAGAGATTAGAAATTCAAAACCGTATCCTGCAATTGCTTCTTGCATTGCAAGGAATTTGAGCGCTCTCCCAAACTGGATATCCACCCGGTGTGGATTTCAAAGTCGATTTTGTAGCTACTTCAATTTTCTGAAAAATCTCTTGACAGCAACAAGATCATAAACCTTTGGGTCTGGCTGGTCTTCCACATTGCAACAGCGAAGGTCTTTGTCTTTCTCTTTCAGAAATAAATATCACATGGATGTTTACATCGCTATTACTTAGCAGCCACTAAGGCAAGGTATTGAAACGGGTCAATATATTGATCCGAGCCAGGTATGTATAATGATACAACTCATCATGTAGAATTTGGAGTTGTATAAGAGTTAGACAAGGTTAAAATAAGATATTTGGTTATCTTTTAGGTAAACCGAATAAATTGAGTTATGATTATGGTGTTTTAGAAACATATTGGTTTCTAAATAAGATTATAGTTAAAAGGTCGGATTTTGGGTCAAACAAGTATTTAAAAGTCCTTGGTCGTAAAAGAAGGGTGAAAATTGACCAAAAAGCCCTTATAAGCTAAATTGAACAAAGAACCTATAAAGGTTGTTTGAAAACGAGCTTTATGAGTAAATAAATACTTAGAATGAGTATAGAAAGTGAAAGATGTAAATACTTGGGTCAAATGACTATATAGGAGTCTTTGCCGTAAAACAATGATCCGAGGGGTTAAACTCGGAACATATGGATTTCCACATTTAATCCACCACACATATAGTTGTGGTGGAAGATTACTTGACAAGAAATGTAGGAATAGGATGCTAGAAATGACTGAAAGCGATTTTAAGCTTTAAAGTGCCTAAATACCCTTAATGGGTCAAAATAAGCACTTGAGCATAAACGGGTTTAATTATGTAAGAAACCCGTGATTTAAGACTTATATGATAGGAGATATTGAAATTTTGAATTTCATGAGTTTAAAGATCAATAAACATGTTTGTTTGATAAAATCACGAACGGGTCAAAATTTGGTAAAAAGGGTAATAAGCCGAAGACTTAAAAGTCTGAAATTTTGTTAATCCGGAGGTTGGATTTTAACTCCATAAGATGGAGGATTAAATTACGGTCACATAGGAAAAAGAATCGGGTAAAACGGATTAAAAACGAGAGAGTTATGCTCGTTTCCGTGAAATCGGGTTATGCTGGGAATATGCAGCAACCAGCATGAACATTCTGTCAAAGTAGGTCCGTGGCGCTGTGCCACGGCCAAAGGCCTGCGCGATGGCCTAAATTGTTGAAAATTTTGATTTTTTGGTTTATTTCGATTATTTGACCCAATTTCCTTGTTGTATTTGTTATTTAACTATCAAAACTGACTTTTAAGTTGGTTTTGATCATAGGTGAATGTCGAGAGTCCCGGATGAAGATCAAGTGTCGAGCAAGAACCGAACACACGTTAGATGAAGCTTCCGCGTCAAATCTTGAATTGTGTTACTATAAGTGAATTTTGTAAACAGTTATAAATTGTTTTTTAAACGTTGTAATTCTTTGCTAATGTTGGTAAAACAAGTTTTTGTAAAGTCACATTTTAGCATTAAAATTTGTATCTTATTATTAAAATCTTGATTAATTATGACGGGCGTTACAATATGCGCTGGCGGATGATAAGCACTTGGATCGAAAACCTCAGGTGGAGCTGATTGTGGAAATGGAAAAGAGCTTGTATTCGACATAAACGTAGTCTGTAGCTTCGGTTGCTGAACTGAACTGGAAGTGGAACTAGCTAAAGAGTTAAAACCTGCAAGGTACATTTCGGTATTTTGAGGAACAGGAATTCGTTTAGCTTTCCGGATTTCTTCATCATTCTTGTGTTCCAACTTCTGAATGAATTCATAGATATTGATAGCATCTAGAACGCCCGTATGCTGTAGAAGCTTAATGAATGGGCTCCACTTTGGAGGTAGAGCATCAGCAAACCTTGCAACCATTTCCTGTTGAGTTGCACGAACATTATAAGAATACATTTTACTAATCAAATGATAAAAACGAGTAGTCATATCATTTAGGGTTTCATTCTCTAAGAAATGAAATGATTCGAATTCCTTCTTCAACAGATCATGACGTGTCTTTCTTGTCGCTGCATTTCCTTCAACTCTTGCTACCAAGGCATCCCATAGTGCTTTCGTGCTCGTACAATAAGAGAATTGATGATAGATGTTTTTGTGGAGTGCTTGCGTGAGAATAGCAAACGCCTTCTTCTCTAGATCATACGCTTTCTTGTCATCTTCTAGCATATTCTCCAATGTCACCGCACTTGAACCTGCTTCTTCGAGATCTTGATTATACGGCGAAATGAAGCACGTCCATACTTCGGTATTTTGCCCTAGAACGTACGTGTGGAAACGACCTTTCCATGTCGGATATTCGTTCATGTGATTTAGCTTTAGCGGGCGGTTATTGCTACCCGTTTCACTTTCGCTCATGAGTAGATTCTGGATACTTTGATTTTGATTTGCCACGCACGCCCATTGACTAGCTGAAATTCTTTCTTGTGGCATCAAAGACTTAACCCATGACATATCAGGGACCGTGCTAATGCTCCAATCGAATGGATTTGTACTCATATTTGATGTATGAACAAGTTTACCTGCTTAAAAACTTGAAATCAAATGGTTAAAACACTTTTGCAAACCTTCTGTTTAAAAAGTGACAAGTTATGTCGACGAAGTCTATGTGACGAAGGATGAAAGAGTTTGACGAAGGTTGTGTTGAGGAAGGTTGAGGTGAGTGTGACGAAGGTTGAGGTGAGTGTGACGAAGGTTGAGGTGAGGTAGGTTGAGGTGAGGAAGGTTGAGGTGAGTGTGAGGAAGGTTGAGTTGAGGAAGGTTGAGGTGAGTGTGAGGAAGGTTGAGGTGAGGAAGGTTGAGGTGAGTGTGACGAAGGTTGAGGTGAGTGTGACGAAGGTTGAGGTGAGGAAGGTTGTATAGTTAGTCAAACAACACAAGTGACGAAGGTTTGGTATGACGAACTCTGGAAAACGAAATGAGATATTTTCACACACAATGTAAATCTTATCCTCTGACAAAGTTGGTGACACTATTTCAACAAAGCATGCCTTTCTGATTTTCGAAGCCCCCTTTTTCTCATAAACCAATTATCACACATGTACACAATGTCAACATAATATATTAAAATTGACAAACACCTTAACTCAAACAATCAGCAGATCAAACACACAAGTATATTAAGAACAGTTTGAATATGATGAAGAACACTATGAATATATGAAGAACACTTTTGAATATTCGCCAAAATTTCACCTGATAAATTTTCCGAAAATGATTTTGCTTATACTTTCAACAAAAACCAAACTCCAAACATGCACACATGTAATGTAACAAGGTTTTCAATAAAACTATAGCAAACTAACACCTTAAAACACAGATTTTCAACAAGATTTCCAGAAAAAATAAACTTTTCAAGAACAACAAACTGAAAATCACAAGAACACACTTGTTTCAAACAACACAATGTTTGGTTTTAAACAAGGAAAAGAGCCAAGGCTATGATACCACTTGTAGGTCCGTTTTTCCCGGAGGATCCGATACGAAAACCTATTCCCTGTTTATCACAAACACGATCGCGGGTGTGGAATCCCCGTGATCGGTGCAAACCGAACAAAGTAGATAAATAAAAACAGCAAGTAACCAAAGATTAACTTCGATTAAATGGATGAGAACTTTCACAAACATATACACACAATGCTTGTACAATAAACTCTCACAAGTCTCTCAGCTCTCGTGGAGTCTCACAATAATCTCATGACTAAATAGATAAACAACTGAGCTATTTATACTGTCCACTTGACGAATCTTCTCAGACGAAGGTTATGTGTGACGAAGGTCTAACCTTCGTCATATATGGCATTCAACCTTCGTCATATATGTTCATGGTGAAGGTTGGTGAAGGTTGAACCTTCAACATGTTGCTTTCATGTAACCTTCGTCATGTTCATTTCATGTAAATGTAAAGTCTTCTCATGAGATCATCATGACATCATCATGATGTCATCATGGTGATGTCATGGATGATGTGTCTGCGGGACGATTCGCGGCTCTTCGTGCTTTGCGTGTCGAACTCTGGGGCGCACGACGAAGGAATGTCGCGACGTCGGGCTTAAGCCGAACCTAACCGTGTCGAACCGAACCGTGTCGCGTCCACATAAAGTGTATCAACAGGATTGTCCTTTACCTTTATACTCATTTTCAGGCAATGTCCTTTATGTTTAAAATTGATGAATTTTGTACTTTATCTTTTAATATCCATCAAGTTTTGTCCTTTAGGCATAACCCAGTTTGTTTTTTCAGTTAAATATGGTCATGTTTAGGTCATGTGAGGGTAGATCTGTCATTTAGTACCTCTTTTAATACCCAACTACCTACCAACTTGCAAACTTCACCCAATATAAACCCTAAAGTTATCATCTTCCCCAATTTCTTCCTTCATCAACCCTAGTTACACACTTCCCCAAATTGAGATATAATGCATATGTTGTTTTAACAATATATATTGTAAATTGGGTGAAGTTTGCAAGTTGGTAGGTAGTTGGGTATTAAAAGAGGTATTAAATGACAGATCTACCCTCACATGACCTGCACATGACCACATTTAACTGAAAAAACAAACTGAGTTATGCCTAAAGGACAAAACTTGATGGATTTTAAAAGATAAAGTATAAAACTCATCAATTTTAAACATAAAGGACAGCGCCTGAAAATGAGTATAAAGATAAAGGACAATCCTTGAAATTCACTCCAATAGAATAGAACACTTCCTCTGAATCTGCCACACACCACACCACCGCCTCCATACGGATCGCCACACCCCAACCCCCACCTCCATCCGGATCTGCGAGAACCACCACCACTGCCAAACTACCATCAGATTTGTTAGCCGAAACTTCTACTCTCTCCAACCACCACCGCTTTTACCATCACCGGTGACGAAGCCCTAGTACGCCACCTTCACCTTCAGATCTGGTCTCGGAATCCGCGTCAATTACACCATCGTAGAGAAAGATCTAGTGATGTGCAACGGGATTGGGAAGAACTTACAAGAAAGTGTACGGAATTGGAGATGAGATTAACAATTGAACAAGTTTTAGTTTTAGTTTTGTCATGTTTCATGTTTAAACACTGTTTTATATTGATTAGAATTGTAAATAAGCTGTTGAAATGTGTCAGGATGCTAGAGCATATGCAGAATCATTTGCAGCAACAACAATCCAGCAGAATGAAATGTTAAGAAAAGAGTTGGATGATGTCAAAAAACAAGTTAAATCGCTTGAAACAGGTCATTCAGAATTAAAGCAGGAGCTTAACAAATGTTTAAAAGATAGAGTCGAACTAAAGGTGGGTTGTATTTGGGGATCCTTTAGTTACGACATTAATATAATTTCTAAATTATTGTCTAATTGACCTACTTGTGTGAGTGCGCACCAGAACAAGAAGCAAGAAGGGCAGCTGGAAACGCTCATCAGATGCTTGTTTCGGAGAAGGCCTGCTTCTCTGTCTCCTGAACCCTCTTGACAACTATCGCTTGATCGTAGCAGACCTTGAAATCAAACTACCATTACTACGATGTGAACGGTTGCGATTTGAGCCATTAACTGTAGGCTGCACAGAGTTATATATGTATCTTCTTCTTCCCTAAACAATTAGATATGAAAAAGTAATTTTGATTTAGGGGTTTGTTGGATTGAAAACAGCGAGAGAGAGAGAAAGAGAGAGAGAGGGAGATAGATAGTTGAGATGAGAGAAAGAGATAGGGTTTAGGTGTATTTAAAATATATTTTAAACAAACAAGTAAAATTACCGATTTACCCTCATGTGCAATTCACATGATCAAAGTTAACTTAAAATTTTAACCTGGTTAGTGTCAAAGGACCTAGGGTGTAATGTGTTTTCCAAATAAAGGACTGTGACTGTAATTCTTGAAGTTAAAGGCTATCCATTGTAATCCAATACAAACATAAAGAACGAAAATTGTAATTTATATGTATCTTTTCTATTGAGTCTGTTGTGGTTTTATTTGTTTGCTTTGAGTTAATTTTGCAGAATTGAATCAGATCTGTCCATGCTCAATCTCTATTTGGACGGAGATGATCTGAACATCATTTATAGAGAGCACAGCGAGTTTTATTGAACGCGGCCGCGAAAGAAATGCTATACGGTCGCTGTGGAACACGAGTTGGCGAGGATTCTACCGTTTCAAATCAGGGGAGTCTGTTCCATTTTTGTTATTATTGTATTTTTATTTTTATTTTAGTTTTTTAGTAGGTAGTTTCTCGCTCCATTGAGGACAATGTCATATTCAAGTGTGGGGAGGGGAAACTAGCAATTTAGTCAGCGTTGTATATAGTTTTTAGTAAAAAAAATTAAAAAAACCTTGAAAAAATCAAACAAAAAAAATGAAAAAATTGAAAATGTCTCAAGAAAGTTTTTGCAATAAATGGAAAATGATAGGTATAATCAGATCGTTGGCATTTGTTTATTATATATAAGAGATAATGAACGATCGGCCACGCGTCTAATTTGGGATATGTGGGTGTTGATGCACTTGTGTCTGTACTTTGTCTGTATACGAAACGATGTCTTTATTAGTCATGAAAGTTTGACCAAGTCAACCATCCTCCGGTTTGACTTGGCCAAACAGTCAACAGTTTGTCTATATTGTGTTTGAGTCGAAGGATGGTCATCGAAGGATCACTTATATCCTTCGATGATGATTAGCTCGATAGATAGACCTTCGATAGATGGACCACGAAAGATCACATCTTTCGTGGTACATGTTGATCTTTCGAGCTGTTCCTGGTCGAAAGATGATCTTTCGACCGGACTGTTTGATCCTTCGACCGGACCTGCTGTGTTTGGGTATAAATACCCGTGTGTTGTGTTCATTTCGACAGTTGGACAGATAGGGAAAACAGAGAACACACACACATTAGAGAGAGTTTATAGAGCTGATCTGTAAACCTTGTGCTTGTAACTGGATCTTTCATACATTTAATACAAGTGGTGTTAATCGTTAAACTTTGCGTGTCGTGTTATTGCGTGTTCTATCTCGGTTTGCTATCTCGGTTGGATTCCGCACAACCGGGTTGGTTAGTATACAAGGATTAGGCGACTAGATCCTCCCCTAGCCGGACCTACAAGTGGTATCAGAGCCTTGGCTCTTCTCCTTGTTAAAACCGAGTGTTTTCGGGTGTGTTTCCGGGTATTTGAAGCTTATTTTTTCTGGAAAACCGGGCTGTTTTTGCTTAGTGTCTTGTTGAAAACCTTGTTATTTTTCTTGTTTGCATGTTAGTTATGGGTTTTTGTTAAACATTTTAGCAAAATCTTGTGTTTGGAAGTTTATATTTCACCGAAGATTTTATAAGTGTTCTTGAAGTCTTCATAATGTTCTTGATAGATTACACTCTTTGATCTTAAAATTTTAAACTTCAAGGTGTTTGTGCATTGAAAATTGTAAACTGATTAAAATATTGGACACCATTACCTGTTTTGGTGAAACCTGTCTGCTCAGATCTGAAAGTTAGGGTCTGAACATACTTTCTGCCGAAAATTTTTACCAACCCGTCAACTTTTTCACCAACCTGTCACTTTTTGTCAGCTGTGTCAGTCAGTTCGAAAGATATCCTTCGAAGTCGAAAGATCATCTTTCGATCAGTGGAGGTTCGATAGATCATCATCCTTCGAACCAAGGAATCATTTCGAAATATACATCTTTCGGTCTACTGTTCATTTTCGAAAGACTGGGATCCTTCGATTGGGGAGTCTTTCGAAGTCATCTTTCGTTTTTCATCTTTCGGTGTACAGTACCTTTTCGAAAGATAAGGATCCTTCGGTTGGAGAATCTTTCGAAAAACATTGTTCGAAATTCAACAGAGATCCTTCGAACCCTGTTGATCCTTCGAACAGGTGTTGATCTTTCGATCCTTAGTCTGGTTGTGTTTAACAGTTTGTGGTTTTCAAGTCTTTCGAACAGGTATCCTTCGGCTGGTATTATTTTTATTGATCAAAAATGAATTCGATGTGGGGTGTTCCGGTAAATGCAGAGATGTATTTTGGTACTCCTGCTCCGGATTCGGGTTCGCAAGCTAATGCTACATCTACCGGTTAATGGGCATTTGTATCCAATCAAGTTCCAAGTGTTCAAAGCATTTTACTAAGCGAAAGTGAAACGGGAAGTTTGAATAGGCCTCCAAAGTTGATGCATTTAAGTGAATATCCGGGATGGTTTGACAGATTTCATACATATGTCCTTGGTCAAAATACAGAGTTGTGGTTGCGATTCATCACAGATTTTGATCAAACAATAGAGGTTGCTGCATCATCTGCTGCTACATTTGCAGATCTTACCGAAGATCAAAAGAAAATCTATGATTTGGAAAAGAAGGCTTATGCCATTCTTACTCAGGCATTGAGCAAAGATATTTATCATCAATTCGTCAGTCATAAGACAACGAAGAGGTTGTGGGATGCATTGAAAACAAGAGGCGTAGGAAATGAAGCAACACGCCAATTGAGAAAAGAACTGCTAAAGAAAGAGTTTGATGGTTTTATTTGTATGCAGAATGAATCTCTAGGAGATTTGACAAGTCGTTTTACTCATTTGCTAACTGAATTGGCAAGTACTGGGGTGGTAACGACTTCAGCAGAGATAGTGAAGAAGTTTGCAGATGCACTGCCACCTCAATGGAATAATTTCTTAGAAATCATGAGGTACAATGGCACTTTGGATACAACAAGCTTCAGTGATTTTGCTCAACTCCTGGAAAACAAGAATCAGGAAGAAACTCTCAAGGCAAAAAGAGTTCCAGTAACACAAAATCCTGAGATTTATTATGGAACTTCTAGCACTTCTACAAAACCATCTTCACACGCTCCAATTCAAACAGCATTTGTGTCTAGCACGAGCTTGTATGGCACTCCTCCTCCAACAACAGACATATTTGGAAATCCGCTTAATCCAGCTCCTCAACCAGCACCACAACAGCAACAGCAAATCAGAACAACTGATATATTCGGGAATCCACTTCCTCCTCAACAGCAAGCATGCTTTGGAAGCACATCATCTGCTAGTCAGCAATCAAAGCCAAATACAGTACGGCTCGACACCTCAAGCTTTTCTAAAGTCAGTGTGGAAGTAGCAAAGGAACACATGGAGCTGCTAAACACTGTGGTGAGCGCATACTGTGGATTAGTGGAAGGTCAGATTGGCAACATTAATCTGACTCAAGAAGACTATCAGCAGATAGATAAAGAGGAAATGGAGATGATGGATATTAAGTGGGCCTTTGCAAGTGCGGTTAGGCGAGCAAAGGATTTCATGGAGAGAACGGGCCGAACCAGCTTGGAAAGCAAGAAAGACACCAAGTATGGGTTCGATAAACAGGCCGTCAAGTGCTTCAACTGTGGTGAACGTGGTCATTTTAAAAGGGAATGTACAAGGCCATCTCAGCATGGAAACCAGAATCCCTTCAGAAATCAAGGCAACCAGCAGAACCAGAACAGGAACAATGTTCGTACATTGGTGCCTGTCAACAACCAGAGTCAAGCTGGACCATCTAATGCCAACCAGGCACTTGTGGTTCAAGTAGATGAAGGCTGTGATTGGTCTATTCAGTTGGGAAACGATGCTCCAGATGGAACAGCGTGTTTTGCTGAAGTGGTTAATGATCTTAAACACGCCAGTGGTGGAGAATCTTCCACCAATGGGGTTGAATCTTCTGAAGATGAAGACAGCTCCGGGTACAGTGGAAGTTCAGATGAAGAGTCCTCTGCTTCAGGGAATGATCAGGAAGATGACACATCAACTGCATCAGTTAATGCAGACATTGATGAACTTTTGGAGGAGGCTGCAGCAGGAATTGAAAGAAGATCTATTTTGGTGGATCAAGCTGCTTACTCTTCGTCTTCTCTCCATTCAGCCTTTATGGCTAATGTCGACGGTTCATCAAGTCAGGTATGTGTCGATGAACCCACTTCTGTTAGCTGTGATAATTGTGATAGATTACATGCTAGATGTGCTGATTTGGAAGCAAACATGTCTGAGTTGCAAGACAAACACGATGCTTTACAAGCTAGTTTGTTTGAATTGCAAGACAAACATGTTTCTGTGAATGATAGGTGTTGTGAATTGCAAAGCAAACACGAGGCTTTGCAAGAGAAATATGATGTGACATTCATTCACAATCAGAAATTGACCGTTGATCTTTCAAAGTGCACTGAAGCCAATATGTTTTATGAAAACCATGAAAAGGAATTTAAGTCAATGATTGAAACGTTAAAGAAAGATAAAACTGAGTTGACTAAAATGGTTTCCAGAAAACAAACTGACATTAACCTTTATATAACTCGTCTTGAGGTAATGCAAAAAGAGATGGCTTGTGTTAAAACTGAAAGTGAGGCGATCCGACTTAAGTTAGACAGTTATTTGAGTTCTAGCTATGTGTTGGATCACATCATTGATGTTCAGAAAGAGAAACGGGATGTCACTTGCATAGGTTACAAGAAATGTCCACCACCCGTGAGAAACAATTTTGATGCTTTGCCTGATGAGGAGTATAGGACTCACTTTGAGCCATCTGTTCCTTTGGACGTTGAGGAATTCTCAGCAGGGCTCGGATACAAGAAAGAAGTATTGTCAGATTCAGATGTGTCAGCAGATACTCTTGTAACTGCTGAACAGAATCAGGATCCACCAGTTGTTGTTGAGGATGCTGATTCTTCTGATGATGAATCTGATGATACTGATTCGGAAAAGTCTGATGCAGTAATCAAAGAAGAGGACATACCTCTTGAGAATCATATCCTATGTGATCCTCCCACAAAACCTGCTAAGTCTGTTCCAACCGAGTCCACATCAGCAAAAGAGTCGGAGAGTGTGGATTTGCTGTACACTCTTGTTGGTGATGATAAAATCTATTCAGACAAAGATTTTCCTATTAAAAATGTTAATCAATCTTTAATCAGTAAAGTCTTTGAAAATTCTACAAGTAAGTTTTTGGGAAAGACAGGACCACATGTTACAGTCACACAGTGTCCTCCTATCCCAAAGGCTGAAGTTAGGAAACAATTTGGGGACAAGAAATTACCAACAGTGGAAAAACAGCAAAATCATGCCAAACCAAAAGGTAAGGCACCGACTCAAAATCAAAGGAAGCCGAATCAGAAGAAGAAGAAGAATGTGAACTTTGTGAAATCGAAGGGAACGGACAAAATTGAAAAGTTTGCAAATCAATCTAACTTAGATTTTGTCCAGAAAGCAACCGTAATGAAAAGGAATGAACCAAGTTGTTCAAAACCTAGTACCTCGGGATCACAAAGTTCATCATCGGCAAGACGACCACATGATACTTCGGGGTTTGTTGAACGAAGATCATGTTTTGAGTGTGGAACAATCGGGCATATTGTTCGAAATTGCCCGTATCTTCATAAACAAAAAGGCATAGTTGATGATCCCCGTGACCACATTGACCGGAAGCGATCTGTTTCATCAAAACAAGATCCCCGCCTTGTAAAAGAAAGGGAAAAGAAACAGAAACGCCAACAGGTCAAGAAAATTGAAAAGGCGATTAAAACCGATGTGGTTCACAAACCATCTGTTTCAGTTAAACCAGATATTTCAAAGTTTTCAAAAATTTCAAACAATCAAACTGGTAAAACTCAACAGACCTGGAAACCAAAAACGGTTACTGAATCAGGGGGACCATCACAATTTCCGAATCATCAAAAGGTGGAAGTTATTGTTATTGATGAAAATGGAAGACCCAAGACCACAATGGCTTGGGTCCCCATCTCCAACTAATTATGTGAGTTCATGTGCAGGGTGTTCCAGGAGGAACTATCAGTAGTCATTGGATTGTTGATAGTGGGGCATCCAGGCACATGACAGGCGACATGAAGCTTCTCTACGACGTCAAATCTATTAGAGGAGGTTATGTTGCTTTTGCTGGAGATAAGGGCGGATATATAACGGGTGAAGGAATGATTTCCAACGGGGTTGTTAGCTTTGACAAGATCAACTTTGTGCAACAACTTGATCACAATCTTCTTAGTGTTTCTCAAATTTGTGACAAGCAGTTCTCAGTACACTTTGATGCTAATGGATGTTATGTACTGAAACCCGGCTTCAAAATTCCGAAAGAATGGATTCTCTTATCGGCTCCAAGGATAAATGATTTGTATGTCCTTGACATGAGCCAAGCTATCACAACGTCTGCACAAGCAACTTGTTTCGTTTCCAAAGCCACAGAAAAAGACACAATCTCTTGGCACAGACGAATGGGTCACATTCACTTACGCAAAATGAATCATTTGGTATCAAATGAATTGGTGAATGGTGTTCCTCTTAAAAACTTCCATCTTCAAGACGTCTGTGTCTCGTGCCAAAAAGGAAAACAAACGAAGAAGCGACACCCTACAAAGAAAGTCAACACGGTGGCTGTTCCTCTTGAACGTTTGCACATGGATTTGTTCGGTCCTGTCAAGCACAAAAGCATTAGGAATGATCAATATTGCCTCGTGATTACTGATGATTATTCAAGATTTTCTTGGGTGGCGTTCATGGCACATAAGAGTGAAACCTTCGGTATTATCAAAAACTTGATAATTCAGATTGAGAATCTTTACAACTTGAAGGTTAGGCGGATACGTAGCGACAATGGTACTGAATTCAAAAATCATGCCATGGCGGAGTTTTGCACTTCAAAAGGTATTCTTCACGAGTTTAGTGCAGCTTATACTCCCCAGCAGAATGGCGTCGCTGAACGTAAGAACCGCACATTGATCGAGACTGCTAGGACTATGTTAGTAGAGTCGCAGCTACCCATTCCATTCTGGACTGAAGCTGTGTCCTCTGCATGCTATACGTTGAATCGAGTCCTTACAGTCAAAAGGCACAACAAGACCTGCTTTGAGCTTATCAACAAACGGAAACCAGACTTGTCTTATCTTGAACCGTTTGGAGCTCCATGCACAATAATCGATCCTAATGGAAAGTTTGGGGCAAGAGCAATTGAGGGATACTTTCTTGGGTATTCCACCCCGAACTTAAGAGTCTGGAATCTAGAGACTAAAAGGGTCGAGGAATGGTCTGAAGTCAGAGTACAAAGGCACACTTTACCAGTCAGAAATCCTGGTCAGCCTTGGATGTTTGAGTACGATGACTTTTTCAATTCGATCAATGTTGAAGCAGTCGAAGAAAGTGCTGCAGCAATGATGTTTTTCTGAGAGTGACAATGCAACAGATTCACCGTTGGTTCGTCCCATTATTGTCAATCAAGAACCATCTTCAGTGAACAATAATGCTCTCGACAATGAGGATTTTCAAGATGCTACCGAATTGAACGAATCTTCAGAGGATGATGAATTTCTAGATGCAGATCAAGAAGCTCCAACAGCAGTTCATGGTATTTCAGAGGGTACACCTCCAGTGGATGTCCCTAGAACAGCTGAAACTTCTGCATCATCCTCTTCGTCAATTCCGGGTCTTGAATTGATTGTTGATCTCAATCTCAACAATCTGGGTACAAATATTCCAGTTCGAGATAATCCAGAAACAAGGGTTCACAATACCCATCCTCAACAAAACATCATCGGAAATGTACAGAGTGGCGTTCAAACAAGAAACATGTTGCGAAACAACAACAATGCAGGCTTGTATGCAACTATCCGAGAATCTGGTCAACAAAATGATTGGTCTTTCGCGTGTTATGTCTCACAGGAAGAGCCAAGAACTTGGAAAGATGCATTGAAAGATAGCTCTTGGGTTGAAGCGATGCAGGAAGAACTGCAACAATTCCAGAAGCTTGGTGTCTGGAAACTCGTAGAGAAACCTGCTGGATACAAGAAGATTGGTACCCGTTGGGTGTTTAAATGCAAGAAGGATGACCGTGGGATCGTTATCCGAAACAAAGCTCGATTAGTCGTTCAAGGTTTTCGTCAGATTGAAGGGATCGACTACAACGAAGTGTATGCACCTGTTGCACGTCTAGAAGCAATTCGGATTTTTCTGGCTTATGCCTCATTCAAAGGCTTCAAGGTATACCAGATGGACGTGAAAAGTGCATTCTTACATGGTGTGGTAGAAGAAGAGGTGTACGTCGAACAGCCTCCAGGTTTTGAAGATCCTATCCATCCCGATCGGGTTTGGTTGCTCAACAAAGCTCTCTATGGTCTTCATCAAGCACCGCGAGCTTGGTACGCAACCTTATCTAATTATCTGCTGGAGAATGGATTTCGAAGAGGTCTTATCGATTGTACTCTTTTCATCAAAGAACAAGATGGAGATCTTCTACTGGTACAGGTATACGTTGATGATATTATATTTGGTTCTACTAATGATGTTTTGTGTAGGAATTTCGAGCGCATCATGCAGGATAAATTCGAGATGAGTGCTATGGGGGAAATGACCTTCTTTTTGGGCCTACAAGTACAACAAACAGAGTCTGGGATATTCATCCATCAGACTAAATATGTTGGTGACATCTTGAGCCGGTTCCAGATGTCTGATGCAACGCCCATTGGTACCCCATTGCCGCAAAATCACGGAATTACTCCAGACCTGAAGGGACAAGATACTAGCCCCTCATACTACCGCGCGATGATCGGATCTCTTATGTACCTCACAGCATCAAGACCAGATATAATGTACCCAACGTGCCTGCTTGCCAGATATCAAGTCAACCCGAAGGCCTCACATCTTGCAGCTGTAAAAAGGATTTTTCGTTATTTGAAGGGTTACCCTGACACCGGTCTATGGTACCCTAGGGATAATAACTTTGACTTGATCGCATTCAGTGATTCTGATTTTGGCGGATGCAAAATCGACGGCAAATCCACAACGGCTGGATGTCAGTTTTTGGGAAATCGCCTAGTCACATGGCAGTGCAAGAAGCAGACGTGCGTCGCTACATCAACATGCGAAGCTGAATACATTGCTGCCTCAAGTTGTTGCTCCCAAGTCCTATGGATCCAACAACAAATGCGTGATTACGGTTTTGAATTCCTAACTACTCCTATTTACGTTGATAATTCTGCTGCATTACAGATCACTAAAAATCCTGTGCAGCATTCAAAGACTAAGCACATCGACATTAAGTATCACTTCATACGTGATTGCTTTGAGAAAAGGCTAATCGATGTTGCTTACGTCCACACCGATGACCAACGTGCCGACCTTTTTACCAAAGCATTTGACAAATCAAGATTTGACTACTTATTATTGGTAAACGGCATTAAGGTCAAGCAAGAGTAAAACCAACATCGGAAAATCATTTTTGTAAATACCTTTGTGTTTTTAAATTTGTCTTAGTTTGTTGATTTTAGGGGGAGTAAATCCAAAATTTGAAAATCCAAAAACATTGAAAAATTTCAAAAACACAAAAACAATAGAAAAGCAAAAATGAGTTTCCTGGCGAGCAAAAGAGAAAATGATAGTACATCAGTGGTCTGTCTAAACCTCTTTAAACCTTAAATGAAAAACGATAAGCAGCTCTATATAAGATGTATCGGTAGGCTCACAATCATTTTAAAGTGTGCAGGGTGATATAAACTTAAATCCGACTGAAGACTGGGTGGGAACCATTCATTGGCATATGGTCTTAGTACCGAAATTTCGTTTGAGAGATTGCCGAGGTTCTGAGATATTCGGTCTTTATGCTGCTTATCATCTGGGTATCATGGTTGTATCTTTTACCGAAAAATAACGGGGACGCAAGTCTAGATCTTCCATGATACTATACATACGTGTACATACTGCATTCGACCTCAATAAGTGATCAACAATCACATGTCCAAACAAAATAAGTGATAATATATCACAAATTCTTTCCGGGAGTCAAGTTCGTCTCTCTGCTGTACGAAAGTACTGACCTGTTCACGGACTTGCTCCTGTGCCCTCATGCATCGAAAATCAAGTTCCTCATCAATAAGTGATTCTATCACATAGGGCTTGTTTTCAAATCAAAATAAGTGAGAATCTCACATCATATACGGTCAAACAGATGATAATCGGTATACTCACCGGTAAGATGAACCCTCGTGCATACCTTGATACGGGAATGTGTCGTGATGTGGATGAACACCGGTCGGTAAGTATAAATCATACCTTAACGTATCCCCTCGCCATGATTACAAATGATAAGTTGAGTTTATGTGGACAACAATACCGATAATTGTTATAGGATGCTTATCTTAATGTTATCTAACTGAACAACAAGAGCGTTTTGGCATGACCGTACACTGATATGATTCTCTTACCCTCGAAACTCACAAAAAGAATGTATGTAAATATTTATTTACCGCTTTCAGTCTTTACATTTGAAATATTCAAAAAATTCCAAAAAGATTTTAAGTGTGTTTTAATATAAACTTTATAAAAGCCAAAAAGATTTTATTTCTATTTTATTTTCGATCGTACGATGTTGGAGCTCGAGTCTTCGTTACCTGAAACCTGAACGAAAACCGAAAATGACTAAATCTTCATAAACGGTTGAAATTTGCAAGGTTTGAAAGTTAAAATTGAATTTGTTTAAAATACTTTAAACTTTCAAACTGTCGGACGGTGTTTGTTTAAACAATGGTCACACGTGTGTCGTTTGTTTATGTTTACTATATTCCAAGCAGTTGTTCTCATTACGAGTTTAGATTTCTTGCATGTGCAGATTCTAAAGGCAAGGAGAACATGGTCGATGACAAGCTTCGGAATGAAGACACGACGTGAAGGCACTCAAAAGACAAAGATGATGGAGTTGCCGCTGACCTTCAACACCACAAGGATCTCACTTCATAAAGATAAAGACTTTCACGAGCATAACTCAAGGGGGAGCTTATGTTAAGGGGGAGTTTGTCAACACACTTCCTACACGAAACGGGGAGTTTGTTGGTACACTTTCTGCTTTCAAGACGTGAAGACTTTGAAGATCCTCCGACATTGAAGACTTGAAAAGAAGTCAAAGACTTGAAGACACGAGAGACTTACAAGAATGAAGATAGATACAAAGATACAGCCAAGGGGGAGTTTGTTGATGCACTTGTGTCTGTACTTTGTCTGTATACGAAACGATGTCTTTATTAGTCATGAAAGTTTGACCAAGTCAACCATCCTCCGGTTTGACTTGGCCAAACAGTCAACAGTTTGTCTATATTGTGTTTGAGTCGAAGGATGGTCATCGAAGGATCACTTATATCCTTCGATGATGATTAGCTCGATAGATAGACCTTCGATAGATGGACCACGAAAGATCACATCTTTCGTGGTACATGTTGATCTTTCGAGCTGTTCCTGGTCGAAAGATGATCTTTCGACCGGACTGTTTGATCCTTCGACCGGACCTGCTGTGTTTGGGTATAAATACCCGTGTGTTGTGTTCATTTCGACAGTTGGACAGATAGGGAAAACAGAGAACACACACACATTAGAGAGAGTTTATAGAGCTGATCTGTAAACCTTGTGCTTGTAAATGGATCTTTCATACGTTTAATACAAGTGGTGTTAATCGTTGAACTTTGCGTGTCGTGTTATTGCGTGTTCTATCTCGGTTTGCTATCTCGGTTGGATTCCGCACAACCGGGTTGGTTAGTATACAAGGATTAGGCGACTAGATCCTCCCCTAGCCGGACCTACAGTGGGTAGGCCCAGCCAGCTGAAAGGTTTCTTAGGATCGATATAATGTACCTTAAATTAGGAATTTTGTGGGTTCTCGCCTTAGGAGCTGTGACAGAATTGAAACTGTGGAAAGTATAAGAGGTACTTTATAAATAAAAAACTTATAAGTTTTTCCGATTAAATTGGCACACCTATTTCTCTTTGTGAAAACAAATCCGAAAAAGTGTGGCGCCCGAAAAAAATATTCCATCCATCCATTTGAGCTACATGTTGAAAAAAAGGGAAAAACGAAGCCTATGATATTGTCGCGGGGATAGCGACTCATGCGGTACATACCCTCTAGGTGGAGTTATAAAAAATATGCGAAGTTTATGGCATTAACCATGGGGATGGTGACTCGTGTGGCGTATGTCCGCTAAATTGATCATAATTAAAACATGTAAAGCTCACAATATCATCCATCTATCCATTCTAAATTTAATCGGAATAATATAAGAGTTTTTTATATAAGATGGTAGATTAATATCTTTTAACCTTATAAGCTTGAAACGGGATTAGGTGTCGTTGTAGTCTTTTAAGTGTGAGATCCATAGATAACTATAAATTACATGAACTTAAATGAATCGTGAATAAGGGCTTGGAAGCTGGCGGTTGGGTTTAAATGGATCGTATACCTGCAATCTTGATTAACGTGTGATTTGATTTGCTAATAAATTAAACGAATATATTAAATGCCGATATTTCTGATTGTGATTCCATTGCAAATAATTTTTTCGGGACGAAAAAAGATAAGTGTGGGGATGTGATGTGTTGGTAAAAAACACATTGTATATGTTTTAGTTTTGTACACATTTTAGTAGTTTAACGCATCATTTTGTACAGTTTATCGTACTTATGTTGTGTTGATTTTTTCTCGTTTAATAGGTGCTTAAATGATAATATATTTAATAAATGTTTTGTTGGATGTAAGAATGAATTAAAGAGTGAGAATATTTGTCGAGGTTCATATGATATATACTAAACTAGGTTATCACCCGTGAATACTCGCGGATCGAAAAATTTAATTTGCATTAATCGAATTGTCATTAAATAAAATAAAAACACATGCTTTCAAAGGTTTTTGATAAACGCGTTTGAGAGAGAGAGAGAGAGAGTATGAACGAATTCGTGAGTTCTTGATGTTATTGTAATTATGTGATCTTTATCTCTCTAGTTATCTCTCCTTATATACATCCAAATGGAAATCCTTGATTAGATAATATGGATAATTACGTCCATCAAATAATTACTAACTAATCTAATAAGGAATAAATATATTTTGATCAAATGTACAATCAAAAAAATTCAAAAAATCTGAAAACATAAAAAAATTCTAAAGATCTAAAAAATCTAAAAGAACTCGAAAAATAAAAAAAAATCTAAAAAATAAAAAAGATGTAAAAGAATAACTGCACAGTTCCATCTGATCTCTAAAAACTATAAAGGCGCATAACGGAACAACTGGAGTCATTTGAAGTAGTAAAAACTCCATTTTTTCTTCATTCTGACACTCCACTGATGAACCTCACTTGCACAAATCAAATGGTCATTGGCTGATTTGGAAGATTGTTAGAAAAATAATGATTCACATATGAAGATAGCAACAACTGCATAATAACCCATTTTATAGTAAGAAAGATAAAAGAACAAATAAAACAAAATGAAAGCAAACAAATAAGATGATGATCATTTGTTTGGACTCTGGCTTTAGCAGTATCTTGTAGAAAGAAGAACTAATTTGAAGAGATTGGTCAAAGTGATGAATGTTCTACTATGAACCAATTTTAAAACATATATATATGTTGTATCTAGTAATATATATGCAGAAATGCAAAGTTTGGTTGATAATTACCAGAATACAGGACTTAGTGTAAAGCATAACCTTGAAGATTGATGGATGCATTGTTTTTTAACATGTATGAAAGTATCACTGATGCAAAAACAGATGATTCTGTACAGGGAAGAAGCAACAACTAATGCTACTAATACACATTAAAAAAAAGCATAATACATGTAAAAAAACATTCATGAATTTTAAATGCTTTAATATGACATCAGTTTTCCCCAATATCCATATACAATCACAAGTAATGAAATTGTAACACCCCGAAAACGGGTTTGGTAATCAAACCCCGTTAATACTAAAAGACGGGTAAAATACCGTTAGTGGTAAAAATTAACCCGGTAAATATTAGGACTCAAATAAATAAACCTAATATTAATGAAAAAAGGGGAATAAATACTTTGAGAAAACAAAGTATATAAAAAGACCAAATTAACGGGACTTAAAACATAACGGGTTATAACTTCCCGAACCCGTTAAAGTAACTAGGAGTAACTAACCTAGTTAGTTGCATGTGATTAAGTAACTAATGGTGAGATATAACTTCATTTGATCAAAATAAAACATGAGGGACTAATATGGACTAGTGGGAAACTTGTTTTATTAAAACAAAAAAAAATACACACACACATTGTGTGCGTGTTCTGATCGACCAGGAGGGTGCTCCAATGAGCAAAACCCTAGTTCACACTAAATGACCAAATTGAAGCTCGAATCAAGACTCAAATCACTGCATGAATACATAAAAACGATCACTTAGTCATGGGGATCACAAGGTATGTTAAATTTTGCTATTTGGTGATACTTTGAGATTATGATGAACAATCATAATCGAAATTCTGGAATGAATGTTGAATCTATGAGTGTTATTGTGATTATATCTTGGTTTAGAAACAAACCCTAGTAGAAAATTTGATGAATTGTTGTCAAAACTAGGGATTTGGTAATTACCCTATTATGTGCTAAGTGGGTTTTATGTTAATATGATGAACACTGAGATTAGAATGTAAGATTGATGAATATTGAGGTTATGATATAAGTTCTTGATGTAGTTCATGAACACTAGACTTAGAGGTTTGGATGTGTTGATGTAAATCTTGGTAAAGATAACTAGTTATGAACTAGTTAGTAAATATGTAAAATTATGCACACTAGGTGTTTGTTAAAATGCCTAAATGAAAACTAAAGTGTTGAAATTAGAGCGAAAACGCGTATTTGAATGATATGGCGATTACGCGTAATATGAAGTGATAAGGGTTCTAAATATTATGTTGATTTAGACTTAATGTTGTAAACCTTGTGATTTAAAGTAGTTAACTTTAATAAGCTAAGTTAACTAATCATGAAGTCGAATAGTAGTTTCGACATATGAAATAAGTGAGATGGAATAGTCGTGAATGATTATGACTAATCTAACCATCTTACAATTTACAATGATAGTTTGACGATTAACAAGCTAGGTGAAAGCTTGGGAACGAAGCGGGTCAAACGAAGCAAGAATGACGGAAAAGCATAATTTGGAAGTAAGGTAAGTATGGCTTACACTAGTCTTATATTTTAGAATATTCTCTTATCGTATTAGTTACGAATAAGATAAATACATAATTGCGGTATGATGTTCCGGCGTGTAGACGCACGGAACAAGATAGTCGAGCATGACAAGAAACCATGTTGATGGTTTAAAAGGAGTTAAAATCGGTAATTCGATCATTTTATGACAAATGGAAAATGAAACTTTGGAATGGTTACCTTATAGGGTAAACCAAAACAAACAATAAGGGTAAAACGGTAAATTGGTCACGCGTTGACCATAACTATTGGTTTTGAAAGGCACTGTATGACGTAAGCCATGATAGGCTAAAAAGCTTTAAGAAACGATCAATAAGTGAAATGACCGCATGGTGTAAACCGGAGCGAGTCGTATAGATGAGATGGTAATAAATACCATCTCGCCAACATAATCGGTCACTTAGACCAAATGGGTCAAAAGGTGAAGATATCACCTTTTGACAATAACGACTAATGATTATTGTCGAGTTATATTATTTCAGAAGTAAATGTCAAATGGGTATTAGCAACGCTATGGATTAGCGGTTATAAAAGCAAGGTATTAAAAACGGGTCAATATATTGATCCGCGCCAGGTATGTGAAAAAGGGTAACACTCATTTAGAATATGTAGTTCAATGAGTATTAAAAGAAGTCAAAATAAACATTTGGTTACTTGATAAGTAAACCGAATGTTTAAAATAATGAACATTGCGTTTGGAAAGCTTAATGACTTTTCAAACAAAATCATAGGCTAAAAGAGGGATTATGGGTCAAATATACTTTCAAAAGTTCTTCATCGTAAATGATTAGCTAAACGGACTAAAATGCCCTTATAAGCTAAATTGGACAAACGACCTTTGAAGGTAGTTTTGAAACGAGTTTTATGATCAAATAAATAATTGGAATAAGTATAAGAAGCAAAAGATGTAAACCTTTGGTCAAATGACTCTATATGAGTCTTTGTCGTAAATTACCAATCCGACGAGAAAAACTCGGATTATATAGATCACCTCATTAAGTCCACCACAAATATAGTTGTGGTGGAAGATCACTTGATAAGAATTGTTGTATAATAATGCTAGAAACAAATGAAAGCGTTTCATGATTGAAATATGCCTAAATACCCTTAACGGGTCAAAATATGCATTTAAGCGTAAACGGGTTTTTATTATGTAAGAAACCCGTGATTTGAGATTAACATGATAGGAGACATTTAGACTATGAATTTCATAAGTTTAAAGATCAAGTAAACATGTTTGATGATGAAATCATGAACGGGTCAAAATTTGGTAAAAAGGGTAACAAGCCGAAGAGTTAAAAGTCTGAAATTTTATTATGTCAGATGTTAGATTTTAACTCCATATGATGGAGAATTAAATTACGGACGCGTAGGAAAAAGAATCGGGTAAAACGGATTAAAAACGAGAGAGTTATGCTCGTTTCCGTGAAATCAGGTCATGCTGGGTATGTACAGCAACTGATTAAGCATCCGGCTGTGAAAACAGGGGCTTGGCGTCACGCGAAGCCCCTAATTCCGGAAAAATGTTATTTTTTTGTTTGTTTGACCCATGGAACATGTTTAAACTTATTATTTAACTATCAAAACTAACTTTTAAGTTGGTTTTGATCATAGGTGAATGCCAAGGGTGCACGGATGAAAATCAAGCTCGATGAGGAACCGAACACGATAAAGTTAAAAGCTTCCGCAAGGCGTTTCGTCATCACTTTTAAACGACGAACTTATTTATATTATGTTGAAAACTTTTAATTTGTAAAAGTTTTAGATTACCCGTATTTTCTAAGGATAATTAATCGTAATTGCATGTTTATTTTCGTTATTTATACGAAAACCTTTAAAATAATAACAAGGGTGTTACAAGTTGGTGATTAGAGCTCATGGTTAAAGAGTAAAGCGTGTTCGGTTCGAGGCTTGATCGCAAATCCGGTAAGTACATGTATGTTATTAGTTTAGCATGCTAAAGTGTTGTAAACAACACATAGGGCTATCGTGTGATACACGTTACCCCAATTGAAATGATTGATATAGTTGACGAAAATACGCGCGTTGACGCGTATAGTAGAAAAAGCCTTGTATTATAATACGGGCGATTATTGAAGTTGATGTTACTAACTTTTGTGAATGTTTTAATTGAAGGACACTCGCGTTTGAAGACGACAAGAGTCAAACGAATTGTGGATATGATGATGGAACGGTCCGAGATATGACAAGAAGAGCATGCTCACCAAGGACTAAATCGCGTAACGACCACGAACAAAGTTAATGGCAAGAAACGCCCGTCGGGGCAAGCATTACCAAGTGCGTGCTTTTAAATATAATCGCACAAATAACAATATGCAACAAACATGTAGAGAATGATTGTTGCATATGTAAACTAGAAACTTGGAAAACCTGAATAGAATACCTATCCAGGATATTATTTCCAAGAAAACTAAATAGAGGCATTACTTACATAGGGCGTGATGTGAAAACTATAAAAAGGTCATGTGTGTCATGTGTTAATCGCTTACTCTGGCCAAGTAGGTAGTGACATATGATACCATGAACTTCTTATAGCGGACACATTTACATCCGATGTAGTAAGGGCGGGGTGAATGGGACTAACTTAAAAGTACCCAAATGAATCAAATGAGCAAAATATTTGATAACAATGTAAACGCACAGCCTGGTGACGGAAGCGTATTACATTAGGATGATGAGCCCGAGTGAAGGGACAAAGATTAATGTAAAACGATTAAGGTATGCAATTGGGAGGGGTGTGCTTACACTCGAACCCGGAGAATGCAAATATGACTCTTAACAGGCCGATTTTGTAAACACCAAATTTGAGAACAAAGTAGGAATATAAAAGCGAAACGAAGTCATAATGCATACCGTAAGGGTTGCAATAATAACGACTTCGGTAAAACACCCGGTTGGTGGGTAAGGATTTAAACGCATGCGTGGACCGAGAAACGGGAACTCGGATGGGAAGTTAAAAGACTCGAGTTTTGAGTCATAACTAGAAGATGACAAGATAATGTAAATAGAAATTTGAAATAAATTATGTTCAACTATTTTAAAGTTGAACGGGTCGAATATAATATCATGCCGAACGGCATGAGTAAACGCAAACGGGATAAAGGTAGCGTTAGATACAAAAGAGTAATGAGCCCGGTAATGGGACATAACCAAATAAGAATATATGCAAGTCAAATAACAGTAAGCATAAGAAGAACTGACGTGTAAATGACGTGAGAAGTCATAAGTCGGAAAATTGTCCGAAAGAAAACAATTGTAGCCACGAAACTACAATCAAGGTTAACGGAACCTAAGCTTGAAACCAAATGATTTTTCAAACAAAAACAGGGTGCCTTGACACCAAACATGTATTTTAGGAATGACATGAGCAAGGAATGATCTACGGGATCAACATAACCTTTGGGGTTATAAACAATGGAAAGGTCTACGAGACTAAAACGACCCACGGGTCATGACTAGAAAGAAATAGATTATAAGAACCTCGCCTTAAAGAGGTGAAAGTCTAATAAAATAGCCTATAAGGCAAAGTGATAAAACCTACGGGTTAATTAGACAAAGCGAGGGAATAAATTGAGAATCCCCGCATAAAACAAAGACTGTAAAAGAATAAATTTTGGACTGTCAATATCCCGGTATGGATAATTGACAAAAGTTAAAGAGAAGATGCTAAACTAAAACTTCAGTTTTGATAAGAAATAACGTTTTTACAAGTATAAATTCTAATAGGAATTTAAATAGTAAGCATAAAAGATACAAGTCTTGACACTGATAGGCGCAAGACGATATAATCGAAAAGAGATATTTTCAAAAAAAAAAAATGAAAGATTGATATAAATTAAACATGATGTGACACGATCACGGTCAAGAAATGCAATGTGAAGTAGAATCACATTATAACCAAGCAAGCGGTAAAAAGTAATTGGACTAATAAGTCGAGTTAGTGAGACCGGTTAAGGTCATTTAAATAAATTTGGTCGCCTGTAAGCGGTGGATTCGGTATAACCAAATCAAATAAATGAAATTGAAAACAAAAGTAATGGTTGCTAAAAGTGAAAAATTTCACTAAAGACCCTTAAACGGGTCAAAGTAACGGATTCATAAAGAGTTCGATAATATATAAAAGCGATGGATATCGCTAAGTTAACTAAACTAGTAGAAGTAACGAAATTACGTTATTTCAAGTTGCATTATGTCGTATGAGATACGTAGGTGATTAGTAACCAAAAGGATATTATCATACTTCTCGGGTAATACCAACAATTGGTTAAAATATGAGCAATGTTCAATTGATTATCGAGATCAAATGTATGGAGTTAAACTCGATAAATCATGTAAGAAAAAGGTTTCGAGGACGAAACCTCTTTAAGGGGGGTAGACTTTTAACACCCCGAAAACGGGTTTGGTAATCAAACCCCGTTAATACTAAAAGACGGGTAAAATACCGTTAGTGGTAAAAATTAACCCGGTAAATATTAGGACTCAAATAAATAAACCTAATATTAATGAAAAAAGGGGAATAAATACTTTGAGAAAACAAAGTATATAAAAAGACCAAATTAACGGGACTTAAGACATAACGGGTTATAACTTCCCGAACCCGTTAAAGTAACTAGGAGTAACTAACCTAGTTAGTAGCATGTGATTAAGTAACTAATGGTGAGATATAGCTTCATTTGATCAAAATAAAATATGAGGGACTAATATGGACAAGTGGGAAACTTGTTTTATTAAAACCAAAAAAAAAATACACACACACATTGTGTGCGTGTTCTGATCGACCAGGAGGGTGCTCCAAGGAGCAAAACCCTAGTTCACACTAAATGACCAAATTGAAGCTCGAATCAAGACTCAAATCACTGCATGAACACATAAAAACGATCACCTAGTCATGGGGATCACAAGGTATGTTAAATTTTGCTATTTGGTGATACTTTGAGATTATGAAGAACAATCATAATCGAAAATTCTGGAATGAATGTTGAATCTATGAGTGTTATTGTGATTATATCTTGGTTTAGAAACAAACCCTAGTAGAAAATTTGATGAATTGTTGTCAAAACTAGGGATTTGGTAATTACCCTATTATGTGCTAAGTGGGTTTTATGTTAATATGATGAACACTGAGATTAGAATGTATGATTGATGAATATTGAGGTTATGATATAAGTTCTTGATGTAGTTCATGAACACTAGACTTAGAGGTTTGGATGTGTTGATGTAAATCTTGGTAAAGATAACTAGTTATGAACTAGTTAGTAAATATGTAAAATTATGCACACTAGGTGTTTGTTAAAATGCCTAAATGAAAACTAAAGTGTTGAAATTAGAGCGAAAACGCGTATTTGAATGATATGGCGATTACGCGTAATATGAAGTGATAAGGGTTCTAAATATTATGTTGATTTAGACTTAATGTTGTAAACCTTGTGATTTAATGTAGTTAACTTTAATAAGCTAAGTTAACTAATCATGAAGTCGAATAGTAGTTTCGACATATGAAATAAGTGAGATGGAATAGTCGTGAATGATTATGACTAATCTAACCATGTTACAATTTACAATGATAGTTTGACGATTAACAAGCTAGGTGAAAGCTTGGGAACGAAGCGGGTCAAACGAAGCAAGAATGACGGAAAAGCATAATTTGGAAGTAAGGTAAGTATGGCTTACACTAGTCTTATATTTTAGAATATTCTCTTATCGTATTAGTTACGAATAAGATAAATACATAATTGCGGTATGATGTTCCGGCGTGTAGACGCACGGAACAAGATAGTCGAGCATGACAAGAAACCATGTTGATGGTTTAAAAGGAGTTAAAATCGGTAATTCGATCATTTTATGACAAATGGAAAATGAAACTTTGGAATGGTTACCTTATAGGGTAAACCAAAACAAACAATAAGGGTAAAACGGTAAATTGGTCACACGTTGACCATAACTATTGGTTTTGAAAGGCACTGTATGACGTAAGCCATGATAGGCTAAAAAGCGTTAAGAAACAATCAATAAGTGAAATGACCGCACGGTGTAAACCGGAGCGAGTCGTATAGATGAGATGGTAATAAATACCATCTCGCCAACATAATCGGTCACTTAGACCAAATGGGTCAAAAGGTGAAGATATCACCTTTTGACAATAACGACTAATGATTATTGTCGAGTTATATTATTTCAGGAGTAAATGTCAAATGGGTATTAGCAACGCTATGGATTAGTGGTTATTAAAGCAAGGTATTAAAAACGGGTCAATATATTGATCCGCGCCAGGTATGTGAAAAAGGGTAACACTCATTTAGAATATGTGGTTCAATGAGTGTTAAAAGAAGTCAAAATAAACATTTGGTTACTTGATAAGTAAACCGAATGTTTAAAATAATGAACATTGCGTTTGGAAAGCTTAATGACTTTTCAAACAAAATAATAGGTTAAAAAACGGATTATGGGTCAAATATACTTTCAAAAGTCCTTCATCGTAAATGATTAGCTAAACGGACTAAAACGCCCTTATAAGCTAAATTGGACAAACGACCTTTGAAGGTAGTTTTGAAACGAGTTTTATGATCAAATAAATAATTGGAATAAGTATAAGAAGCAAAAGATGTAAACCTTTGGTCAAATGACTCTATATGAGTCTTTGTCGTAAATTAGCAATCCGACGAGAAAAACTCGGATTATATAGATCACCTCATTAAGTCCACCACAAATATAGTTGTGGTGGAAGATCACTTGATAAGAATTGTTGTATAATAATGCTAGAAACGAATGAAAGCGTTTCATGATTGAAATATGCCTAAATACCCTTAACGGGTCAAAATATGCATTTAAGCTGTTGGATCTGAGTTTCTTTTTGATTGTATTTTCGTTTGAAATTAAGATGGAAATGAAAGAGTTGTGCAGCGGAATTAAGATGAAAGCAAACTTTGCATACAATCAAACGAGAGTAATACTTTAATCAAACATCTTTACACAATGAATCGAAAGATTGAATTTGTTTCAACAACGATTACAATGATTGATGAATGAATGCAAACTCCCCCTCAGCCAGAGCTCAGTAGTTTGTTCGTGCAAAGAAGACGATGTGATCAAAAGAGCTGATAGAACAGTACAAAGTACTGAACTATTTATAGGCGCTTGCAAACCACTGAGCATCTTAGCTGACGTCACCATGAAAGTGACATCTAACCTCCTAACAAACTCTAACCTCTGATCTATACAAACACTGATGTACTAACTACTGCTATTACAATTTATTACATAAAAGACACTTAAACAGCTGCTGCATCCTTCCACAGCTGTGAATCCAGCAGTGCTTGTCCGGATCAGCAGTACTTGACTCAAGGCAGTAGATTGAGTCAGCAGAGCTTTGGTCTTCCATCAGTCTTTAACATTTGGCAGTAGATGCAAGGCAGCAGTTGTGGGTCAGCACTTGGTAAGATCAGCAGATAGGAGGTCAGCAGATACAAAGCCACTTTCAAGGGGAGAGATTTGCATGAACTAACTGTAATCATCTGCTTATTCTGGATCCACTGCTCTGATCCAGTTTTGGCTTTAATTATCTGTTCCTCTGATAGGGTTCAATCCCAACAATCTCCCCCTGGAACAGATAATGCCAAAACTCTTCATTATTTGTGGAATGCTTTATTGCCTCATCAACAGCTCCCTTATCTGACCTTTAAATTGTAATTCAAAGTCTAGGGCATCTGTATCTTCATCATCCCTGCTAAGTGGAAGATCAAGGAGATCCTGCAAATCTTCAAGACTCAGGCCAAGAGCTTGTTCCCTTGTTATTTTCTCCACTACTCCACCAGACCTGAGCAAAGTCAATACGCAGGTCTGTTTGTCAGTTTCCCACTTTTGTATTTTTGAGCCTGGTGGGTTTCTTGGGAGATGTTTATTTGCAGAAGTATTTGGTGAGGCTGGCCTATTCATGGCTGGCTGAGCAGCACTTGCAGTTTGTTCCAATTCAAGATCTTCTTTTATCATTACTTCCGTGCCTGCTTTTACAATGGCATCTCCAGCTAATAGATCTTGAATTGTTTCCATGCTAAACTGGTTTTTGCTCCTTCTTTTGTAGATGGCAGCACTAGCTGGAGCAGTGGTTCTTTTGACTTGCAGCTTTGGTGGTCTTTTTGAGACCTCTGCTTTGGAATAGTCAGGCTTTTGTGGAACTCTTGGATCTTTCTTTCTAAGTTCCTCTAATTTTTTATAGGTTGCCCTGACTCTATCTTCTCCCCACTTTGTCACAGAGTTCTTTGACCCATAATCAGCTGCAATTAGCTCCTCTTTCATTCTCCTCAACTCTAACATCTTCTCAGCTTCAAATTGTTTGAATTTTTCAGGAGGAGTCTGCTTGACCTTATTTTTTATCATGTCTTGAATCCTGGCTGCTTCTTTTTCAAGCTCAGGAATGGTCCAGTTCTTGTACATGTGTTTCTCCCCCTTGTATTTCTTGTAGGTCATGATGTTTTCAATATAGTCTTTCCTTAAGGACTCATCTGCCCTTTCAGAAATTTTCTGACATACATTTTTAGCAAAACGCTCCATAGCATTGACCTGTAAGAGTAAAAACTGATAGTTTTATTGAAATTCTCTATCAGATTTCCCTTTTCTATTTTTAATTGCAATATCCTCTGCTTGTTTGGCCTTGAGTTTCAAGTATTCTTCAATATTGTTAGGCCTGGGATAATTTTCAATTGATGGTAAACTCCTTTTGGCTGGGTCATCTTCATAATAAAAGGATTTGATTTCTTCTCTGACTGCAATGAGTTCCAGAGGAAATGAGACACCAGCAGGAGGTAGTGATTTTACCATTTGAGCTGAAGAGAGAGGTATGGTTTTTGGAATAGTGACAAGTGATAGGGATTTTGAAGATGTTGGTGATGGAGATGTGTCATCATCTTTTAAAATTAGCCTTCTCCTTTTTGGTTTAGGAGAGACTGATGATGTTTTGAATGGAACAGTGGTGGTAGATGTAGTGGCAGTGGATTGTGATTGACTAACAGCTGTTGAAACAACTGGTGTTTCAACCACTGTTGTCATTACAACAGATGTTATAACATCTGCTGTCTTCTGCTGTATGTCAGCAGGTGTTGTTTTTGGTGGTGATGATGGTAGAGCAGTGAATGTTGTGTGTGTTGAAGTGGTGTGTGTTGATGGAACAACTGTTTGGCAAGTAGTAGTTTTTGTAACTCCTGTTGCATCAGCTGTTTTGTATGGTGGTTTTTGAGCAGACTTTGAACGTCTGGTTGGAATGGATTTGGGTTGCCTTACTTTTCTAGTAGGCCTCTTCTTTTCCTCAACAGGATTTTCATGATCCTTTGACCCAGAAGTACCCTGATCTGGATGATCCATTCTGTCCACCCTGGCTTTCCTTTTGGCCTCTCTATCCCTTTTTACACTTGCAACTGCTTCTGCTAGTGCATTTGTTGTCACATCAATTTTCTTGCTGCCATCTGGCAAAGGGATCTTTTTGGTCATGTTTGAATTCTCTGGTTCAAGATAAAGACCATCTTCTATACCCTTCTTTTTCCACTCCTTAATTTTCTCCCCCTTTTTGGCATTATCTTCTGGGAGTTGATAAATGTAGCGTACTTTTGGAGGAGCAGTGCCAGTGGTGTGCAAGATCTGAGTTTTGAGAGCCTTTAAATCAACCTGAGTGTTCTTGAACCTTGACTCCATTGCATTTCTCAGCTGTTGTACATGTTTTTCATGTTGCTGATCTGCTAATTGTGCTTGTTGTTGGAGAAAAGATTGAAATAGATTCCAGAGCTCATTTGTAGCAGGTGCCCTTTGTGGAGCAGGTGCTTGAGGTGGAACAGCAGTTGATTGTACCTTCTGAACTTGTAACACCTGTTGTAGCATATCTTTGAGTTCTGCAACAGAGTTATCAAGCTTTGCAATACGATCCGTCAATTTCTGGTACTTTAAACCATCACCCAAGTTAATGGGATCATCTGATTTCCCACTAGCAGTGGTTTTATCAGTGGTTTTATCGTTTGATTGTATGCAAAGCTCTGATACCAATTGTTAGATCTGAGTTTCTTTTGGATTGTATTTTCGTTTGAAATTAAGATGGAAATGAAAGAGTTGTGCAGCGGAATTAAGATGAAAGCAAACTTTGCATACAATCAAACGAGAGTAATACTTTAATCAAACATCTTTACACAATGAATCGAAAGATTGAATTTGTTTCAACAACGATTACAAAGATTGATGAATGAATGCAAACTCCCCCTCAGCCAGAGCTCAGTAGTTTGTTCTTGCAAAGAAGACGATGTGATCAAAAGAGCTGATAGAACAGTACAAAGTACTGAACTATTTATAGGCGCTTGCAAACCACTGAGCATCTTAGCTGACGTCACCATGAAAGTGACATCTAACCTCCTAACAAACTCTAACCTCTGATCTATACAAACACTGATGTACTAACTACTGCTATTACAATTTATTACATAAAAGACACTTAAACAGCTGCTGCATCCTTCCACAGCTGTGAATCCAGCAGTGCTTGTCCGGATCAGCAGTACTTGACTCAAGGCAGTAGATTGAGTCAGCAGAGCTTTGGTCTTCCATCAGTCTTTAACATTTGGCAGTAGATGCAAGGCAGCAGTTGTGGGTCAGCACTTGGTAAGATCAGCAGATAGGAGGTCAGCAGATACAAAGCCACTTTCAAGGGGAGAGATTTGCATGAACTAATTGTAATCATCTGCTTATTCTGGATCCACTGCTCTGATCCAGTTTTGGCTTTAATTATCTGTTCCTCTGATAGGGTTCAATCCCAACATAAGCGTAAACGGGTTTTTATTATGTAAGAAACCCGTGATTTGAGATTAACATGATAGGAGATATTTAAACTATGAATTTCATAAGTTTAAAGATCAAGTAAACATGTTTGATGATGAAATCATGAACGGGTCAAAATTTGGTAAAAAGGGTAACAAGCCGAAGAGTTAAAAGTCTGAAATTTTATTATGTCAGATGTTAGATTTTAACTCCATATGATGGAGAATTAAATTACGGACGCGTAGGAAAAAGAATCGGGTAAAACGGATTAAAAACGAGAGAGTTATGCTCGTTTCCGTGAAATCAGGTCATGCTGGGTATGTACAGCAACTGATTAAGCATCAGGCTGTGAAAACAGGGGCTTGGCGTCACGCGAAGCCCCTAATTCCGGAAAAATGTTATTTTTTTGTTTGTTTGACCCACGGAACATGTTTAAACTTATTATTTAACTATCAAAATTAACTTTTAAGTTGGTTTTGATCAAAGGTGAATGCCAAGGGTGCACGGATGAAGATCAAGCTCGATGAGGAACCGAACACGATAAAGTTAAAAGCTTCCGCAAGGCGTTTCGTCATCACTTTTAAACGACGAACTTATTTATATTTTGTTGAAAACTTTTAATTTGTAAAAGTTTTAGATTACCGGTATTTTCTAAGGATGATTAATCGTAATTGCATGTTTATTTTCGTTATTTATACGAAAACCTTTAAAATAATAACAAGGGTGTTACAGAAATGCAGACCTATACTATAAAAATATTACGTTTAAGTTGACCATCATAACTATCATTGATTTAATTGAAAAAAGACCGAATAATAAATAGTTCACTATAAAAAGTGAGTGTTAAAAAAAACTATAAAAGCAAATCAACACAAGGTGAATTCCTTAAAAAACTTTAAAAAAACAACAAAATCACACCAAATGATTCACGTAAACACATGAATCAAAATAAAAACTATCAAAAATAAAACTTTTCATACAAAAATCCCATCAATTTTATATCGATTTAAATACAAAAAGTCAATTTCAAACCCCCTAATAGCAATTAATTGAAAATATTAAGAATCGCAAATTGATTGCTTCAGCAATAACATTGATCAAAGCGAAAAAATAGAAGGAACATCGAATTACTTCTGTGCCCGACAAAATAAAAAAGATTCGACAAATCTATACATATGTGAACAATTAACATATCAAACATGATTAAAGCGAAATAATCAAAGGAATATAGGATTACATCATCAAAGATCGAGAGTTATACATACCAAACACATGCCACTATATCTAATGAATACTATACCAAACTACATTTATAAGTAACCTAAGTCCAACATACCTGACTTGCGGAGACTAACACTCCCCTTTTCAAGACTAACACTCCCCTTTTCAGAAATCGCCTGCACGGGCGCATCATTTGCCTCACGCGCAGCTCTCTTAGCCAAATTAGTCTGATGTCGTTTCCCCTGCGTGTGCACCAAGTAATTCCCCTCATTATTATGTGGCATTAAGCACAACTTACACTCATAACTGTAACAATATATCAACAATTATAGTTAGTAATCATACGTTATCATTTAAATACAAAATCAATGTATTAAGAATGCTTCAAGAAAACAAAGAGAATTACCATTAACAACTCTCATGTAAGCTGCTTCAAGAAAATAACCTTTTCCCCCATTGAACCCATCACTTCTAAAGTTCCTAGTCTCCCCTCAATAGGCAAAACTCTCATTAACCTGATAGACTAATACATGATTATGGGTCGATTTGGATTTTGTTTTATATTAAACGGGTCAAATAGGTTAAATAAAAAAATCTAAAAAGGAAAATGTTGAATGGGTTGAAAGCCATATAAATTTTATTTAAATGTTGGGATGAGCAAATGGTACCGGGTACCGGTTAGAAACCGGTACCGAATTTCCGAACAGACTCAATTTTCGGTACCAATTTGGCACCGACATTTAGTGTTTTCAGTATCGGTTCGGTACCGGTATTTACCAAAACTTGGTTGGCATCAAGAACTGCTCCTATAACTCTATTCACTTATCATTGTGAACCTCAATCCTCTGTTCTTCTCAGGATTAACCATGAACTTTATATAAAAATTAAATATCACAAGTAAGTTATTTGCCATTTTAAATCAAACTTATTAAAACAAAAAGTAGAGAATGTTATGGCGCATCAGCATGCCTAAAGTACAGTATGTATTCACAAGGAAACTTGAACCTCCCTACTCGACCACCATTGCTTCACATCAGAATGCAGCAAAATGTTTCACAAAATATGATATTTAATAAACAGTTTATGAATATTTAAAGTGTATAAAGATATATAGAGAATATGCATAAAAAAACACATAAAAAGGCAGAAAGGACTAACCACAACAGAAAATGTAACAATCTTAGGCTCCATGCTTGGGTTTTCAAATCTAAAAGTACCTTTGTTTCCCATCTGCAACATGCATAAAGTATTCAAAAAACCTCAAATAAAAAGAATAAGACTATAAGAGAAAGGCATTTTATTCAGCGAAACGACTCGGTTTTTAATGGCAAACCTGCATCTCTGACCAGAATCATCGAGAAGACTAAAGCCATGAGCTTTTTGAGGGTTAATCACGTACACAACTAATTTAGATCATAAGATAAGCAGTTATGGGGAAGAAGCAACAACTAATGCTACTAATACACAAAATACATTTATAAAAACATTCATGATTTTTAAATGCTTTAATATGACTCAGTTTTCCCCAATATCCATATACACTCACAAGTAATGAAATGCAGACCTATACAATAAAAAATATTAAGTTTAAGTTGACCATCACAACTATCATTGATTTAATTGAAAAAAGACCGAATAATAAACAGTTCACGATAAAAAGTGAGCGTTAAAAAAAACTATAAAAGCAAATCAACACATGGTGAATTCCTTAAAAAAACGTAAAAAAAAAACAACAACAAAATCACACCAAATGATTCACGTAAACACATAAATCAAAATAAAAACTATCTAAAACAAAACTTTTCATACAAAAATCCCATCAAATTGATGTCGATTTAAATACAAAAAGTCAATTTCAAACCCCCTAATAGCAATTAATTGAAAATAATAAGAATCACAAATTGATTGCATCAGCAAGAACATTAATCAAAGCGAAAAAATCGAAGGAACATCAAATTACTTATGTGCCCGACAAAATAAAAAAAGATTCGACAAATCTTTACATATGCGAACAATTAACATATCAAACATGATTAAAGCGAAATGATCAAAGGAATATCGGATTACATCATCAAAGATCGAGAGTTAAACATACCAAACACATGCCACTATATCTAATGAAAACTATACCAAACTGCATTTATAAGTAACCAAAGTCCAACGTACCTGACTTGCAGAGACTAACACTCCCCTTTTCAGAAATCGCCTGCACGGGCGCATCATTTGCCTCACGCGCAGCTCTCTTAGCCAAATTAGTCCGATGTCGTTTCCCCTGCGTGTGCACCAAGTAATTCCCCTCATTATTATGTAGCATTAAGCACAACTTACACTCATAACTGTAACAATAAATCAACAATTACAGTTAGTAACCATACGCTAACATTTAAATAAAAAAATCAATGTATTAAGAATGCTTCAAGAAAACAAAGAGAATTACCATTAACAACTCTCATGTAAGCTGCTTCAAGAAAATAACCTTTCCCCCTTAAACCTCCCAGCCTATATAATTGCACGGGTCCAAGAGTAGCGGTGACTACAAACACACACACTGGGGGATAAAGAAAAAGCAAATTGTTATGTTTTGCATGTTAACAATTTTCAAAAGGACAATACAGTTTATATGTGGGCCTAAAATGTTTTTTTTTAATTTTTCACAAGCTAAAAAAGACAAAAGGTATTAAAAAAGAACTCATAATGTGGAATAATAATAAAGGAAACCAAATTTTCACTACGAATGTGAACACAAGCATATAATGAACTAATGGTCTAATGCACCAGTTTATGAGTTTATCATGAAAACAAACTATAAAAATTCAAAATCTAAGTAGGGACCTGATGATCTATTTGAATCAGAAGCTTTCTTATCATTTTGAGGCACTATTGACTTTATGGTTTGACTAAAACCCACAAAACATCACTTAAATCTCTAATGGATCTTGACAAACAAAAACGTACCGGACATGCCAGTGTTGAGGCAACCAGAGATAATCTCCACACAACGTGACTTAGGACCTAAAGATCCAACGATTTTCATCATAGCGAGGAAAATTTCTGGAAATACGTAAACAAATTCGTGATTTATTAAGAAAAACCATATTGTTAACATGAAAACAACCATACACACATATATGAGGTGAAATAAGTCCCGATTGATAAGAAATTCAAACAAAATAACAAAAAAAAACATTTTAAAAAGAATACAACTAACAAATGATACCAGCCATCTATAATTCAAAATCTAACCCCCAAAATCATTCTCATCTCAATACCATAACCCAAACGCAATCACTTAACTTCAATTTTTTAACTAATGTCTAACCAAAAATCACAAACAAATTATGAAAAAACAATTACCAGAACCTACCTACCTCTGATAATAGTTACAAAGGGTTGTAACTATGGGCGATTAAAAAGGGACAATGATTAAGGATAATAACATCTCACTCACAAAAACTCCTAAACTTGCAAGGACATGACAACATTTGAAAAATGTAAAACATAGATTGTTGGAATCACAATGATGATATAATAAGCAAAACCCTAATCAGAACCAAAACCAAAATCAAAACTCAAATAGTCAAATATACAAACAAAATATGTATACTAACCTTGACTGGGAACCTGAGATAAGATGACCAAAAACCTAATAGGCCAACAAATCAACGATAAACAAAAATCTCAACTAATGAAAGGACATAGAATAAACTTTAAAAAAAATTAGTAATAACGGACTGCTCACCTAATGCGCGACATCAGTTTCCAAAGGCAGGAGATTCATCTGAAAGGGAAAACAACATAGAAGATCAAAATAAAAGAACGATGAGTAACTTATCATTGTTTTCTCAGATGATTGAATAAACATCTTTGTTCTTCGTTAGTTAGGGTTGAGGAGAGTGGCTGTGGATTAGGTTTCTATTTAAAAAAAGATGAAAATCGAATGACTGAAGAGTGATAGCATAAAAATCATACTATTAGAATCCAACCTCGTCTTTCTTTTTAGTTTTTATAACGCCAAGAATTTCAACCACACACTAGTAGAATAACAATCATACTATTAGAATCCAAACTATTAAAACGGATTCTTTTGATCTAAACAAATGAATAAAAACAAAATAACATAACCTGGTGATAACATAACAGCGAGATGAATACGGACCTTAAAATTAATGGAAAGTATTTAACTGATTGTTTTATGATCAAGACTTATTTTTAATAATGTTAAATAAAGTCAAACATAGACTTTTTTAAGCTTACCACATCGAAATGTTCATTCAAAATTGTAACCTTTTCGTCATTCATTGTTCAAAGCCTACTTAAACATTTGAGAGGATTAGTATGCAAGAAAACAATAATGAGACTATTAAACAAAATAAGCTACTCAGCTTAAAAATAATCATCTTTCTAAATCGCTAAAGCATGTTTTCTCTTATAGAAGTGCTCCTGATCTACCAAAAAGGCACAACAATACATTTTGCCTTCCAAGTTTTAAGAACTTATAAAGTCAATAATTCAAAATTTCTTAATACTTTCATTTTCTTAATACTTTCATTGTTTGTCTTAGCTAAGCGAGTGACCATTTGGCCGAGTACACAAAGAAAGAAAGAAAGAGAAAAGAAATTGAAACATTTGATAACTTACCTGCTTCCTAACCGGATGTAATATCTTTTATATGAGCTGAGATGCTTTTGAACCCATCACTTCTAAAGTTCCTAGTCTCCCCTCAATAGGCAAAACTCTCATTAACCTGAAAGACTAATACATGATTATGGCATCTCAAAAAATAGAAGGGCTTTACAACTTTTAGGTTCATGTAACTTACATAATAGATTCGTAACAATAAGAATAAATACCCTGTAAGATGTAGTTGTTGAAGTCAATATCTCAAAAAAGGAGATATCTGAAGGAAAAGAAAAATAATAAACCCTTTAAGGATAAGATTGCAGACAACAATATAACTCAAATTTCAACAACCAACAACCAAATTCATAAAACCAAACTTACAGTTTAAAAGGCTTAATCTCAATTGTATAACTAAAGTTTCTGCTAAAGAGAGAACTGATTTTTTTTCTTTTTGTAGATTATAATTAACTAATATATTTGAGAGCTTCTCCCTTTAGTGACAATTTTTTGTTTCACCTCTTTTAGATAAGTTGTATTGCATAGTTTTTAACCATTTTCCCCAAATAGTTTTATGTCAAAAACCCTAGAAATCGATCGGTGTAATTTTGATCAATATTTTTGTAACCGTTTACCCCAAATAGATTGATGCCAAAAACCCTAGAAATCGATCAGTAACAAAAAACAAACAAACAAACTGTGAGATAAACAAAAGACCTCGACATACCTTGCTGTGCTTGGAATTGGGCTGAAAAACCATATTACGCACGATTTTGTGCGTTAGAAGGACTAAAAGCATCAACAAGCGAAAATACGCCTTTGAGAGGCCTTTTGAATAAACCGGAAACTCCGCAATGCTTGGTCGTACTACCGAGTGCGCGTAAGGTTGGCCATTAAAAATCTTGTACCATATTATAGCATTTCATTAGAGTTTTAACAAATTCTGCCAAGCATGTCAACTTTGGAAGGTTAGTTTGTGAATAAAAACTTAAATGGACCTTTCCTGCCATACCTCCAAACTACATTCTGGACCCGACGTGTGTCACGAGCCGTGAGCCATTGGGCTGCCCCTTTTGCGGGTCACCTACAACAGCAAAACCAGCTGTTATAATTGATTTCGCGCGCGAAATAGAATGCAGGGACCAAAACAGCAATTCTGCCAAAACTTTGAGCTGGGCCGATCTTGTCGCGGGCCGCGAAGCCCGTTGGGCTTGCCTTCGTGGGCCGCCAGAGTGTGTACAGCAGCAGCAGTTGTTTTAAGTTGTTGTTTTGGGATCCTTGTTTGTTCTCCACACAATAAAACCATTTTTAGCAAACCTTGGGCTGGTATACTGATTATAACAGCTGTAGAGACACATGGAAGGATCTTATCATCTCCCTAAACATATGGCAAGATCCTATTTAATCACAAAAACAATAAATAGGCTTCATTTTTCATTTGAACAACTTGCATCTCATTCCAATCTTCCTATTTCTCTCAACCTGGAAGCTCTTGAATTATTAAGGAGCATCCTCTGAGTTTATTTCATTCCCTTGGACCATTAATTTGTAAGTGTCCTTTCGTGACTAGTTCATTTTATTTGGCGTTTAAAGCCAAAAAGTCAAGCGTTTACGATAAACGCTTTGACTTTTAATAAAACCGTAAACGGTCGAGCCATTGTTCGCAACGAACATGGCTACGTGATCGTAATTAGGTAGGTGTTAAACCCTCAAAAGGGCACCACCTAAGAATCACGTTCGCTTGGTCAATTGACGAGTCAACGTAACATTGTTTTTAAAAAGTCAACGGGTTAGTTTTCGAAATAATTGCGATATACGTTTAGAAGTATTATAAAATACGTTTTATCATTTAAAAAACTTGGTAATAATCATTAGAATATGTGTAAACATGTTCGGCTCGTCAATTTCAGTTTTAGGGTCGGTTCGCAACCGAAAGTCACGAAGTTTGACTTCTGCGTTGACTTTCGATTATGAACCGAATTAGATTAGTTTGCTACTGATTTTAGGTTCCATTATGATCGTAATTTAATGTAGCATAACCCTATAAGGTTATATTACATGATCATACTAGAAATCTGAGTTTTTTGCTTGTTTCCGTTATTATGCTTAATTTTGACTATTATGCCCTGATAGCTTAAAAATGAGATTTTTGAATATATATGGTCACATAAATAACTTAGTTACTGATATATAAACATGTCTAAGTTAATTTGACATTATTTTCTAGTCTCAAAACGATGTTATGCAAGATATCGTAAAATTTAACTTTTTATTAATTAAATCACGCTTTTGTGCATAAATCATGTTTAAACTTAAATTTTGGAACCAAACTCATTACCTGCAGTTATGATATTATTTTTAGGGATTTTTGGAATATTGGGTCCGATTATAAACTAACCATATCATTGAGTTCTTGTATAAATTCGATAAATGACGATAATGCCCTTTTTGTCCATAAAACGAGATTTACATATGATTAACATGCCAAACCTTTTCCTACTGATTTTATATGAAAAATAAAATATTTTAAACTTTCAAGGCTGATCAAAATCTCAGAATTTCATAAATATCGCAAATATCGTCAATTATCGATTTTTACGCTAATTAGGTGCATAATATGGGTTAAAACCATATTTAGCACCCAATACTTGTTACCTACTGAGTTTATAAATAAATTTTAATATTTTTATAGTAGGTATAAGTCATGAACTCAGACTTCCAATTTTGTCCTTAAAAACATATGTGAAATGACCAAAGTGCCCCTACGGTGCATAGTTTGGTCATATATGGTAAACCACATATATGTATGATATCCTACTGTTATAACATCATAAAATAAACATTTTTACAGAATGTTTTAGACCAGAACATCAGTTTACTTTAAAACCCCTTTTATAAATCTTAAAATGACCAAAATGCCCTTACGGGACTTAATTTAGTTTAAAAATCTTTTTGGGCATAATTGTGGATATCCTACTGATATCATATCATATTTTAAGCATAATAACATATGTAACTTGTTCATGTCTTATTCAGTTACTCGTTATCGCTTATACGCGTACGGTTAGGCTTACATAACTAGTTTACGTAAGTTTACCGAAACGAGTTAAACCTTATCATTTTTACTTCAAAATCCAGAATGTATTTAGTTTACCCATGTTATACAAGTCTTCATACTTGTTGGGTCTAAATTACATTCCATTCCGGTCATCGCTTAATCTAGCGTGTCGTACCGTTTTCATATTTAAAAAAAACTAGCCGGTGTAAGTCTATGACTTAATTAAGATCCGTTAGCATTCTAATTGGTTATTTATACCATCATTCCAGACTAGATCCTTCCGGTAAATTGTACATACGCTTACTAAAATGAATACGGCTGAGTTATTATAAATCTTGCTATCTAAGACAAGAGCTAGCTCAGGTAAATACTTTTAACTTATTTCCCTTATACGGGCTTGGGATACGGTAAAATATAACTGCTTGGTCGGGTGTAGAAACCTTTTAATCGAATATGGTTAAATTGCATAATCCCGCTTTAATCAGTGTTGCTTGATAACAAATAACATTGGGGGTTAACGACCGTGTCCTGGATATGCTTGGCTCATTTAAAAAGCGTAAATGGCCACGAATTAAGCACGGGGTGTAGGCATACACCTGTCAGCTGCGTATGTAAAAGATATACTCATTTGCTGGGATGACCCGCCGTGAGTTTATATTTGTGGTGTGTCGATTAATCTTGTTCGGTTTTTATACCAGCCCTAAATGTTGGACAAAGATATAAATCTGATACAAGATTGTTATTAATATAATTGTCCCAAGTTATAAAAGAACATTTGTGCCTTGTGCATTTAAATCAATTTTCATAAAATATTTTCGTGCCTTGTGCACCTAAACCAATTTTCATAAACATTTTCAAATGTGTCGATTAATTGTATTTACCAGTGAAAACTGACGTATTTTCAAAAGTCTAAGTGATAGGTATAAATACGTACATAGGCTGGATGCTGCTCAGGATTGTTAAACGAGGAACTTGCAACTCCTTCGCATAAGCCATTAGTCTGATAAACTTCTTTTGTTATAATGATCCGCCTGTGGATTATTACAAGCTTGTCTGTACTTAATACTTTTATATTTTCAGACATTTGGGTTTGTAATAATATTTTATATTCCAAGACTTTCGTTGTGCTATTCTGTGTATGTTTGACCATGACGATATCAATCTTACGTCATGATACTCCCCACCGGGCTGAGCTGTAAATATCGGGGTGTGACAACAATATCCTCTAACACCTTCCCTGGACGCTCGAAAACCTGCTTATTATCCTCCGAAAAAGAAATCCTTATACTTACAAAATTCAATTAAATAGGAGAATAAGCCAATCAATACCAAAAACAAAGGAAGCTTATGATGAAAATGTAGTAAATAGGCTCGTAGATATATAGATATTGGCGCAACTAGAAGTTCATTCAAGCAGCATTAGCCACAACAGCCATCATCACATCACATCACATCACATCTCATTCATTATCGCCTTTCAGCTTGCAAATCTGAATTGAAATCAAAATCAATAAAAAAAAGGCCAAGCAAAATATCGTTACAGATGGTGAGGAAACCTGACTGAAGAGGTTGCCTCTTGAAGGCCATCTTAGTTACCTTACCTATGAACATTATCATCCTCTACATAGCTCAAAACGTTGTACAACAATACAACGTAACCATACATAAAGAAAAAAGACAATATAACAGGACAAATGTAAGGCCTTGAACAAATAAGGATTTAACCTTATATACCAAACAAAGGTACAACAAAACAATAAGTATGTACAATATAATGGATATAAAACATCAATAATTGAAGCAAAGAGTACAACACAACAACACTAAAACCACTTACAAATTAAGTCATGGATTATAATAGTAAACCATAGGATCACAATATAATTAACATGTAAATCACAATATAATTCACAAACCAAAACCCAATACCATTCCTAGGGTTACTAATCAGAATTCTGTCATGGCTACAACAAAAGTTGCCCCGCCTTATGACAAAACTCCATCACATTTGCAAAACGTACTTTTTCAAGCTATGATTTGGTTATGGATTATACAAAAGTCGGTTAGTTATGACAATTATTATATTATTATATTATATTAATTTACAAATATATTTTCGCTAACAAATATTCTAAACAATTTTCTTTGTTTTTAACCCTTAAACATTTCAACCTTCCATGCTTAACCCAACCCCTTTTCTATTCTTTTTAACCCTTTTAACTTTTCTACCATACATATTTAACCCTTATGTTTCTCATCCATTTTTTTTACTTTTTAACCCTTGTACTTTCAAAGCTTTCATATTCAACCCTTACACTTTTCATTCATTTTGTTTTACTTTTTAACCCTTATACTTTTAAACCTTTACATGTTTGTCACAAAAAAGTTTATGGTCACAATTTTTATAGTTTAATCACAACATGTGAGTCCTACGTCGACTTAGTTATTTTTTATGTTTTACGTATCGATCAAACTTTTGTGAGTTAACACGCTTCAACACGTGTTCATGATTCAACGATCTTTACCTTTATTTGTTTACTTTTAGCTCTATACTTTTCATCTTTTACAAACTTATTATTATACAATAGATAATCTTAATGAATAGTAACACAAATAATAATTAAAGATTTATGCTAAACCCAGGTTCATCTCATGTCGAACTTTCTCCAAGCTCTTTGATTGTTTAAGGGTTTGACATATGGGTTTACGGTTGGATGTGGTGAAGTGTTAATTCTTTAAATATAGTTAACCAAAATTTATATTTTAATCAATTATAAATAAGTTATATATCTTTCGTTCTGTTATAAATAAGTTATATATATGATTTATTTCTCCTACACGTTGATGGAATCCTTCAAATAAGGATGCTCTAATTGAAACGACTCTTTGTCTGTTATCGGAGATGTCCATCCAAGAGTTGACCAAAGCCATGTCTTCATCTTTAGTCTAAGGTCTTCTTGCCATTTTTTTATGAATCTTTGTAATAAATTATCAGTTGAGAAGACACATGTTGGTTGAAATATGAATTAAATTTATAGCTAGTAAAAAAATAACAGTTGCAAAAGTGGGCGTTTGAAAAATTAGTCGTTGGAAAAGTAGCAGTTGTAAGAATTAAATATTCCTTTTTAGTATTTTATTTGAATTTATTATTGAATAAATATAAATAGATATAGTAGATAACGAAATAATAAATACAATATAAGATAAATAATAAATAAATTATCTTGTTATGTATTTTATTTTTCCATCTATTAATATTTTAATAAAAAGACAAATAATATCATTAAGTAAATAAATTATATAAATTAAATATAGTTTAAATAAAAGGAAAAGTAGGTGATAAAGTGGATATTGAGGTAGAGGTTTAGAGTGATTTAGTGTTGGAGGAAAAAAAATGATTTAGAATAATGTGACATGCTGACAAAAGTCTAAATTTTAGATGAGTCCTACCTTGTGGATGCTCTAAGCATAGCCTCATGTCTATTTATATCATTAAAAGTATTTATCTTTAAAGCACTTTAAGTATGGATGGTCACACCTTCTTTCTCATATTATTTTAGAAATTTATCTAACTTAAGGGGGAAAGAGGCGTTCTTGGGTAGGGGGTTTCGGGCAGGGTACCCTAATTGGTAATACCGCTGCTATCTATTTGGGTACCCCAAATTGAGTAGCGGTTGAGAGTATTGTTTATTGAATTGGTGTGTGCGGGTAAACGGGTGGACCCATGGTTTAAGATAATGTAAAAGGGTGAGCCCAAATTTTAAGGTAATGTTGCCGCCTATTAAATTGTTTTGGGTAGTTTAGAGTAAAACTGAGTGGCCAATCCCCCTACAGTTATATAATTAAAAGTTCAATTCTCTTTTATTGTATGCGATTAAGCGATTTGACTCAAACATCGTTTTTTAGTTCAACGGTTTTCTTTTTTGGGTTTCAGTCCAATAGTTTCACTTTTTCTTTTTTATTCAGCTAACTCCAAATATTGTTTTCTTTAACTTTTATAAGACTAGTGGGTATGGGGCTCGTCCCCCGACCCGTCCTCCCGCCGCCGCCCCAAACTCTCCACCCCCATGCCCGTCGCCGCCCCAAGCCCGTGAACTTCGGCTCCCACCAACCGATCTCGACGCCCCTCTCTCCTAACACACACACATCTATACATACATATATATATATATATATATATATATATATATAAAAGGGTTCATCCCCCACCCCCTAGGTCCATCCCCTCCAAGCCGAGCCTACGTGGCGCTGACGTGGCGGCCCATCCCCTTAGGGATGTGGCTCTCCATACCCACTAGCCTAATGGACCAAAAGTAGGTGAATTGACATGGGTGGGTGATCGAATTAGCGTCGTGTGTGAGGGTGTGTTGGAAATGACTCAATAATGGAAGTGCTCAAAAGCACAACGTTGAAAATGACATACCCATTCTAGTTTTTTCTCTTTTTTTTTACAACTAGCAATTATGATCGTGTGCGTTACAGGACGATAACATCGCAAACATCGAATTCATTAGTCCAAACGTAGCGTGATGCGTTAACCGTATGGAATCGCGCATTTTGACGTATCGGATTGAACCCGAACTAACCTATATAAGCATTGCGATTGGATCAAAACGTAAAGTAAATCGAAATTATATGTGATCCGACTCAAATTTAGAAAAGAAACTACCAAGTTGACTCCACACGGTTCTAAGCAACACTTACGAAACATATATAAAATACGCACGAATACATATTATGTATTCTTATGTTCCCATTAAAGTCAATGGGAACAAGAAGAAATCTGAACCCTTAGATCAAACTAAGATTAAATCCTGGCCTTTATAATTCAATAAAAACTTGTAGAAGGGGAGGTTATTTGACGGTTTCAGAATTCTCTTTTGACTTTACATTTTGCGAAGAACGGAGGCCACGATCAATACCCTGTTACCTGCAGTTTAGCGCCACACATAAACCGTATTTGACAAGAGCAACCGGCAATAGTCTTCTTCTCCTGTATTACGTGCGATCTTTCTCAAAAAAAATCATGATTTCTTTTCTTCCTTCTACAAATCAATCACTGGATGGACATGTACTCACAAACACACACCGATCCACCTTTCTCACTCTAAACCCTTAATTTTCCCCCTCTCTAAACTAATCATCCACTGATCCATCCAGAAATTGATACGTACGCTTCGGAATCTCGTGTTTCCACCATGTATCAGTAGTGAAATTGGATCGATCCAAGCGGTTACCAGGTATGAATTTGATTTATTAAGTTGTTTTCGTTCGAATTTTGTTGTAATATGTTCATGGTTAGAAATTGTTTTTGACTATTTGTTGTAATTCGATCACCAACGACTAGAAATCCTTCCCAAAATCATGTATTCGATAACAATGTCAACACCCCTACCTTCGTAACCGTTCCAGTGTTGGCTCAGGCCCCTTGCAACACACACTCAATACACAAACTCACGGATATATTATGTATATGAAAGTGAATATGCAGAAAAGTAGATGCAGGATGAAGAAAGATAAAAACCACACTCTATTAATTAACAAAATAGGCCTATAAATAGCCTTTACATACACCAACGTGGGAATAAAAATAATAATAAAATACTAAACTACCACTAAATAACCGGTCAACCAATGACCTATTCTTTTTACCATGCACTCTCATATCCAACGCACACTAAAGAACCACATGAATGATTAAAACTCAGTCCATCCACGTTTTCCTTTTTATCAGCAACAAGTTCGGTCAACTCTGACCAAGTATTTTAATGTGCAAACCACTAATGACTCGTGACCCATTAATCTGTTTGTTGAGTATGAAGCCACCGTAGTGGTTTGTCAAAGTAACGGCAGAAGATGTAGGCGCAGCCATTGTTACAGTTGTCAAAAGATGTAGGCGATGTAGGCGCAGCTTTTTTTCTTCGTTGACAATTTCTCTCTTAATCTCTATATAAGAGATATCATTGTATTTGTAAAACTTGTACCTCATCAAGTAATGTAAACTCCTGGTTACCCGTGGACGTAGGTCAGTTTAGACCGAACCACGTAAATCCTTGTGTTCTTGAGTGGCAGAGAGCGGAAGAGTGTGGGGTCCGAGAGTTCAGTTGTTCGTGTGTATTCCGCAATTCGTGTTCAACGGGTGTTGTCGATCCTAACAAGCCACTTTGAGGATTGTCAAAGATTGTGGCGGAATGTAAACGGCAAAAGTCAGCAGCAGAGAATAAACACGCTTGCGGCTCTTCCAAATTCAACCCTCGTTCCGTGGTTTACGGCATGTTCCATGGTTCCTTGTGTTGATTAATCTCTATATATAGATATCATTGTATTTGTAAACTTTGTACCTCATCAAGTAATGTAAACCTCCTGGTTACCCGTGGACGTAGGTCAGTTTAGACCGAACCACGTAAATCCTTGTGTTCTTGAGTGGCAGAGAGTGAGAGTGTGCGGTCCGAGAGTTCAGTTGTTCGTGTGTATTCCGCAAGTCGTGTTCAACGGGTGTTGTCGATCCTAACAACTGGTATCAGAGCTCAGGCTCCTGTTGTTGAACCGAAGAGAAACTGAACAGAGAAGAAGGTGAAGAGGAAGAAGGTACCTGTAAGAATCAGAACTAGGGTTCCGATCAGAAACCGCCGCCGCCGCGCCCTTCAGTTCCAGCTACCACCGCTCAGCCGCCGTTGTTCTCAGTCACACCGCCGTCAACCTAGCCGATCACCGTTCAGTGTGTCGCCCTTAACTTCTTTGGATTGGGGCCGGGTTATCGAGAATAACCAGTGGCCGTTTGCAAATCAAAGTAATTTCTTTGTTTTCTTTTCTCTGAGAAGATAAGGAAAGGAAATAGAGTTCTTTGGATTTGGAAAGGGGATTGGCGACCTGAAGGAGACATAAAAAGAGAAGTCTTTTTTTTGTGGGAATTTTTTGACTAAGGGAATAAAGCCAAAGTTGAAGACAAAAGAAAAGGGTGTCCACGATCAAAAAGAAAAAAAGGGCAAAGTTTTTTTTTGTGGTTGTCTCCCATGATCTAAAAGGGGAAGAAGAAAAATAAAATATTTTCTAGTGGGTCCAAAAAAAAAAAAAAAAATAAGGGGTATTTTTTGTGGGACTAAGAGATCGAGTGGTGATTTAGAGTTTGTGGTTGTCGATTAATTTTTTTTTAGTCGACTGGAGCCGGGTAAACTCTTGGAGATCACCAGATTATTTTTTCTTTTTTGCGGACGAGGTGATAGGTGAGAACATGGAGAAAATGGAATCAACAGGGTTGTTGATGTCGACACAAGTGAAAAAAAAAAGGGTAAATTGCAAGTCATGGAACTATTGCTTGTTGTGGAAAAGATCTTTCGGTTAGGGTTTGAGTTAACTGATCGTGTGCACGGTCATAGAATCCTTGGTGCCGCTTGATTTCCTTGAAAGCTCTATTGTAGTTATAACCGTTTGCCGGTTAGCTGGTCTGGAATAGTGGATGGTATTCCTTGTTCAGTGGTGATCAGCTGTTTGACATTTGAGTGGATCTTTGTACTGGTACTGGGTGAAGGTTTTTTCGCAGGAGTAGTACGAGTGAAGGTTTGGCTCATGGAGTGTCGTTTGGCATGGGTTGCGATAACAGTGACAGTGGAAGCTGGGCATAGTTGACTTGTGGGTTGCATGGAGGTTCAGACATCTTTTGGAGTCGATGTCATGAATATTTGAATTCTGCTTCTGAGAATGCGTCTGGGTTTGATGCATTGGGACTCAGTGGAAGGCAGTGAAGACTCCTGGGTCAAGAATTCTGGTGCTTCATTTCACGCTACCCACAGCAGTGAAGCACTGCAGAATCTGAAAGTAAGACTTTGGAAAGGTAAGACTTGCGAACGAGGAATGTTTGCTGTATATGGTCAGATTACCGTCTGAGGGAGTGACCGTCCCAGTTCAGAAGAGAAACAAAGTCCGGTTCACAGAATCTCGTGACAGAAGAAGGTTTGTTTTGCAGGAGATAAACCCAGAGCCACAGGTCAGATTCAGGTTGAACGTGCTAGGAAAGGTTCAGGGAAACCAGTCAGGGGTATTCGTGACAGTGGGAGCACAGGTGGTGCTTCAGTCAGAGTTACCAGAAGACAGTGGGTTAAGAGAACCAGTATTCCAGCGGTGAAAGTCTCTCCAGTGAATTACCTGCTTTATTCGGAGAGTGTTAGTTCTCAAGTTTTCTCAGAGTACGGCAGTTCGTGTCAGTGGGAGCCGGAAGGGATAGAGAACGAGTCACAGGTTGTGACTGATGAGTTGACGCTCAGTGGGAGCTTCAACGGGCCTTCAGGATAATTGAAGAGAAGGCCGGGTAACTAGGAAGGAGCTAAGATCAAAAGTTTTTACAGAAATACAGATGCACAGTTGAAGCACAGGTGAAGATTGTTCCGTGGCTTCAAGTGGGAGATTGTTGAGTATGAAGCCACCGTAGTGGTTTGTCAAAGTAACGGCAGAAGATGTAGGCGCAGCCATTGTTACATTTGTCAAAAGATGTAGGCGATGTAGGCGCAGCTTTTTTTCTTCGTTGACAATTTCTCTCTTAATCTCTATATAAGAGATATCATTGTATTTGTAAACTTTGTACCTCATCAAGTAATGTAAACCTCCTGGTTACCCGTGGACGTAGGTCAGTTTAGACCGAACCACGTAAATCCTTGTGTTCTTGAGTGGCAGAGAGTGAGAGTGTGAGGTCCGAGAGTTCAGTTGTTCGTGTGTATTCCGCAAGTCGTGTTCAACGGGTGTTGTCGATCCTAACACTGTTAAACCTCGACTCGATAACGCACTGACCTGGGACCCGTAAACAAACCCGAATAATCCAACAATCACCCCCTTAATCGGTGTTTGTTTACGCCTTCACCGCAGCACCGAATCTCCTCATTTTTTTCCCGAACCATCTCGAACTATACCGGACACTCGACCTCCTCCTCGGTCACGCCCAAATTCGATATCAACTCGACCCCTGCTGGACACCTGACCTCCACCTAGGTCACATCTGATTTTTTTCTCAACTCGACTTATCCCGGATATTCTGGTCACCTCAGCCCTGTCCAAAGCCGTTCACCCCCTGATCGTGATTTCACTATTCTGTCAAGCTCTTCCTTGATAAGCACACCTTGCGTATCAACCACCAACTAGACGCCTACCACCTGTACCGTCTTCGAGTCGCTAAACGAATATCTCAGACACCTGCTGTTTCGTTTCTACCGCGCTACACCCGTTGGTTTTTCTACCCAAAGAATTCTGCACCCCTTGCAATTCTTCTTCTAGGCTAGAAAGAGTAACCGACAAATAAAAGACACGATCCCTTCTTCGTTCTTCGATCAACAAACTGGGTTGACAAGCCCGCTGATTTGGCCTGAATCTCGACTCGTCTACGCTACCCTCTTGATCCGCTAGAACGGTAACCTCCACACCGTTGACCTGCGATCACTAATTATCTCCGATCACTGCTGATCTATCACCCTCGATCACTGCACATCGGTAACCTTCGATCGCTACAACCTTTTCTTCCACTTTAATCACAACTAACAGCCACGAGACACACCGATGTTCACCCGTCACCCCCGTCATCCAAACCGGTACTCTCCGCACGACAACGATTGACACGAACACCACAACGTCTCCGTATTCCGCTGTTAAACAATCCCGAACCCTTTTTTTCGCCTGCCCTCCACCGACCGACACACCCGCCGGTGGCGGAGGCTTCCTTCGATCTTCAAACCCGCTTCCCAAGCCCTAGGCTCTGATACCAAATGTTGGCTCAGGCCCCTTGCAACACACACTCAATACACAAACTCACGGATATATTATGTATATGAAAGTGAATATGCAGAAAAGTAGATGCAGGATGAAGAAAGATAAAAACCACACTCTATTAATTAACAAAATAGGCCTATAAATAGCCTTTACATACACCAACGTGGGAATAAAAATAATAATAAAATACTAAACTACCACTAAATAACCGGTCAACCAATGACCTATTCTTTTTACCATGCACTCTCATATCCAACGCACACTAAAGAACCACATGAATGATTAAAACTCAGTCCATCCACGTTTTCCTTTTTATCAGCAACAAGTTCGGTCAACTCTGACCAAGTATTTTAATGTGCAAACCACTAATGACTCGTGACCCATTAATCTGTTAAACCTCGACTCGATAACGCACTGACCTGGGACCCGTAAACAAACCCGAATAATCCAACATCCAGGTCTGCTAATTTGTGATATAAATGATACATGTCATATTGAAGGGATATCAGATTATCAGCGATTAATTAGGGTTTGTAAATTGTAGCTTTATAAATCATGTGCATTGTTGGTTGGTTATTAGGCAAAGGGGTAAGACGGGGATTTGGATGAAGTAACACACTAGGGTTATTGTAATGCTTAGATTGGTGGACAGCACAAGGGTATTTTTTCATAATCTGCATTCTTTAATCATTGGTGCAGGTGTGAAAAATCCAGTTCTATCGGACAATCTGTGACAAAATTGGCTGCAAGAATCTTTTGTTTGTTAAATTAGCCAATGCTGATGATTTTGCTTTGACACTTGATGGATATCAATGAGGGTCACATGTATGTTCGTTTGAACCGGTTGATCAATCATGCACAAAAAGATATGCAAGTAACCAATTTTTGAAAGTGGTATGTTGCCTATAATTGCAGTTGCCTAATGCCAATATGATGATCTGTTGACTTTGTCCTATTCATATTGTTGCTTTTTAGTGTCGATGCTCTTATGCTAATACACAATTACATACGCATTTATATACCGCGTTATGCATTTTGGGTTTCAAATCTTGTCTACGAAGTTTATGATGTTATTGAGTTGAATTATTCACAAAATTACATAAATCGTTATGGGTATTTTCAAGGTTGCAAAAGTCGCTAGGCGCCCCTTAAGCGGTCGACTGGGGAGTTGAGAGTACTCGGCCTAGGCGGAGAGTACTCGGGGAGTACTCGGACATGTTAAATTATAAAGAAATTAGTTTTCAGAAATTAAAAATATGTCAAATAACATAAATTTATAAATATTTATTACAAAATACGTGAAAATGATATTAATTCTTTAATATGATAGACATACGAATTATGTTTTATTTTTTTTTAAAGTCAAACTCGGCCCGAGTTGACCTACTAGATCCGATTCTGACAAAGGTTGACCGCGTTTGATCGATTCCGAATAATTAGGCGGAGTTGAAGAAAGTCGCCTCGGCAGGCTACCTTGTAGCGCTTACTCGGAGAGTACTCGACCTTGTAGACCTTGTTTTACAACCATGGGTATTTTTGCAGAAATATGAAAGAGGATGGAAATCATGGAATGATTCAAGGGTGTATTAGTTTGTGGCAACTTCACGTTTGGTCATTGCTTTAGCAGTAAGGCAGTCAGAGTAGAAAAACAAAATATCCTGTCAGTCATAAGGGATTTGGATAAATTTGTTCGAGAGGGTATGCTCTTCTTTAGATTGTTCTCCATTCGCCCAAAATCACCAGAAATCCCAACACCAAGTGAGTTTCCTTCGTAATATTTATTAATAGCTCATATACTATTAAATTATATATAATAAATAACAATAAAAAGTGCTTTTTTTGTTTGCAGGGTTACATTCTTATTTCTAAAGTGAGAGATTCCCCTTTCCTTTCAAGAATATGTCTGATGATAGGAGAAAGGTTTGGGCTTTAATATATATTCGTGATCATATTTAATAAAATTGAGATGACGCATGTTCAAAATCCGTTTGTTTGCCAGTGTAAAAGAAAGTTAGTTAGTTTGTATGTCGTGAAAAGTAAGTAGGAGAATTAAAGAAAAAACATACCAAGTAGACGGGGATTTAACTGATGCTCAGCTCTTCCAATAGCTAATTTGTAGATTTTAAATTTTTAACGTGACAGGGAAGGGATGATAGCAGCTATTGGAGCAGCTGATGATGCTATATGCTTATTTTTGTGAAGCTAAAGATTATTCGGTAGGTATTTCATATACACTTTTTTTTTTCTTTTTCGTTTTGCTTATTGGGAAAAAGATCAGGGTTTTTTTTCTAACATTGTAGATTATTATTTCCAATACTTGGATGTAACATTATTTTCCAACTTTGGGCGTAGATATCTATACGGATGTTTATTTTCAGTCCTTTCTTTTTACAGATAATCCATTTTATTGCAAATTTGACTTGTGCAGCCCTTTTTATTAAGACCCAAATAAATTACATTAGAGGTTGCTATAGATGTATGGGTCTATATATTTATGTACAGGGGCGGAGCTAAGTACAAAGCTCCGAGTTCACACGAACCCACTAGGCTTCGATTTTATAGTAGAACGACTATATAAAATTTTGGAGTGAAACCACGGATAAAAAAGAACAAGGGCACTATTTGTTAGGAGATGGAATGCTAAACCATAGGTTGCGGGTTTCAGCCCAGCTAATATATCTTTTTAGATCAAACTTCAAAAAAAGGTTACGTTTTTTAACATATTGACCCACACACACAGAACTCAGTTAGTAAGCCGCTACCCTGCCCCCTGCATTACTCAGTGACAACACAACAACTATTTTAATCATTTAGGTTAGGTTTAATAGGCAAAAGTTTGACTTAGCTGTTAAAGCCCCGGTTTAGTTAGCTTTTTCTACTGCAATCTGCAGGGACGCAGCTTTGTGGGGGCCGGCGGGGGACCCTCCGAACTTTTCGTTCAGTAGTGCTCGGTATGTAGTTTCCGTATAGAATTTTTTAGTTATATCCGTTTTCGACCCCCTGGTTTTATATTTTTTTTAGGTATATACATTACGTTTTCGACCTCTCGGTCGGAAATCTCAAGACTGGCAATCTGAATTCTTCCAATGCATGATGAGAATGTGAACCAGGTACTTGCACTGAATACATGTAAGGTCACGCTTGAAATATGAATGTATGTATGTGAGGTGAGTCACTGTAATTTGTCTCTTTAATTGTTGGGTTATCAGTAATTGTTAGATGCTTAAGCTTAATATTGGGGAGGTTTATGATCAGGGGCGGATCTAGTATAGAAAGACCGGGTTCCCAGGAACCCAGTCTTTTCGGAAAAAAACGTTTTTTTGTAGTGTAAATCTTGTATGATTTGTAAAAAAACGTTTTTTTTGTAGTGTAAACCTTGTATGATTTGGAAAAAGGAACCCAGTGATTTCTCCGGCTGGATCCGCCACTGTTTATGATTTACTTCAAAGGTGTAGTTATGTTCAGGGAGGAAGAGAACTTGTGAATATTGTTTAATTCTTAAATTAGTTTGTCAACTGGGTTCTCTTTACACTGATTTTCTTATAGGTGAACTTATCTTTTTTATGATTAATTCTCTATTTTGTTTTAGCAGCAACATGATTATGGTCTAACTTGCTTTTGAAGAGAACTTTTGATGTCTTTCAAGAGGTAAACTAGACATAAACCTAACCGTATTATTTTTATAGGTATGGCAACTCTTTTACCCTTAAACTTACTAATTAATTAATGATTTGATATTTCTAATTAATTTACAGAGAGACAGAGTGAGGATCAACTCTTCCTAAATGAGATGGACAACATATTTAAGTTAGAAGATTAATTACTTTTTTTCCCTGAAATGGCTTGTCTTGACCCGAACTGGTATAAGACGTTGTAGGTCCCTCTCGAGGATGAGATAAAACCTTATCCTTGTTATATTAACACACTAGCGAGTGCGGAATCCAAGCTAGAGTGCAACCGAGTTGAGACAAGTATAAACACAAAACACACAAGGTTCAACGATTAACACCAATGTATTAATACTATGAAAGGATCGGTTACAAGCACAATGTTTACAGATCTATCCTGCAAACTCTCTCTGATATGTGTGTGTGTTTTTAACAGAAAGCTCTCACTATCTCTCGAGTGTATCTTTCTGTCTCTCGTCTCTTAGTGTCTTCCTAAAATGAACACAACACTTGGGTATATATACCCGACACAGCTCATATGGTCGAAGGATCAGATAGACTGATCGAAGGATCATCTATCGACCATAAACCCATCGAAAGATCCATACATACCTCGAAGGATGATATCCTTCGAGGTCCATCTGTATCTATCGAATGTTTATCTTTCGAATGTTTATCTTTCGAGGTCATCGAAGGATACAAACCATCCTTCGATGACATCCTTCGACATCAGCATGTTTGAACCAAATGTGCTAACTGTTTGGCCAAGTCAAACCGGAGGATGGTTGGCTTGGTCAAACTTACATCGAACGCACATATAAACAAATCTAAACACAAGACATCGTTTTGTATCATGACACATTACAGACAAAGTACAGACGCAAGCAGCTTTGTCTTGATCTTCGTGTCTTCAAGTCGAAACCAAGTTGAACTGAGCCGAGTTGAACCGAGCCGAGTCGTGTCCACAAAATATGCATCAACAAACTCCCCCTTGGACGCTACTCGTGAGGTTCAACGAATACGGGAAAAAGGTTCAACGCTATTCTTGAGATTCAACTTCGATGTCTTCCACGTCGGAGGATCTTCAAAGTCTTCACGCGTCGTAAGTAGAAAGTGTATCAACAAACTCCCCCTTTTTTGTTTAGGAAGTGTGCCAATAAACTCCCCCTTAGATTGAACTCTCTATTGAGTCATGCTCGTGAATCTTTTGACTTGTCAATTCTTCAGATCCTTGTGGTGTTGATGAAGTGTCAGCGGCAACTCGATCACTTTATCCTTTGAGAGCCTCCACTTCGTGTCTTCGTTCCAAAGCTTGTCATCGAACATGTTCTCCTCGCCTTTAGCATCTGCACATGCAAGAAAGCTAAACGCATAATGAGAACAACCGCTTGGAATATAGTTAACATGTAAACAAATGACACATATGAGATCAAATCTCAATCAAACACCAACCGACAACAGTTTGAAAGTTTAGAAAAAATATTCAATTTTAATCCTTTAACTTTCAAAACTTGTTAACTTCGACAGTTTATGAAGATGCAATTGTTTTCAGGCTTACGATCAGGAATTTGGGTAGGATAGACTCGAGTTCCAACATCAGTCAATCAAAAATAAACTAGAAGCAAAATCTTTTTGGATTTTATAAAGTTTATATTAAAACACACCTAAAATCTTTTTGGAATTTTTCATTTTTCAAACGTAAAGACGGAAAGCAATAAATAAATATATACAGACATTCTTTTTGCAAGTTTCGAGGGTAAGAGAATCATATCAGTGTACGGTCATGTCAAAACGCTCTTGTTGTTCTTTTAGTTAACATTTTAGATAAGCATCCTATAACGATTATCGGTATTGTTGTCCACTTAAGCTCAACTTATCATTTGTAATCATGGCGAGGGGATACGTTAAGATATAATTTATACTTACCGACCGGTGTTCATCCACATCACGACACATTCCCGTATCAAGGTATGCGCAAGAGTTCATCTTACCGGTGAGTATACCGATTATCATCTGTTTGACCGTATATGATGTGAGATACTCACTTATTTTGATTTGAAAACAAGTCCTATGTGATAGAATCACTTATTGATGAGGAACTTGATTTTCGATGCATGAGGGCACAGGAGCAAGTCCGTGAACAGGTCAGTACTTTCGTACAGCAGAGAGACGAACTTGACTCCCGGAAGAATTTGTGATATATTATCACTTATTTGTTTGGACATGTGATTGTTGATCACTTATTGAGGTCGTATGCAAAAAGTACACGTATGTATGGTATCATGGAAGATCTAGACTTGCGTCCCCGTTATTTTTCGGAAAAAGATACAACCATGATACCCAGATGATAAGCAGCATAAAGACCGAATATTTCAGAACCTCGGCAATCTCTCAAACGAAATTTCGGTACTAAGACCATATGCCAATGAATGGTTCCCACCCAGTCTTCAGTCGAATTAAGTTTATATCACCCTGCACACTTTAAAATGATTGTGAGCCTACTGATACATCTTATATAGAGCTGCTTAACATTTATCATTTTACGTTTCAGTTTAAAGAGGTTTCAACAGACCACTGATCTACTATCATTTTCTCTTTTTCTCGCCAGGAAACTCATTTTTGTTTTTATATTGTTTTTGTGCTTTTGAAATTTTTCGATGTTTGTGGTTTTTCAAATTTGGATTTACTCCCCCTAAAATCAACAAACTAAGATAAGTTTTAAAAACACAAAGATATTTACAAAAACGATATCCCGATGTTGGTTAACTCATGTTTTACCTCAATGCCTTTTACCAAAATTAAGTTTTAATCAGAAAAGATTTCTCAAATTTTGGAAAACTGAGTTGGCACGTCGGTAAGCGGTGCGGACCATGACAACATTGTCTGGCCAAAGAGTGCTGTACGAGATAATAATTCACAAAGCAGCTTAAATATCGACAAGTATAGGAGAGATTAGAAATTTAAAACCGTATCCTGCAACTGCTTCATGCATTGCAAGGAATCTGAGTGCTCTCCCAAACTGGATATCCACCCGGTGTGGATTTCAAAGTCGATTCTTTGTAGCTACTGAGAATCTCTTGACAGCAACAAGATCATAAACCTTTGGGTCCGGCTGGTTTTCCATATTGCACCAGCGAAGGTCTTTGTCTTTCTCTTGAGAAGAAGTAGTGTGCGGTTGTTCAATCCACGCCAAAGCATCCACACACCCGGTTGGTTTGTTCCACAAACACATTTTCTTCAATAACACCGCGAAGAAATGTACACTGCACGTTCATCTTGTTGATTTTGAACTTCAAACGTGCTGCAGGCGCGTACATTTTGATTTGAATCTACCCCTGGGGACCCGATCAAAGCTTGATTGTAAGAGGCTTTGCATTTTTGTCGAAGCTCTTCAATCTCTTTCAACAGACACTTCTGTTCTCTTTCCATTTTCTCCAACAAAGGCAGCAATTTCTTCTGTTGCCTATTTTGTGTATGGACGCTCCACTATCAACAATCTTACGACTATCGAAAGTTCCTCCTGGAATATCCTACACACTCACTGAAAGATTAGTTGGAGAGGGGGACCCAAGCCTTAACAGACTTGGGTCGTCCTTCATCATCGAGGATTGTGACCTCAATTTCCTCATGATTCTTAAACACAGCACCTCCCCCTGAAACATTTACCAATTTCGGTTTCCAAATCTGTTTTTGTTTTTCATTTTTAATCTCTAACTTAACAGAATTTGCTTGGACAACTTCCGGTTTCAACGCCTTTTCAATCACCTTCACATTTTTACGTCGTTGTTTTGTTTCCTGTTCTTTAACAGTTCTTTTATCATGTTTTGGATAAACAGGACGACGTTGTAAGTGACCTTGTTCAGAGGGGGCTCTTTCAACAAAATTTGGTTTGGGCGAGTTTTTGCAATCTTTAATAATGTGCCCAACCTTCCCACATTTGAAACAAATTCTCCTTTCAACAAATTTAGGAGAACCGGTTCGACTTTCACATGTTGAACCTGTAGACCCAGAGGTACTTGTTCCTACATCACACCCGTTTGTGTGTTGGGTGTAATTGTTTTGAGCGTTACGTTTCAAAATCTTGACTTGTTGGACAAAAACGGTGTTTGATTTATTCTCAAAAGTCTCAATTTTATCAGTACCCTCTTGATGCCACAAACTTGACATCTTTTGCTTTCTTCTTGTAACGAGCTCCTTTTGATTCAACCTTAGCCTTTAGCTTTGGAGCTCGTTGTTGTTGTTGTTTACCCTTAAAAGCGACATGTTGTTGCTTTGTCGGTAATTTTTGGTTTCCAAATTGTTTCCTCACTTCAGCTTTTGGAATAGGATCACACTGAGTTACTGAAACTCTCGGGATCGCTTTTCCCAAAAACTTAGTTGTATTATCTTCAAACACTTTATCAATCAAGGATTGATTGACGTTTTTGATTGGAAAATCTTTGTTTGAATAAATTTTATCATCACCGACTAAAGTATACAACAAGTTGTTGCTCTTAACAGCAGACACACATTCATTGTCATCTTTGACATCCTTGACCGGATCTATCACTTGCTTGGCAACAGATTGCACGGCAGGAGTAGGAGGATCACAAAGAATATGATTCTCAATTGGAATTTCTACTCCTTTCGTCTCATCAAATGATTCATCCTGGTCATTCACATCTGATTCATCATCTGAAGAATCACAGTCCTCAATGGTTGGAGGACTTTGATTTGAGGCACATGATGACTTTTCTTTGTTATCAGATGAGCCCTCCGATGGATTGTCCGGTTTGAACCCTAGGCCAGTAGTAACTTCCTCATAATCAAGAGGCACACTGGGTTCATACCGAGGCATATCCTCTTCATCGGGCATTCTGGTATAGTTGTGTCTCAAAGGGGGCGGACACGACTTATACCCTACGCCTTTCTTGTTTCCCTTCAGTTGTTGAACATCAATGATGTGATCAAGCACAAATCGGGAGTTAGAATAACTCTCCAATTTTTGTTTGATCGCATCATGCTCGCATTGGGCAATGGCTAATTGCTTCTTGGTTTCCTCAACAATATTTATGTACTCATTTATACTTACTTGTTTATGGTAAACCACTTTGTTAACTTCGGACACGCTTTTCTTTAGTGTTTCTATTACAGATTTAAATTCTTTTTCGTTCCGATTTAAAGCCATGTTTGCCTCCTTGCACTTAGCCATTTCAACAACTAAACTCTGATTGTGACTATGAATTGTGTCACATTCAAGTTTCATTCTTTCACATTCAAGTCTCATATATTCACAATCTCTACAATTAATAAGAGTTTCAGATGTTACCTGACTCGAAGAGGCTGTGATATTAGCCATGAAGGCAGTCTGAGAAGAGAAAACTCCATCTTCAACACCAGTACCTCCTTCCTCCTTCACATCAGGCTCGGATTGATTATCCCCAGAAATAGAGCCTTCTTCATCAGAACTTCCAGAATAACCAGAACTGTTATCGCTTTCAGAAAATTCTTCTTTATGAACATGCTTGATGTGATTTATGATCTTTGCATAACATGCAGTTCCACCTCCTTGATGATTATCTCCCAATTGTACAGACCAATCACATCCTTCATCAGCTTGAACTATCAATGCCCGGTTGGGGTTTGAAGGCCCTGACGGGTTGGTTTGGTTGTTAGCAGCTACTATCCCTCTTTCGTTGTTAGCTTGATTTGAAGTACTTGTTTGATTTTGGAAGGGATTTTGGCTGCCTTGTTGGTTGCCTTGTTTGCTCGGTCGCGTGCATTCACGTTTGAAGTGACCCTTTTCACCACAATTAAAGCATGTGACAGCATCTTTATTGAACCCGTACTTCGTATCATTTTTGCCTTCCAACGAAGTTCTTCCTGTTCGAGTCATGAAATCCTTTGCCCTTCTAACTGCACTGGCAAACGCCCACTTGATATCCATTAACTCCATTTCATCCCTGTCTATCTGCTGATAGTCTTCGTTTGTCAAATTAATGTTGCCAATTTGACTTGCGACTAATCCGCTGTAGGCATTAACCATAGTGTTAAGAATTTCAATGTGATCCCGTGCAGCTTCTATACTCACTTTAGAAAGATTTGAAGTATCAGGTTTGTTGCCATAGAAGGCTTGTTGTGGTTGGGTTTGTGGTTGTGATGGAACAGGAATGTAAGCCCTCGGATCGAATTGAGGTTGTGCCGGATTGACTTGAGGTGAAGGTTGAGGTGTTGGAATATAAGCCCTTGGATCGAAAACCGGAGCAGTATTTGATTGAGGAAACGGAAAGGAACTTGTATTGGATACAAACGCCGTTTGAGGCTTTGGTTGCTGAACATAACTAGAACTAGCTGAAGGACCAAAACCCGGCAAATACATTTCTGTATTCTGAGAAGCAGGAGCTCGCTTTGCTTTCCTGATTTCTTCATCATTTTTATGTTCCAGTTTCTGAATAAACTCATAGATGTTAATCGTGTCTAGAGTTCCAGTATGCTTCAACAACTCAATAAACGAACTCCATTTTGGAGGTAAGGCGTCAGCAAACCTATTCACCATGTCTTGTTGAGTAGATACAACCCCATAAGCACACATTTCACTAATCAAATGATAGAATCGTGTTGTCATATCATTTAGCGTTTCGTTTTCCAAAAACTGAAAAGATTCAAACTCTTTCTTCAACAGATCATGACGAGACTTTCGTGTAGCTGCATTGCCTTCTCCTCTCGCAACCAAGGCATCCCACAATGTTTTCGTGTCTTTACAATAGGAGAACTGATGATAGATATCTTTGTTAAGTGCTTGTGTGAGTGTAGCAAAAGCCTTTTTCTCCAAATCATAGGCTTTCTTGTCATCTTCCAACATGTTAGCATAACCCGCTGAAGTGGATGCTGCAACTTCAAGATTGGGGTTGAATGCATTGATGAAACACCTCCAAAGCTCGGTGCTTTGACCTTGCACATATGTGGTAAAACGGCCTTTCCATGATGGAAAATCATTCATATGGTTCAGCTTTGGTGGACGATTGTTGCTGCCCGTTTCACTTTCACTAATCAAAAGATTTTGAATGCTTTGACTTTGATTGGTTACCAAAGCCCATTGACTTGGACTGATTGATGGCGGTGGAAACATACTTTTCGCCCAATCTGCAGCAGAGGTTAGTTGTTGACTAGATTGTGAGTCAATACTCCAGTCCCAAGGACTTGTACAACTCATTTTGATGAAATACAAATAGACGACCTACACAAACACAAACTGTTAAGTTCAAACAGACAAAGATCGAAAGATACAGCCTTGTTCGAAAGATCAAGACTTGTTCGAAGGATCAAGACTTGTTCGAAGGATCAACAGTGTTCGAAAGATCACTGTTGAGTTTCGAACAAAGACTTCGAAAGATTCACAATTGAAAGATCCTTATCTTTCGAATACTGATCTCGAAAGATTCACAATGAAAGATCCTTATCTTTCGAATACTGATCTCGAAAGATTCACAATGAAAGATCCTTATCTTTGATAGATCACAAACTTCGAAGGATGGGTCGAAAGATGATTATCTATCGAGCCTTCCTTGATCGAAAGATGATCGTTCGATATCGAAAGATATCCTTCGATCGCCTCTGACACAACTGACACTGATATGATCGGTTGGTGAAAAGGTGATGGGTTGGTAAAGTCAACTTTCGGCAAAAGAGTATGATCAGACCGTACTTTCTGCCAAAAACCAGATTTGGTATGATTATTTTAACCAAATACCCCTTCCCAATACACAAACAATTTTTCAAACTAATCTCAAAGATCAAAAAGTCATAAACTTGAAGAACACTATGAAGATCTAAATGAACACCATGAATTTTTCGGTGAACCTTCAAATTCCGAGCACAATATTTTGTTAAAATGTTTAACACGAACCCATAACTAACATGTAAACATGAAAAATAACAAGGTTTAAACAGATTTTAAGTTGTTTTCCAGAAAAATATGAACTTTAACACCCGAAAAACAAACCAAGAACACACTCGGTTTTAACAAGGAGAAGAGCCAAGGCTCTGATACCACTTGTAGGTCCCTCTCGAGGATGAGATAAAACCTTATCCTTGTTATATTAACACACTAGCGAGTGCGGAATCCAAGCTAGAGTGCAACCGAGTTGAGACAAGTATAAACACAAAACACACAAGGTTCAACGATTAACACCAATGTATTAATACTATGAAAGGATCGGTTACAAGCACAATGTTTACAGATCTATCCTGCAAACTCTCTCTGATATGTGTGTGTGTTTTTAACAGAAAGCTCTCACTATCTCTCGAGTGTATCTTTCTGTCTCTCGTCTCTTAGTGTCTTCCTAAAATGAACACAACACTTGGGTATATATACCCGACACAGCTCATATGGTCGAAGGATCAGATAGACTGATCGAAGGATCATCTATCGACCATAAACCCATCGAAAGATCCATACATACCTCGAAGGATGATATCCTTCGAGGTCCATCTGTATCTATCGAATGTTTATCTTTCGAATGTTTATCTTTCGAGGTCATCGAAGGATACAAACCATCCTTCGATGACATCCTTCGACATCAGCATGTTTGAACCAAATGTGCTAACTGTTTGGCCAAGTCAAACCGGAGGATGGTTGGCTTGGTCAAACTTACATCGAACGCACATATAAACAAATCTAAACACAAGACATCGTTTTGTATCATGACACATTACAGACAAAGTACAGACGCAAGCAGCTTTGTCTTGATCTTCGTGTCTTCAAGTCGAAACCAAGTTGAACTGAGCCGAGTTGAACCGAGCCGAGTCGTGTCCACAAAATATGCATCAACAGACGTTACCTGACCCATATTGCCTACGAAAGTTAATATGCAACTCTCTGATTAACCATCTTTGGAAAACAGCCTACTTTAAGTTGTTCCTACTCTTGTATTGTTTTTTTTTATATTCTTAGATTCATAGTTAACCGGTTTCGCTTACGGTTTTAAGTAAAATAAACAAACTTAAATTAACATAATGAGAAAATAGTTGTTCCCACTGCTGTATAGTGTTCATTTTACTTTGAACAAATATTGTTTTTGTTTAAAATACAAAGAATAAAATACTTTGCCATTATACTATTAATACCGGACGGGTATAGAATTAGTTATATTTGTCATGGCTCATCTCCCAAATCGAAATGTAGACCAACTCAAATTTATACTACATAAAAATATGCACATAAAAATGGTTTTTTTAACGAAAAAGTATTATATTTGACCAGACTCGTTTTCCAGGAAAAAGTATACGTCGAGCAAATCATATTTATACAAACACGTAAATAAAAATATGCACGTATTTTTTAAGTAAAGTGAGTAAATGGGTAAATTAAAAACAAATTATAAGTAAAAAACTTAATAGGTTAAAAAGGTTCATAAAACGTGCCAAGTAGCACCAATGCCACACCATTGCTAGCAACCCCAACATCGGAAAAGTTTTTAAAAATAAAATAAACAAAAAAGGAAAATTAACAACGAACAAAAAGCAGACGTAAAATTGTTGAACCACGCACGTCCGTTGTTGTGTGTAAATGCGAAGAAATTAGACCGAAACGTAAAACATAGAAAAGAATAACTAAGTCGAATGGAGAAAAATAAACGTGTTGCGACGAACCTGTCAAATGGGAAGAAAATTGTAAGTGCACCTCAGGTTGATAAATGCTGGATGCTGCTGTTCGAAGGATCTTCAGGGACTTGTTTTGCAAATTATTTGAAAGTAATCTATCAAATTCGGACAAGTATATGCCCTAAGTTGTCCGAATTTATGATTCAAGATTGTCAGAACTTATAGTTTCTTATGCCTAGATGTCCGAATTTATAGTTTAGAGATGTAAGAACTTATAAGTTCTTTGGTGTGTCCGAATTTAGTGTTTTAACTTGTCAGTACTTATGATTCTTAGTGTTATGTTCGTATTTAGACTAGGGTTTCATTTGTAAGGACTGGTGTGTCCGAACTTGGGATTGTATATCTACTAAGTGGATGTATGCAATCAGAGAGAATGAATGAAACAAAGGCTTTTTGGAGAAAACTTTCTATGCAAGATTGAATTTTAAAGAGAGAAATAAGCTCTAACTTTGTGTGTTCTTCACTGTGTGTGACTGTGATTCTCTCATCTTCTACACCTTTTATATGAGTTCTACGGTGCGGTATGAGACACGCGGTGGTTTCCGCACATCGCTTGTGTGATGATCGATCCGGGTTCGTGTGTTCGAGGTGTGTTCGTTGTAGGAAGACGACCTTTCAAGTGGTATCAGAGCTGGCTCTGTATAGAGAGTGCTCTTACCGCTGTAGACTTCGTGTTGGAGGTTAGATCTATTGTTCGGTTTTGTTCATTCTAGAGAGTTTTCCATTTTCTAGGGTTTTCTCATACTTTTCTCATGTTTTTCATGGACTCTTCACCTGTTTCTTGATTTTTCATGATGGATGGTGATTAGGTTTTAGTTGTGAGTGTTTGTGCTTGATTTGATTGTTGAGATTGTGCTCAGATTGTGTCAGATCTAAAAGTTTTCTTCAAATTCTCTGGGTTTTTGAAGAAGATTGCTGAGGTAAGAAATCATTTGCTTTCAGATCTATTTTGGGATTGTTGATTGTCCGTATTTGTTCTTCTGAAGTTATTGATGACCTAGTGTGTAGTCACACTTGGGAAATAAATTCAGAGAGCTGGTTGTTTTGTGCGAATTTGGATATACCCTTGTCAGTACTTATGGGTTTTGTCCGAATTTGTTCAAAATAATTTGTCGGCACTTATATCTTTCCTTTTGTCCGCATTTAGGAGTGAAAGAACTTATATTCTTGTCAGTATTTGTGTTTTAAGTTCGGACAATGAAATAGTTGTGCGCACTTGTAGTTTAACTTAGTCCGCACTTAGGGTTTCAAACATCGATCCGCACTTATCTTTCAAACATTGTCCGTACTTAAGCATAATCATAATCATCCGCACTTAACATAGTTTTCTTGTCCTCATATAAGAATCAGTCCGCATTTAAACCTAATTTCATCCGCACTTGTGCGCTTGAGACTTGTCCGCACTTACTTGGTATTGATGTCCGCACATATACTTTCAAACATTAGTTCATCCGCACTTATAAGATTCAACCAGTCCGCACTTAAATTTGTTACTTTAATCCGCACTTGTAGTTGATTAAGTTGTCCTCCCTTGTCACTAATTGTCCGCATTTACAAGAGAAAATCAATATTGTCCGCACATGACACTGATTGTCCGCACTTGTTCAGATGTTTTAAGGTCTGTGTTTAACAGTTAGGGTTTCAATTGGTCAGTACTTAGATAGTCCAATTTGTTAAGTTCAAATCTCTCTTGTCCGCATTTGAGTCAACTTGTGCACACTTATACAAATCATGTTAAGCATAGCCTCACGGTTTGTTTCTATTATTGAAAATATAATATTTCTTTAGAGGAAGTATGGATGGTCCCACTTGTCATCAAAGGCCATGGCAATGAAAGCATACATGGATCACTCCACTCTATGTACGGATTTACACACCTTCTCTATCATCTATAAATTTAGAAATTTATCTAAATTACAATTATAGAATTAAATATTAAGGGTAAATTACACTTTTCATCCTTTATGTTTGTATCAGATTGCAATAGATAGTCTTTAACTTCAATAATTACAGTTACAATCCTTTATTTACAAAATTCATTATACCCTAGGTCATTTAGCACTAACCCAATTAAAATTTTCAGTTAAGTTAAGTCGTATCACATAAGGGTAGTTTAGACTTTTAACCGATTAAATTAAAATTAAAAATAGTTTAATAAAAAAACAATAAACTAAAATATATATAACACTGTAACATATCCATTTTTATCATATAAGAGTTATAGGTTGTTCAAATTTATTAACCACTAGTAACTAGTTTTATTTTTAAAACAATTATTCAACCCATATAGTTTTAAAAACTATTTTTGGTTGGAATGTTATACTAATTAATTTGTTTGTATATGTGTACCATTCATATTTTCTATATTAAAATAAAGTATATAAAGCTTATATTATTAGACGAGTAGATTACGGGTAAGTTGACTGTTAGAAATATGAAGTACCTAGACGGGTCTAGTGACCGTCTAATAATTAAATTATAAAAATACATTGTATTTGGACTTACTACGTTTTTAATGAAACTTGGTTCAAAATATAGACACAAATATTCCCGTTCAAATGACATATTCATTGTTTGATAAAACGTCATATTTTATAAGTTATACGTGCCAAATAAGTGAAGCTGTTGAATTAATTATAATAATAAAGTAATATTAAAATTTAAAAACTAAACATTTTGAAAATATAGTGTACGTGTACACTATCAAACTTTACATCAAATATTAGATATATATATGTGGCCATTCTTCATTTGAAACAAAGGATACGTATACATGAGAAATTAATGTTCTAAGAGCTACGTGGAACCTGATATGGCAGCTATATAAAGGCATAGAGCTCTTCAGAAAACAAACAATCTGCCATTTTTTTTCCTTCTTTCATCTCTCACAAATAATTCTATATTTTCATTTTTATTTCACCTATAATAATAATAAAGCCCTGCCCTGTTTTAAGCACTAGTACACAAGTAACCATTAGACGGGGTTCAATTTTGTTTTTAGACGCGGTAATGCTCATAACCCCGTCTAAATATACACACACAATCTCATGACATCAGGATGCTAACGAAATATCCTTACGGACCCTGACTTAAAATATGCTTACATAGCTTTAGACGGTGTTTTACAAACCCCGACTTAAAATATAATTTAACACTAATAAAATTCACGTCTTTTGATATGAACCCCAACTTAAAATATGCTTACATAGCTTTAGACGGTGTTTACAAACCCCTGACTTAAAATATAATTAAAGAATGATACGATGGAGTCTTTTGATATGAACCCCGACTTAAAATATGCTTACATAGCTTTAGACGGTGTTTACAAACCCCTGACTTAAAATATAATTAAAGAATGATAAGATAGAGATATATATTATTTGAATTTTTTAAGTATGATATGGATAGAGATAAAAGGCCATGTTTCCTAGTTGTGGTGGGATAAGACTTAGAGACCATTAGGTCTTGGATTCCATCATAAATTTATATAACTAATCATGAAACATTTTTAATCAGTATTAATTATTGCGTAGGAAATGCGTAGCAAGTTGCTACGCATTTGTAACGGGAAATTTATTACTATATTCAGTAATTAATTAATTTTATTGTTTATAATTGTGTTGAAAATGTTTAGCAACTTGCTACGCATTTGAAAGTGAAGCTCAGGCTCATCTACTAAGGTGTTGTTTGTTTTTTCATAAAACCTCTGCGCAGGCTCTTCTGTCTGCGCGGCGTAGACCACGCGTAGACATTGTCACGCACAGACTGTTTGTTTTTCTGAATATGTTTCATTAAAAAAGGTCTGCGCGAGGTCTTCTTGGTGCAGACTTGGTCCAGCCACTTCTAAGATCTTCTAAGGTCTGCAGAGGGTTAAACACCACCACCCACCATCACCGACCACCACCCACCACCACCACCACCGTCTATCACCACCACCACCATCCACCACCCACCACCGTCCACCACCCACCACCGTTGACCACCACCGCAGTCGACCACCACCGCCGTCAACCACCACTGTCCATCACCACCACCACCACCGTCCACTACCTTCCACCGTTCATCACCACCACCATCCACCACCTACCACCGTCCATCACCACCGTCCATCACCACCACCACTACCGGCCACCACCTATCAACGTCCACCACCCACTACTGTCCTCCAACACCCACCACCGTCCACCACCACCACCACCATTCATCACCACCACCATCCACCACCCACCACCGTCCACCACCCACCACCCACCACCGTCCATCTCCACCACCACCACCACCACCACCGTCCACCACCCATCAACGTCCACCACCCACCACCGTTCATCTCCACCGCCACCATCCACCACTCACCACCCACCACCATCGTCTACCACCATCACCGTCCACCACCACCCACCCACTCACCACCACCGTCCGTACACCACCACCAATTTATTTTAGAAGTCTACATAAGTTAAAAAAACAAACAATCTTCTTCTTGCAGAATGCAGACATTTGGTCTATCTCTTCTGCTACAGATGTGGTCTGCAAACTGCATACATTTTACCTCTTAAAAAACAAACAGCACCTAAGCAAACTTATTTTTAGGCCCAGGCTCGTTTAAGCTCGACCCGTTTTAAGTATTTTTCTAAGCCGTTTCGAGATAATAATAATAATAATAATAATAATAATAATAATAATAATAATAATAATAATAATAATGATGATGATGATGTCAATCCGTGTGCACAATCTTGATTAAATCTGACCGTCCATATGCAATAGATCCAATGGCTCTTGTTTTATACACTCATCTAAAGCAAAAAGAGGGACATTTTCCCTCCTGCACATCTTTCTTTCACTTTCCCCTTTTCACTTATCAAACCTTTTCACTTCTAAGATTCATCCACCCTCTCAATTTCTTTCCCCATTTCACCTCCTAAGTTTCTCCATCGCTAAAATAACATACACTAACAACCGTTGATCATACGCGAACAATCTGCTTGGAATTTAACTCCGGCCATTGTTGAACAAGCCCTAACCACGTCGAACAAGCTGTTCGGGACGAACAAGCCCTAACTTCCATCTCGAAATCGGTAACTCTATTTTCGTTTTATGTCATGTTAATAATTTTTCATCATACATGTCGCATTTCCTCTGTTAATACTGTGTTTGGATTTGCTTTGGGTTGCGTATCGGCTCTCTAAATCATCAAAGAATTATATTGGTTTGATTTTTGCATATGAAAGGATGAAGAAATAAATGGGGTATAGCATGAATGCTCGTACTGTACAACCCACTTGAGCAAAACTTTCATTTTATTAGGTTCTGTAAAATAATAATAATACTGGTAATGTGTTATCAGTATTATCTTCTTAAAATTGTTTGCAAAAGATCCAAAACATGTATTATCTTCTTAAAATTGTTTTAAGCGAACTTATGTTTCCATTCCACTATTCCCTTATCATTAGTGTCGTAATTTGTTTATTGTTTGAATACTTGTACTTTCTTAATTGTATTGATCGAATACATTAAGTACATTTTATATTGATTTAATAATCAGTAGTAAATTTGTTCTGTACATAGTATATCCATTGGTTTTTGCAAGAGGCATGAAATCATGAGAGGACCTGATGCAATTGGTTTAGGTATGCCTTATATTTCACACTTCACACAATTAGACACAATATATATTTCGTTTTGTGTTATAAATTTGAATTTGAATAAATTTAATAAATTTCATAGGTTTGATTGTTATTCTTGATTTGTTTTTAAATATATAAAACTGGAAACACAAAAAAATATTTTTTTTCCTTTTTTAAATGTTCCGTCGCAAATGCGTAGGAAGTTGCAAAAACGAATAATTATATTTTTTTAAAATTTTATTTAATGTCGTTAGAAATGCGTAGGAAAGGAGTGTCAGAAATGCTTAGGAAAGGAGAGTGTCAGAAATGCGTAGGAAAGGAGAGTGTCAGAAATCCATCAAAAAGGAGAGTGTTGGAACACTCACATTTGATATGCTCACACACACATACAAGTAGTTATGTGTTTGTAACAATTTGTTCGTTGATGTTAACTAATTTCTAATAATTATAATATTTTCTATTTTTTAGATGTGGAACACTCACATTTGATATGGTTAATGTAAGTTTGTTTTCTATTTCCTAGTTTGATTTTCAAAAATTTGAATAAATAATAATTGTTAATTTATTGTAGTGCAATCAACAAGTTGAGACATGGGAATGCGGCTATATACTTCTTCAATCTATGTTCGACTTTGTCAATGTATATCAAAAGCAATTTCCCAGGGTAAGTCTATTTCTTAATTATTTTTTTAGACGTACATAAGTATATACAAGATAACATGCGCAAAAATGCTCACACACACATACAAGTAGTTATGTGTTTGTAACAATTTGTTCGTTGACGTTAACTAATTTCTAATAATTATAATATTTTCTATTTTTTAGATGTGGAACGACACGAAAGTGGCTACAGATGAAGATATAGAAAAGACGTTGAAGGAATTGATGCCAATTTTATTTGACGGGTTGGGTATTCCTTAGTTTAAATATAGTTTGTTTATGGTTTTGAATAGATTAAGTAGTGAATTGTTATTTTACCAATTAATATTGTAGACTTTCGGGTTGAATGTGTATTGGGTCACTTTTTTACTTGTCCGGATTTGACTACGTTGAATATATAAAAGGATTGATTGGATTTGACGTCAATGTTGGAGTGCATATTATTTTTTTTACTGCATATTATGTCATTTTTACGTATCTCTTTTTTACTACAGATTTTTATTTGAAATTTGACAGCATAATTTGTTGTTCTTACAACATTGGTCATAAGTCGCGGTTCATCCAACACCGACTAAAACCTTTCTTAAAATTGTAAAACTATTTTAAGTCGCGGTTCATCCAACACTGACTAAAAAGTTTTCCTAAAATTGTAAAATGATTTTAAGTCGCGGTTCATAATGCTGACTAAAAATATTTCTGTAAAAGTATGAACATCTTTTTAGTCGCGGTGGTTTATTTTAAGTCAGGGTTCAGCAAACCGCGTCTTATAAACAACCCATTTTTAGCCACGGCATTTTAAGTCGGGGTTTGAAACCGCGACTAAAAACTATTTTAACCCCGTCTAATGCTCACTTCTGTACTAGTGAAGTGTTTTAACTCCCGATCACCACTACCCTTTCCGATTGATCTGGAGCCCCATAACGCATGTCAAGGCTCTGCCCGACTAAGTTCGTTGGGGTTCTATCTCGTGACATAGGGATAAGGTTGAATTAGGAGTACTATACTTAACACGAGTACATTATATATATATTTATAGCTCAGGAGTTATACCCAAGATTTATACCAGGAGGCTTTCTAGTTGAACCCTAAAGTGACAAAGTGAGTCCATTCTCTTTTCTCATAGTTTTATCACCTTTTTGTAATATAGTTATAAAAAAAATGCTTTCCAAAATCCTAAATGTCTACCAGTTATACTTACAGTGATTAAGTTTTATATTCTGCAATAGTTGTCTGTATGTGGGGTTTTTATACATTACTTGACCCTCGTTACAATTGGCCAAAAAGTTAGCCAATAGTAGCTTAACCACCAACACGGGGGAAATTGTGCCCCAGTGGCCATAGCCTATAACTAATATTATTTTTACATTAAATAATTAATAAATTTATTGTATGATTGAAATAAATCTAAATAGTATATATATAAAATAAAACTTTGTAATATACTGAAACATTAGTAATCATATTGATATATATATAACAAATTAACAAGTTTTAATATAATATTAAAATAAATATATATACCACTGTTATTTTCTTAGCATAATATCGTTGAGTGCTAAGATGATATATATTAATTAAGAAGTTTACTATCATGTTTAAGTTATATCACATAAAGTATTGAACATTCAATATTAATACAACCGTAAATGTATTTATTAAATACACCTGTTAATTTATAAACTTATATTGAAACATTAAATTTACATTATGTCAAAATTAATCATATTACCACTCAAGTTGTTAAAATATAATCAATATAACATTAACCAATATATCACATAAACAATCACGTTAATATATTTAATTAATATATTATATTTAATAAAGTTATAGCTATTAATTTGATAGAAAATGGTATATTTCATTTTCTGGGCTAATTGGTTTTGTGCTATAGAAAATATATTTGTAAAAGTAATGTCATGGGACACTACTAAATCCAGAGTCACTAGTTGAGAGAATGATCAACAGTGATAGGATCAAAGGTAACTAGTTGAGAGAACGATCAACAGTGATGCGACCACAGGCAGTAGTTGAGAGAATGATCAACAGTGTTATGACCATAATCACTAGTTGAAAGAATGATCAACAGTGATATGACCACAATTACTAGTTGAGAGAATGATCAACAGCAATATGACCCGAGTCACTATGTGAGAGAATGATCAACAGTGATTTAACCACCGTCACAGGAATCGCCTAGTGACCAATATAATAGTAAGATATACTATATATCTATTACTTGATAAATTCACTATTGGACGAAAGTGAGCCAATGAGTGATATGACCACTGTCACATCGGAACTGCCACCATGTGACAAATACTGATTGAGTTTTGGGTAAATATAAACAAATATAAACACTCTTAATGCTGTAAAGTATAACAATATATTTTTTTATAAAAATGGAATGAACTCGCCAGTATTTATTACTGATAAAATGTTTTCAAAACGTGTTTCAGGTAATTTGCTGTAAAGATAATAGTAGCCAGCTATGGAGCACTGAAGGCTTAAATAAAGTGGCTATAAATACCTGAATAAAAGAAAAAAATTATGTTTTATTTATTTGGGTTTATCCCTATAAAAACAATTGAATTGAATATGGGTTTTTGCCCATTTGTTTAATATTAAAAGTTTGGTGTTTTAAAACTCTGAAATTATTTCCTAACTACGATCCTGATGAAAATTTTTCCGCTGCGTAATTAATAAATGTAACACCACGTGTTTTCACAAGTCAAGGTCAAAGTCAACGACCGGTTATACGGATTTGACTTGTAGGAATTTCTTTATTTTGTTTGTATTATGTGGAGTCAATCAATCAATCAATCATACCCAGTAAAATCCCACAAATAGCAAAGCTATTTGTAGGGTCTGGGGAGGGTGGGATGTAGGCACACCTTACCTCTACCCCTAGGGATAGAGAGGCTGCTTCCAGAGAGACCCTCGGCTCCAAAACACCCAGGAAAGAAATAAATAGAGCATAGGGTGTGTGTGTATGTGTATGAAGCTACCAATGTAGTATGAGTTACGAAATAGTGCATGGCAGAACAGAACAAATATGACAACACAAAACAGTCTATACACATAGTTACATATTTACGACCATACACTACACCTAGAAACACAACTGTACAAAACATCCTATACACATAGTTACTTATGTACGACCATACACTACACTACACCTAACAACACAATTGTACTCTTTCCTAGAAATCTTTAACCTTAATCCTACGTCTCCACGAGCTCCTATCATGGACCATGTTCTCAGAGAGGTGCAATTTTTGCAAATCCTGCCTAATCCGCTCATCCCAAGTAATTTTGGGTCTGCCTCTACTCCTCCTCCCCTCCACCTCGATGGTTTCAACCACTCTAACTGGTTCTATCGTCTGCCTCCTCTTCACATGCCCAAACCATCTCAGTCTTCCCTCCTTTATCTTATCTGATATACTAGCTACTTCTAACCTTTCCCTAAAAACATCATTTCTTATCCGGTCTAACCTTGTGTGGCCACACATCCATCTTAGCATTCTCATCTCTGCTACCTCCATCTTGCGTGCCTGTACTTCCTTAACGGCCCAACATTCGGTTCCATATAACATAGCAGGTCTAATTGCAACCTTATAAAATTTCCCTTTCAATTTTGTTGGGAACCTCCTATCGCACAATACCCCCGTGGTAGCTCTCCACCTACACCATCCGACCTGGATGCGGTGGGCAACGTCACTATCTATCTCCCCATCCTTCTGGACAAACGATCCTAGATACTTGAACTTAGTCACCTGCGGGACCGCTTGACTGTCAATGGTGATCTGAATGTCCTCATTGTTGTCTACTCCACTAAAGTCGCAATACAAGTACTCAGTCTTAGATCGACTAATCTTTAAACCTCTTCCCTCTAAAGCTGCTCGCCACTCTTCTAGCCTCGCATTCAGGCTTTGTTTACTATCAGCAACTAACACAATATCATCTGCAAAAAGCAGGCACCACGGAAGAGCCCCCTGAATTAACTTTGTCAACTCATCTAGGATAACTGCAAATAGAAAAGGGCTCAAAGCCGACCCTTGGTGGAGTCCTACCTCCACCGGGAAAGAATCAGTATCCCCTACAGGCGCTCGTACACTAGTCTCAGTCCTAACATACATATCCCTAATTAAGTCTATATACTTCCCAGAGACCCCTCTACTCTCCAAACTATCCCAAATCAGTCTACGTGGCACACTGTCATAGGCCTTTTCAAGATCAATGAACACCATGTGTAGGTCCCGTTTCTTCTCCCTATACTTCTCCATCAATCTCCTTAGAATATGTATTGCCTCCGTAGTCGATCGCCCTGGCATAAAACCAAATTGGTTTACCGTGACTTGAGTTTCTCTTCGGATTCTCGTCTCAATTATTCTCTCCCATAATTTCATAGTGTGTCCTAGCAACTTAATCCCTCTATAATTCCCACAACATTGGGCGTCCCCTTTGTTCTTATACACCGGAACTACTACACTATTCCTCCATTGATCTGGCATTTTCCCAGATTTGAAAATAAGATTGAATAAAATAGTTAGCCAATGTACTCCTTCTTCTCCCAAGCATTTCCATACCTCAATCGGAATGTTATCTGGCCCAACTGCCTTAGCCCTTCCCATCTTTTTAAGGTTTGTTCTCACCTCCTCCCGTGTGATACGTCGGCAGTAGCCGTTATTCCGTAGTCGCCTTTGCGTAGGTGAATCATCATTTTCTTCAATTTCTTGTTGGTAATCCCTCCTGCCATTGAAAAGATTGTAGAAGTACACTTGCCATCTCATCTTAATGTCGTGTTCTTTGACCAAAACGCATCCGTCCTCTCCCTTTAAAAACTTCACTGCTCCTAAGTCTTTCCTTCTACGTTCTCTAGCCTTTGCAATCTTGAACATGTCATGCTCCCCCTCCTTTGTTTCCAGTCGATCATACATCTGCTTGTAAGCTGCGTTCTTCGCCTCTGACACTGCCTTCTTCGCCTCTCTCTTAGCCTCTTTATATCTATCCCTTAAAATCGCTTGCTCCTCCTCGACTGTACACCTCAAAAGATCCCTAAAGCACCCTTGTTTAATCCTTATTTTAGTATGCACATCCTCATTCCACCACCATGACTCCTTATGGCCACACCTCTTTCCTTTTACAACCCCTAGCGTTTCCTTCGCCACATTAGTAATGGTGTTTGCCATGTCCTCCCACATTTGGTTTGCGTCCCCATCTACTCTAGGCGATGTCATTAAGAGGACCTTATCTCTAAACACTTCGATTTTGTCGCCCTTTAACATACCCCATCTAACCCTAGGTCGCATTACCCTGTCTCCCTTGGTCAGTTTTCCTCTCATGACTATATCCGCCACCAATAAACGGTGTTGAGTCACTGCTGTCTCCCCTGGTATAACCTTGCAGTCCCTCCACCACCTTCGATCTCCTAGCCTCATCAAAATATAGTCAATCTGAGTGTTACGTCCGCAACTGCTAAAAGTAATCAACTGTGATTCTTTCTTCTTAAAGAAAGAATTCAGAATACCTAGGTTGTGGGCCACCGCAAACTCTAGCAAATCCCTACCAGGGTTGTTCCTATTACCAAAACCAAAGCCCCCATGAACCTCACTAAAACCATCACTATGCCTACCAATATGGCCATTAAAATCGCCTCCTACGAAAATTCTTTCTTCCCTAGGTATGGCCCTCACAACTCCGTCTAGGCAGTCCCAAAAATCTCTTTTCTCTTGATCCCCTAATCCCACTTGTGGGGCATATGCGCAAACAACTGTCACCACTTCCTCTCCTAGTACTAGTCTCAACACCATGATCCTATCGTTGTATCGTATCACCTCTACCACATTTTTATACAAGTTTATATCTACTAGAAATCCTACCCCATTCTTTACCCCATCAGACCCTGAATATAACAACTTGTACCCATTGCGCTCATCCCCTTTATGTCCCTTCCACTTAGTCTCCTGAAGGCACGCTATATCTACCCTACGTCTTTTTAGTGTATCTATGATCTCCAACAACTTACTACTAAGGGTTCCTACATTCCACGAAGCCACGCACAAACTATACCCCCTTTCTTTTCCCCTCCCTGCACCCCTCGTCCTCGAACATGATCTCAATGAAAAATCATGATATCTACCGTCTATGATTGCTACAAATCACCCGATAATCCAAAAAGGGCACACGCATAACAAATAATGATCAAATAGAGCGTTATAAATAGGTTCACACAGTAAGTAAACAGTCACAAATACGATCAAGACAATGCCTAAACAATGACACAACAGGTAAACAGCAGAATAAGATAAGTTCACACGATAAGATAACACAACAGGTAAACAGCAGAAATAACAACACAAAAAACCAGACGAGAGTATCACAGACAATAAGAACTCAACAAACAAGAGGTAATCAACAAGAGAATATAACAAACAACAAATAAGAAACACAGAATATATCAGCAGCAATAGGAATGCCTAAATGCAACAGGATGTACCCTTCCTGTGTCCCAATCAATCAAACCGGTCCAACTACCCCGGCAACAAGAATGCCTAAATGCAGAAAATGGAAAAACAGAAATATATAACAAGGAAAGATCTCACCAAGGCAGCAAATCCCAGCAAGGGTTTCACCAGTTGTAAATATATCAAATAGGTCACTGCTTTGAACTTTGATTTGTGGTTTAACTGTCGAAATCGCTGAGATGGATGATGAATCTGTGTGCTGCTGTGCTGGGATGATGAATTGCCGAATTGGTGAGGCGCAGAATTGGTCGATTGGGCGAAGAAATCGGTGGTATGGTGGGTGGAATCGCAGAACCACAGAAGTGCAGAACGAAGGGGGCGAGGAATCAGTGGTATGGTCTGAAATTTCCGAACAAAACTATCTAGAAACTAAATTTTTTTGAAAATTTTCAACCGAATCTATCAAATTCGATCCGAAATCGGTAGCTTGTAACGGTTGAATCAGAAAATCATAAACAGACCGAATCAAAATCGAAGAAACAATTTTGTATTATGTGGAGTAAGTGTTGTTAATTGCAAACCATCGACGTATTATTCAAGCGACTTACGACTGTGAACTATAGGCAATATCAATGCGATAAAGTTAACCAACTGATAATCAAGCTATGCTAATCGAATCGGCAACGAATCGCAACTCGAGTTACGTACTTTTAATTATTGTTATACGTGTGTGTGTACCTTATGTGTTACCTATGCATATTAAATTATGTTATGTTGTGGTAATCGAAACTCGAAACGCAATCGAACTCAATCGCAAATTGAATCGCAATCTACTCGCAATATAAGAAGCAAAGGCGTTATAGGATGTTGTATATTAGATATAGTAGTTGGGACTAAAAGTAATTTGACTAGGAAACTCTACCGCATCGAACCGCTCGCGACCGAAATCGAAACATCAAAACCTTCGCATCAAACATTTGAGTCGAATGCCATCCAGCCGGATAGCCATCCGACCGGATGACCCTTTTGCCATGGAGTCAGGTGCCATCCGACCGAGATGTCATCCGACCGGATAATCATCCGGGCGGTATGCCATCCGACCGGACAACCCTTTCCTCTTTTGGAATCCTATAAATACCCTTGTCACTCTCCACACTTACTACTTTTGGCAAGTGACGTCCGAACAGCACGCTCTCCTCACCTTTTCTCCGATTTCCCTCGATTCCGGTAAGATTTCGTCCTAAATCTTGTACGTTCTTGATCTATGCACACTTCTACACCTTTCTATCTTTTGAATCTTAACTTTTAACCGTGAAATCACTAGATTTCAGGTGTTCTAGGATGACGTCATCATGTGTTCTTCAAGAACTTCATGTTTTGACTTCAATCCATCGAGAACAACCTAGATCTAACCGACTTCCACACAAATTTACTCTAGATCTACACATAAATGTAGTGAAAAAGGATTGAAAGACGGTTTCTAGCTTTCTTTCTGTAACACCCGTCTAATTATACTTGATTTTAATAATAGATTATACCATTGTACTTAAAATTCGCTTAATTAACATAACTTTCATAAAAGAAGTTCATAACTTAACACAAACCTTAGTCAACCAAAGACTAGGTTGAAACATTTCAAAAGTCATTTAACAATTGTTTACATCCCAAAAACAAAGTCTATTAAAGGTTTAAAGCATTGCGGAAGCTTGAAAGTAGTGTTCGGTTCTTCAAAATCTAGCTCGATCATCTTCCGGTTAATTACCATCAACACCTAAGATCAAAAACACAACACAAGTTAGTTTTGATCAAGTCCAAATGATTGCACACAAGTTCCATGGATCAACAAATAAAAAAAATAAATTTTTTTCGGTTTGAGGGCGTCGCGTAGCGCCACGGGGGCACGAGCTACGCGAGGGCCTTATTTTCTCAGCCTCCTTTGTTATTTGATGCTGCATATTCCCAGCTCCAAGTTTAATCAAGTTCCAACTTTAAATAGCCATAACTTTTGACTCGTAAGTCCGTTTTAGGTGATTCTTTTTCCTATACGTCTGTAAATTCATTACCGACATGCCTATTATAAATTTCATGCCGAAAAGTAGGTTTACGGACTGAAGGACTATATGGCCATATGCAATTATTTGACCCATGTCAACTTAACACAATTTACCACCATTTAAGTCATAAACCTATGGCGCTTTATGCCCAACATCCGGGGCTTATTATCACCCGCATTTCTTACCAAGTTCATGGTTTAATGCCTTTGTGATTATTGTCGCCATTACCGACTACTAGAGCGTTTAAAACTAAAATTTTCACAACTAATAGATCCGTTGGCTCATCTTGTGGAACCATCCACTTTTGATGACTACCAATTGGTTCGTTGACTATACTAAATCTATTAATTCACATTCCAACCATAATCAATCTAAGTTCAATGCAAATTTCGATTCAACAATAAGATTTACAAAAATTAACAATAACTCGCTTAATGTAACTAATCAAGTTACGTACCTTCAAGGTAGGCCTTTCAAACGTGGTTCGCCACTCGCTTGTCCACTTGACGCTCCTGCGCCCGTTCCTATAGAGTTCATTTATGATATGTTTAGAACTCTCTTAATATCATAATTCGCATAATACACCAAAACATCATGATTATGCGTTTAAACTTGGAATTTCAGTTTTAAGCCTTCATAGAGGCATTTCAACAAACACTTCATGGGCAGATTTTTACATGATTAAACATCAAATCTCTAGTTTATCATTTAGCCCTAATTTCACATCATTCAACCTTTTTACATGATTGATAACTTCTAATTTTCTGGAATTACTTCGAAATTGTCATTTTATACTAGATCAACAATCTGTTTCCTAGTGTTCATCGAATTACACATAACCCACCAATCACCTACGATGGTGTTCATAGGTTTTATTAAAATTTCATATGATTTCAACTTGTGGTTGTCTAGGGTTTGTCCCTAGACACTACAGTTGTTCCTAAATCATCATAATACACACATGCAACCATAATTTCAGATTTTTCCCAATTCATGAGAATTTCAAGTTGAGAGCTTTCATCAAATTTTACATACCTTATAATCCTCTTGTGATGAGGATCAATAATCTATGCTTGATTTTCGTTTTAGACCAGATTTGCACCTCCAATTTGAGGCTTTTAGTGAGTTTTAGGGTTTGGAGCATGGGGATCGACCTGCTCTCTTCTCTGATCGACCAGACACCTCTATTTGGGGTGTTTGGTTTATTTTTTATTTGTTTTATCTATTTTAGTTTCAATTTTAACAACTAAGGCCCCTCTACTTTGTTCCACATATAGTTTGGTAGCTTTTAATCCTATTATAAGCTATTTCTAAACAATTAACTAACTAGGTTAAAATTCCTAGTTAGTAAATTCTCGTTTATTTATACTTTATAATTCTAATATAAAGTTTTATATTTTCGGGGTGTTACAAGTCCACCCCCCTTAAAAAGGGTTTCGTCCCCGAAACCGTAGTACGTACCAAATAATGTAGGGTGGAGACGTCGCATCTCCTCTTCGTACTCCCACGTAGTGTCCGAACCTTTCCTATGCTCCCATTTGACCTTGACTTGATTAATCACCTTGTTCCTCAAACTCTTCTCTTTACGATCTAAAATCGCAATTGGTTTTACGGCATAGTTGAGACTGTTATCCACCTCGATATCATCGTAGTGGATACGAGCAGTTTCGTCTGCCAAACATTTTCGGAGATGTGACACGTGGAATGTGCTATGAATCCCACTCAACTCCTCGGGTAATTCGAGACGATATGCCACCTTACCAACCCGTTCGGTGATTCTGAATGGCCCGATAAACCTCGGGCTTAGCTTCCCCCTTTTTCTGAATCTAATAACGCCCTTCCATGGGGAAACTTTTAGCATAACCATGTCGCCAACCTGGAATTCGATTGGCCTATTCCTTTTATCAGCATACGCCTTTTGTCTGTCTTGAGCCGTTTTCAAGTGTGCCCGAACCACATCAATCTTTTCATTAGTGCCTTGTACTATATCTTGGTGGGCAAGTTCACGTGGACCCACTTCACCCCAACATACCGGGGTTCGGCATTTCCTACCATAGAGCATTTCATACGGCGCCATCTTAATACTAGCGTGGTAGCTGTTGTTATACGAAAATTCGACCAACGGTATGTAAACATCCCAACTTCCTCCAAAGTCGATTATACACGCCCGTAGCATGTCCTCCAATGTTTGTATTGTTCTTTCACTCTGTCCATCTGTTTGAGGATGGTACGCAGTGCTAATGAACAATTTGGTTCCCATTTGCTTTTGGAAATCCCGCCAGAAATTTGAAGTGAACCGGGTATCCCTATCAGACACGATGGATATCGGTACTCCATGACGTGCTATAATCTCATTAGTGTAAACTTCTGACATCTTTTCTGACGTATAAGTCTCACGAATCGGAATAAAGTGAGCACTTTTCGTCAATCTATCGACCACTACCCATATGGCATCGAAACCGCGGTTTGTCTTTGGTAGTTTGGTTAATTGGTCCATAGTAATATGTTCCCATTTCCAAACCGGAATTTCCAACGGTTGAAGTTTACCGTATGGTTTCTGGTGCTCCGCCTTGACTTGTAAACACGTCAAGCATTTTTCCACATACTTCACCACATCTCTTTTCATTCCGGGCCACCAATAGTTTTGCTTTAAGTCATTATACATTTTGGTTGCTCCCGGATGGATGGAATAACGGGACTTATGAGCTTCATCAAGTAGAAGCTTTTTAACTCCACATGTGTTAGGAACCCAAATTCTGTTGAAACGCGTTTTTAAACCGTGGTTTCCTACTTCGAGATCCTTAACTTGGCCAACAATCCTTTCCTTTTTCCAGTTTTCCGTCTTTACTGCTTCATCTTGTGCTCCTCGGATTCGTTCAAGTAAGCCCGAAGTCACAATGAGCTGCAACGATCGTACTCGTATCGGGGCATAGTCTGCCTTTCGGCTCAACGCATCGGCCACCGCATTGGCTTTCCCGGGGTGGTAATGTATTTCACAATCATAATCTTTGACCGTTTCTAGCCATCGCCTTTGTCGCATATTTAACTCCTTCTGATAGAAGAAGTATTTAAAACTAAAATTTTCACAACTAATAGATCCGTTGGCTCATCTTGTGGAACCATCCACTTATGATGACTACCAATTGGTTCGTTGACTATACTAAATCTATTAATTCACATTCCAACCATAATCAATCTAAGTTCAATGCAAATTTCGATTCAACAATAAGATTTACAAAAATTAACAACAACTCGCTTAATGTAACTAATCAAGTTACGTACCTTCAAGGTAGGCCTTTCAAACGTGGTTCGCCACTCGCTTGTCCACTTGACGCTCCTGCGCCTGTTCCTATAGAGTTCATTTATGATATGTTTAGAACTCTCTTAATATCATAATTCGCATAATACACCAAAACATCATGATTGTGCGTTTAAACTTGGAATTTCAGTTTTAAGCCTTCATAGAGGCATTTCAACAAACACTTCATGGGCAGATTTTTACATGATTAAACATCAAATCTCTAGTTTATCATTTAGCCCTAATTTCACATCATTCAACCTTTTTACATGATTGATAACTTCTAATTTTCTAGAATTACTTCGAAATTGTCATTTTATACTAGATCAACAATCTGTTTCCTAGTGTTCATCGAATTACACATAACCCACCAATCGCCTACAATGGTGTTCATAGGTTTTATTAAAATTTCATATGATTTCAACTTGTGGTTGTCTAGGGTTTGTCCCTAGACACTACAGTTGTTCCTAAATCATCATAATACACACATGCAACCATAATTTCAGATTTTTCCCAATTCATGAGAATTTCAAGTTGAGAGCTTTCATCAAATTTTACATACCTTATAATCCTCTTGTGATGAGGATCAATAATCTATGCTTGATTTTCGTTTTGGACCAGATTTGCACCTCCAATTTGAGACTTTTAGTGAGTTTTAGGGTTTGGAGCATGGGGATCGACCTGCTCTCTTCTCTGATCGACCAGACACCTCTATTTGGGGTGTTTGGTTTATTTTTTATTTGTTTTATCTATTTTAGTTTCAATTTTAACAACTAAGGCTCCTCTACTTTGTTCCACATATAGTTTGGTAGCTTTTAATCCTATTATAAGCTATTTCTAAACAATTAACTAACTAGGTTAAAATTCCTTGTTAGTAAATTCTCGTTTATTTATACTTTATAATTCTAATATAAAGTTTTATATTTTCGGGGTGTTACACTTTCAACCCTTTTACACTCGATACACTAAAACTGATAGAATCGGGCGTTGTTCTAGTCTTCTACTCACTCATAGTGTTGAACTAGTCCAAGGTCTGGATTCTACTCACGAGACCATCGATCTCTGGTTAAACAGGAACAACCGTCTTGGGCCGATCATCGACTGTACTAGGGTGATTCCTGGTCGGTTGGTCACGCGGGTCAAATGGAGTTCTATTGGCTAACATGTTATCAACACGTCTCGATAAAACGACAAGCAATCAGAACAACCAAGTGTAGGACGTACAGAACAAACGGAACGGAACGCTGTCCGACCGGACTACTGTCTGACCGGATAAGCCACCCGAACGGATTGCTGTCCGAACGGATAACACCTTGGGTCCCACATCTCATCTGAAATTTGAGTATCGAACAAATTGCCATCCAATCGGATTACCATCCGACCGGATTACTCTTCGATCATGAGATACTAGGACTTAAATGACCTAAACAATTTTCAACCTGTTCACTTTCAGAATTGTCACCCGGTCGAATAGTCATCCGACCGAGTGACTCTTCTGTTATGAATTATCCTCACTAAGTAATCATACCACTCAGGTCGCCGTCCGACCGGATTACTGTCCGACCGGATGACCATCCGAACGGATTGTCATCCGCACGACTCACCATCCGATCGACCGACTTGAAGGTTGGAGATAATTCAATGCCTTCAAAAGGCTATAACGAAAACTTCAGAAGTTAAGCCATCATACACAAACACATTCATCCTATAGGAAGAAGCAATTCACTCGAATAGTCATCCGACCGGATTACCATCCGACCGGATTACCATCCGACCGGATGACCATCCGAACAGATTGTTATCCGCACGGATTACCATCCGACCCACTCCCACCTTGTATCGTTTTACACGTTACTTATCGTTATGCTATCAAATCTATTCAGGCTAACTTTACTCGCTAAGCGCTCCCTTCAATCCATCAACCGCTGTGAGTATACTCGAACCCTTTTTGCTTATGCACTTTTGGGTGTTACATACGTTACGAATATTCAAATCACTCAAATCACTCAAATCACTCAAATCACACTACTCAATACTATTTGAACGCTAACCATTGTTGCGTGTATTATGTGGCTAAATGAATGCTTGTTTGTTATGTTTACACATGGAATGCTGTTCACCTGCCTTAGCGACGATAGTACTATAGTTTGGACTCAGCACCCGGTCACGGGGGTTGTTAAGGATAATTACTTGCATGGATTACGGTGGTAATCATGTATTGCGAACTGCCTTGGGCAGTCAACCCACAGTCATTGGTGTCAATAGACCCATGTCGATAACTTACGTGCCTCATTTTACCGTGCGTACGTGCTGGTTATGCTTAAACTATTCGAACTTTATATGCTATATTAAACTTGTATGCTCACCTTTACACTATGTGTATTAACTGTACTTTAACGTATGTGACAGGTCCTTAGGATGCTAACCGGCTGCTAAGTCGAGGCTAGAATAAGGTCGTAATGGCCAACAAATAGTTGTCTGTACTTATGTACACTGCTCTCGAGTCGAAATCTAGGGAAAAAGGGGCTCTAGAAGCAGATAAACAATTGGGCTTTATATTAGAAATCTGAGTTGTCGGAACAGAACTAATTGCCTTAATTTTGTCTGTAATAATTAAATTACTTTTTATGTCATGGTATGGGACGTGATGTTTTAAATGAATTGTAATGTGATTGTTATGGAAACTATGGACAATCTGTTTCGCTCAGTGCTGCGCCCGGATGATTCCGCCATCGGTTGGGGTGTGGCAGATTGGTATCAGAGCCATAACCATAGGGAATTAGGCAAGACATGACCTTGTCCGGGTCAATGTCTTAGATACCTAGACTATAGTTAGGAACCAACAGACCGACTCGTACGCATCCGGTAGGGATTAGGTACGAGCTTGCCTCACGATGTTCTCGCTTATACTACGCTATCACTACACTCGAATTTTCAATTAAAAATAGGCAATGAAAGTCGAGATTAGGTGTGAAAACCGCAAACTCTCAACGAAAGTTGCTCAAACGATCCGCATTATCTTACCTACAAACGAGGAGAATTACGCCAAATCAGGAGTGAAATCCACATTTTGATGAATAATCTCCTCCATTTTACTAAAACAGGGATAAAGTTGCTAAGCTAGGGGTGAAACCCTAACCTTGATGACTTGTTCCGCTCATTTTACAAAAACTCTCACCAAAGTTTGACGGATTCCAAGGGCACGAGTGCTTAAAACAACCGAAAGGATGTGCGCCATTCACCGCATGGCGGTGATAGAGCACAGTCCATTAGGTCAACAAGGGCTTGCTGTGCATCCTTTGTGAATAGTCGAACCGCTTTGGTTAGTCAATGTCTATTAGCCACAGACGATCTATATCTCGAATTTTATGATACGTTAATTTTATGTAATTACCTGTTTATGTGTTTTATTTTTTTTGAGGTTACTCGATTTCTGCTTCCACTTCGACACAACACAACTCGCCTTGCATACCTATCTCAAAACGGTAACAAATCGCTAGGATATAGACGACTGTATACTATGATATGATTATACTATACTACCCGATAGGTTATTCGTGACTAAATGTTTATGTGCTTCCTTGCTCATGTGTTCTATGTGCTTATGTGCTTCTGTGTTTTTGAATCGGTGACTATGTGATTTTGTGTTTACCTAACATATGATATATTGTGTTCCTGAGCTTTAGTAGTAGTAAACGTGTGAGGTGAGATTCGAATACATTATGTTCAGTCCCGTGGTAATGTCTGTTGTAGACAATGTCATCTGGATCCCGGCAAACACCACTTTCTCGTCAAGAGAAGAGAGACAGACGCTTTACTGCCCTCATCGCTAAAAGTGTAGCAAAAGCTGTGAGCACCGTCTACGAAAACAGTAAATCGTCTGAGGAGTCGAGAACCAAAGCTCCCAAAACTACCAACAAGGCCTTCAATTTCAAGCAATTCAAGTCGTGTGGGCCAAAGGAATTCACTGGCGAGGGAGGCCCGACTGCACTATTCCAATGGTTTGATTCCATTGAGGTCACTATTCGACAGAGCGGTTGCCCCGATGACCTCCGTACTCTGAATGCTACCGGCGTCTTCCAGTCCCGCGCATTAGACTGGTGGACGGCCGAGAGGAACAAGAGGGGAAACGATGCAGCCTACAGTCTGTCGTGGGACGAACTCAAGGAGGTTATTCTGCCCTCCTCATGAACGACAAAAACTAGAGGATGAATTTTGGCACATACATCAGAATGAAGCTGACAACGCTGCTCGCTTCAAGCAGCTCAGCATCATCTGCCCCGATCAAGTTAAGACCCCGGAGATCACAATCAAGAAGTACATCCGAGCCATGCCCGACTGCGTTGCAGATTTCGTGCAAGCGGCTAAGACTAAGACGATCGAGGAGACTTATCTACTGGCCGCTGAAATCAATGACAAGCGGGTCAAGGTTGGTGTCTGGGATAAAACTGCGAAGCACCTGCATCAAGCTACCACCACCGCACCAATTGCTGAAACCACCACCTCATCAAGCAACAAGAGGAAGAACAAAAGGAAAAACAGCTCCAGCAACAAGAACTGTGCGATCACTGCTGCACCAGTTCAATCTGCACCAACCCAACAGCGTCGGGTAGCGGCGCCTGTGGCCAATGCACCGCTTGCTAAGCGTGCATACACTAGGCCAAATCCACTCTGCCATACTTGTACCTACCACCACCCGACAACCATTACTTGCCGTTTCTGTGCCCACTGCAACATGTATGGGCACTTCACCACCAACTGCCGTGGTCGTTTGGGTCAAGTTCCAGCTCAAGCCACTGTCCATCAAGCTCTACTTCCAGCCCCTCAGGGACATCAAGCTCCTCCGGCACCCGCGGTCAACGCCAGAGTCTGCTTCGCATGTGGCGACCCGAACCATTTCGCCAACATGTACCCGAACAGGGTTGTGAAACAAGAGCCTCAGCAACAACAGCAGCAACAACAGCATCAAGCCACAAGTGCCCGAACCTTCAACCTCAACGTGCGCCAAGCCCAAGCCGACAACAATGTGGTTAATGGTACGTTCCTTGTGAATGGTATTTATGCTTCCTGTTTATTTGATACTGGAGCCGATAATTGTTTTGTGTCGATCGAATTCGATAAACTCCTTAATCGTAAGTGCTCTCATCTCTCCTCATTGTTCAAAGTTGAAGTCGCTACCGGAAGAACTGTCGCCGTAAATTCTGTGCTTCGTGATTGTACTCTTGAGCTCAACAATCACATCTTCCCAATCGACCTTATTCCGATGCAACTCGGAAGTTTTGATGTCATAGTAGGCATGGACTTTCTTCGCAAAAACCGTGCTGAAGTTGTATGCTTCGACAAGATGATTCGATTCTCACTGGCGAATGGTGATTTATTGTGTGTGTACGGTGATACTACTTCAAAGGGTCTCAAGCTCATGTCATGTATCCAAGCTAGCAAGTATCTCCGCAAGGAATACATAGCTTACTTGGCTAACATTGTAGCAGCGGAGGAGGAAAAGAAAGAGAAGAAGGAAGTGAAGGACGTTCCTGTGGTTCGAGAATTCCCAAATGTTTTTCCAAAGGACCTTCCCGGATTACCTCCAAGTCGTGATATCGACTTTCGAATCGACCTCATTCCTGGAGCCAATCCTGTTGCCAAAGCTCCTTATCGACTCATTCGCCCGAGCACCTCTCCTTGGGGCGCGCCGGTCCTCTTCGTCAAAAAGAAGGATGGGTCATTCCGAATGTGCATCGATTATCGGGAATTGAATAAGTTAACTATCAAGAACCACTATCCCCTACCTCGCATCGATGATTTGTTTGACCAACTACAAGGTGCTACCTGCTTCTCGAAGATTGACCTACGCTCCGGCTACCATCAACTGCGCATACAAGAGGAAGATATACCCAAAACCGCGTTCCGAACTCGATACGGCCACTACGAATTCGTTGGTATGCCCTTTGGTCTAACCAACGCACCCGCGGTTTTCATGGATTTGATGAATCGTGTGTGTAAACCATTTCTCGACCGTTTCGTCATCGTGTTCATCGACGATGCCTTGATCTATTCCAAATCGAAGGCCGAACATGCGCAACATCTACGTTTGGTCCTCGAGTTACTCCAGGGGAATCGACTCTATGCCAAGTTCTCCAAGTGTGAATTTTGGCTGGGGGAAGTTCAGTTTCTGGGTCACATTGTCAATAGTCAGGGTATTCATGTCGATCCGGCGAAGGTTGAAGCTGTCAAGAGTTGGATTACACCTAAGAACCCATCTGAAGTCCGTTCTTTTCTCGGACTGGCGGGATATTACCGACGATTTATCGAAGGATTCTCAAAGATCGCTGTACCGCTTACCGCTCTCACACACAAGGACAAGCCTTTTTCTTGGGGAACTCAACTTGAGTCTGCCTTCTGAACCCTTAAACACATGCTCTGCAATGCTCCCGTGCTCACACTACCCGATGGAAACAATGATTTCATTGTCTATTGTGATGCTTCCAACCTTGGTCTTGGTTGTGTACTCATGCAACGGGACAAGGTTATAGCTTACGCATCTCGTCAGCTCAAAATCCACGAGAAGAACTATACAACCCATGATCTCGAGCTAGGAGCAGTTGTTTTTGCGTTAAAGATTTGGCGACACTACCTATACGGTACCAAGTGTACGATCTTCACCGATCATAGGAGCCTGCAACATATCTTTAATCAGAAGGAACTTAATATGCGTCAACGCCGATGGATAGAACTTCTCAACGACTATGACTGTGAGATTCGTTATCACCCAGGCAAAGCAAATGTTGTTGCCAACGCACTCAGCAGACGGAGCTATCTGCTCAGCACTCGTAATGTTCAAGCGTAATTCGATCTCGAAACCCTCATCCGCGAAGCTCAACATGCGTGTTTCAACGAACGCACTCTGAAGAAAGAAAGAATCTACCACGATGGAGCCCAGCTGGTGAGCAAATCGAATGGGATATTCCACTTTCTGGACCGAATTTGGATCCCTAAACGGACCGATTTGCGACAGATTCTGATGGACGAAGCCCACAAATCCCGGTATTCCATTCATCCCGGTGCCGACAAAATGTACGAGGACCTTCGTTATAAGTACTGGTGGCCGGGCATGAAAAGGGATATTGCTCTCTATGTTGGAAGATGCCTGACTTGTGCAAGAGTCAAGGCTGAACATCAACGACCCTCTGGCTTGCTCGAACAACCACCGATCCCTATGTGGAAATGGGAGAGTATAGCTATGGACTTCGTAACCAAGCTACAACACACGTCATCGGGCCACGACAGCATTTGGGTTGTGGTTGACCGTTTGACTAAATCAGCTCACTTTCTACCAATACGGAAAGACTACAAGGTAGAACGATTAGCACGAATCTACACCGACGAGATCATATGTAATCATGGGACGCCTCGTGACATCATCTCTGATCGTGACGCTCGGTTCACCTCACGACTGTGGGAAACATTTCAAATGGCACTCGGTACGTCGCTAAATCTAAGTACCGCTTTCCACCCCCAAACCGACGGTCAGACTGAGAGAACGATTCGTACTCTTGAAGACATGCTCCGTGCGTGTGTCATAGACTTCGGTGGTAATTGGGATAAATACCTGCGTTAGTCGAATTCTCGTATAACAACAGCTACCATTCTAGCATTCAAATGGCACCTTTTGAGGCTTTATACGGAAGAAGATGCCGATCGCCCATTGTATGGCACGAGATCGGTCATTCGCAATTAACCGGTCCTGAGCTATTACAAGAAACGACAGACAAAATTTTCCAAATTCGAGACAACCTGGTGAAAGCTCGGGATCGACAGAAAAGTTACGCCGATAAGAAACGCAAGCCCCGTGAATTTGACGTTGGTGACTACGTACTCCTAAAAGTATCACCTTGGAAGGGTGTAGTCCGATTCGGCAAAAAGGGAAAACTCGCGCCTCGATATATTGGACCTTTTAAGATTCTGGAAAGGATCGGAAAAGTTGCCTACAGACTCGAACTACCGGAGGAACTTAGTAATGTCCACCCGACTTTCCACGTGTCAAACCTCCGAAAGTGCCTAGCCGACCCCGACTTACACGTTCCTCTCGATGATCTACAAGTGAACGAAACATTACACTTCGTGGAAAAGCCTATCAAAATCATGGATCGCCAAACCAAGCAGCTCCGACGCTCTCGCATTCCTATTGTGAAAGTCCGATGGGAAAGCAAACGAGGCACCGAGTTCACTTGGGAACTCGAAAGCGACATGAAGACAAAGTACCCGCAGTTGTTTAGAGAAGAAACTAGAGAGAGAAAGTAACATCGTGATCCAAGTGCTTTGTACCATTTCATATCAATCAATAGAATCACCAATTATATTACGTCTCGTGTGTTCATTCGAGTTCGGGTATGGATTCCGCACGTCACACGTTCGGTTCACAATCGTTTTGGGGTCAAACCAGCCCGAACAGAAAGTTCTCAAACGTGATTCATGGCGATGCACAGCTTCCAGCCTAATTTCGGGACGAAATTCCCTAAACAAGGGGAGGCTGTAACACCCCGTGTTTTCACAAGTCAAGGTCAAAGTCAACGACCGGTTATACGGATTTGACTTGTAGGAATTTCTTTATTTTATTTGTATTATGTGGAGTAAGTGTTGTTAATTGCAAACCATTGACGTATTATTCAAGTGACTTACGACTGTGAACTATAGGCAGTAACAATGCGATAAAGTTAACCAACTGATAATCAAGCTATGCTAATCGAATCGACAACGAATCGCAACTCGAGTTACGTACTTTTAATTATTGTTATACGTGTGTGTGTAACTTATGTGTTACCTGTGCATGTTAAATTATGTTATGTTGTGGTAATCGAAACTCGAAACGCAATCGAACTCAATCGCAAATTGAATCGCAATCTACTCGCAATATAAGAAGCAAAGGCGTTATAGGATGTTGTATGTTAGATATAGTAGTTGGGACTAAAAGTAATTTGACTAGGAAACTCTACCGCATTGAACCGCTCGCGACCGAAATCGAAACATCAAAACCGTCGCATCAAACACTTGAGTCGAATGCCATCCGACCGGATGACCCTTTTGCCATGGAGTCAAGTGCCATCCGACCGAGATGTCATCCGACCGGATAGTCATCCGGGCGGTATGCCATCCGACCGGACAACCCTTTCCTCTTTTGGAATCCTATAAATACCCCTGTCACTCTCTACACTTACTACTTTTGGCAAGTGACGTCCGAACAGCACGCTCTCCTAACCTCTTCTCCGATTTCTCTCGATTCCGGTAAGATTTCGTCCTAAATCTTGTACGTTCTTGATCTATGCGAACTTCTACACCTTTCTATCTTTTGAATCTTAACTTTTAACCGTGAAATCACTAGATTTCGGGTGTTCTAGGATGACGTCATCATGTGTTCTTCAAGAACTTCATGTTTTGACTTCAATCCATCGAGAACAACCTAGATCTAACCGATTTCCACACAAATTTACTCTAGATCTACACATAAACATAGTGAAAAAGGATTGAAAGACGGTTTCTAGCTTTCTTTCAACCCTTTTACACTCGATACACTAAAACCGATAGAATCGGGCGTTGTTCTAGTCTTCTACTCACTCATAGTGTTGAACTAGTCCAAGGCCTGGATTCTACTCACGAGACCATCGATCTCGGGTTAAACAGGAACAACCGTCTTGGGCCGATCACCGACTGTACTAAGCTGATTCCTGGTCGGTTGGTCACGCGGGTCAAATGGAGTTCTATTGGCTAACATGTTATCAACACATCTCGATAAAACGATAAGCAATCAGAACAACCAAGTGTAGGACGTACGGAACAATCGGAACGGAACGCTGTCCGACCGGACTACTGTCCGACCGGATAAGCCACCCGAACGGATTGCTGTCCGAACGGATAACACCTTGGGTCCCACATCTCATCTGAAGTTTGAGTATCGAATGAATTGCCATCCGATCGGATTACCATCCGACCGGATTACTCTTCGATCATGAGATACTAGGACTTAAATGACTTAAACAATTTTCAAACTGTTCGCTTTCAGAATTGCCACCCGGCCGAATAGTCATCCGACCGAGTGACTCTTTTGTTATGAATTATCCTCACTAAGTAATCACACCACTCAGGTCACCGTCCGACCGGATTACCATCCGACCGGATGACCATCCGAACGGATTGTCATCCGCACGACTCACCATCCGATCGACCGACTTGAAGGGTGGAGATACTTCAATGCTTTCAAAAAGCTACAACGAAAACTTCAGAACTCAAACCATCATACACAAACACATTCATCCTATCGGAAGAAACAATTCACTCGAATAGTCATCCGACCGGATTACCATCCGACCGGATGACCATCCGAACAGATTGTTTTCCGCACGGATTACCATCCGACCCACTCCCACCTTGTATCGTTTTACACGTTACTTATCGTTATGCTATCAAATCTATTCAGGCTAACTTTACTCGCTAAGCGCTCCCTCCAATCCATCAACCGCTGTGAGTATACTCGAACCCTTTTTGCTTATGCACTTTTGGGTGTTACATACGTTACGAATATTCAAATCACTCAAATCACACTACTCAATACTATTTAAACGCTAACCATTATTGCATGTATTACGTGGCTAAATGAATGCTTGTTTGTTATGTTTACACATGGAATGATGTTCACCTGCCTTAGCGACGATAGTACTATAGTTTGGACTCAGCACCCGGTCACGGGGGTTGTTAAGGACAATTACTTGCATGGATTATGGTGGTAATCATGTATTGCGAACTGCCTTGGGCAGTCAACCCGCGGTCATTGGTGTTAATAGACCCATGTCGATAACTTACGTGCGTCATTTTACCGTGCGTACGTGCTGGTTATGCGTAAACTATTCGAACTTTATATGCTATATTAAACTTGTATGCTCACCTTTACACTATGTGTATTGACTGTACTTTAACGTATGTGACAGGTCCTTAGGATGCTAACCGGCTGCTAAGTCGAGGCTAGAATAAGGTCGTAATGGCCAACAAATAGTTGTCTGTACTTATGTACACTGCTCTGGAGTCGAAAGCTAGGGAAAAAGGGGCTCTAGAAGCAGATAAACAATTGGGCTTTATATTAGAAATCTGAGTTGTCGGAACAGAACTAATTGCCTGAATTTTGTCTGTAATAATTAAATTACTTTTTAGGTCATGGTATGGGACGTGATGTTTTAAATGAATTGTAATGTGATTGTTATGGAAACTTTGGATAATCTATTTCGCTCAGTGCCGCGCCCCGATGATTCCGCCATCGGTTGGGGTGTGACAATAAACACCGATACCATCTGGCTGGCTTGCTGCTCCCGCTCCCAGGGTGGGGTCGGGGGCTGTGACAGAAGGTGGTATCAGAGCCACTTGTTTAAGCTATTTAGGTGTTCTTTTAATACCTAATCTGAAATAATAAAGTTAGGAAATTAATACAAAGTAACATGTGTGTTATTTTTATAGATTTAAATATATGAATATATATATATATATATATATGTAGATATGCACATATGATTCCTGGAAGTATTGTTTTGTTTTAATTATTCTGTGATATTAAAAATTGAAAATGTTTGCCATTCAGATGTCGAATAAAGTGTCACATAATCCAGAAGTTCATGCTAATAATGAAAATCATTTGGATAAAAATGCTATAGAAAATCTAATAGCCCAAGGAATAGCTAATGCTTTACCTTTAATAATTAAAGCCGTTAAAAGCCCCGTAGAACCCACCAAAGCTGCGAGTAGCAAGCATACTCGTGACGACAGTTTTAGCCATAGTGTCAATGGAGGCAATGATAATATTATCAAAACCACATTTCCCAAGAAAATGAAGGCGATGACTCTCGGGTGTGTACCTACAAAGAATTTCTAGCTTGTAAACCAACTGAGTTCGCATGCAGTGAAGGAGCCACGGCTGCTCTGCGATGGTTAGAAAAGACGGAAGCTGTTCTTAAAATCAGCAAATGTGCCGAAGAAGATAAGGTGATGTATGCGTCTAACCTCTTTAAGGAAGAAGCCTTAGAATGGTGGAATACAATTCTTCAGGCAAAAGGAAGTGACATGGCTTATGCCATGAACTGGGAAAAATTCAAGGAAATGGCAGAAAGAAAATTTTATCCCCCTTATGAAAAGGAACGAATAGCTAATGAGTTCCTAAATCATAAAATGATAGATGTGAATTGTCGGGAATATACGACAACGTTCTTTGAATATGCAAGAATGGTACCAACTCTGGCTTCTCCAGAACCCGTACTAATTTCTCGTTATATTTGGGGATAAGTTAGTGAAATCCGAGACATGGTCAAGGTCGCTAGGCCACAGACTATTGAAGAAGCAGTTGAACTAGCTAACACCCTGACAGATGGACTAATCCGCACAAGAGAAGAAAATAAGAAGAAAGAGTTAGCCCAGAAAATTTACCAAGAATTCTACAAGAAGAAAGGAACTAAACCGTCATTGGAGCAACCTACCTGCAGAAACTGTAACAAAGCATTCAGGAAGATGCCGTTTTAGGAGAACACTCTACTGTAACTTCTGCAAGATGACCGGGCATATAGAGGAAGAATGTAGAAGGAAAACTAATATTTGTTTCAATTGCGGAGAGACAGGACACATCAAACCATATTGCCCGGAACTGACCAAAGCACTCGACAACAAGGCAAAAACAACAGACGGAGCTAAGAAGAACGCGCGAGCATTCGTACTTACTAAGCAAGAAGCAGAAATAATTCTAGACGTAATCGTTGATATGTAATATCTAAGTTAAGTTATTATTTAACCTTAATATAAATAAAAGTTTTTAAATAAATGCATCCAGTCAATTACTTCATCTATTCAGAACCATAATATTGTTTGGTCTACACTTTCACTAAATCATTTATTTGGTTACGACACCTTGTGGTGGCGTTTTCATTAACTTGACGTTTGAGCTAATCTCGTTTTCACACCTGATGTACGGATTTAATTTCTGTTGATTCATTATCTTAAAACAGTCTTAATACAATTATGTGTTAAGATAAGAGTACACGAATTCGTATTATATTCCAGTGTACCTCTAAAGATTTTCTTCATCATTGATTGAAAATTCTATAATATTCATTTGGTCTTTTCATCATCAATTGAACATCCTATTCGAAATGAATATCCAAATTTACTTGATTAAAACTTTCAGTTGATTTAAAAAAAAAACCGGTGAATTTGTTTGGTCACCGTAATTATTAAACCATTTCAATCACTACGACACCTTGTAGCGTCAATATAAACTTGTAGCTTTGGCTAATCATAATCATACGAATCATTCAAAACCACGTATGTCTTTCATTTGACTCGTTATTAAAAATAGTCTTAATGCAATTATGTATTAAGACAATGATACACTAAACTCTGTTGTATTTCGGTGTATCCTTACAATTCAATAAATGTCAACACATTAATTTTTCTGATATCATGGTATGATAGTTGACAAATTATTTTCGTGCTTCTATTTTATTTTGAGCTTGTTGATTCTAAATCTTCCTCAGTTGATAATCAAAGTGAGTTTCTTTTAACAGTGAATTCTATTGTTTCTAAAAGTCATTCACAACTTGTAAACATTCAATTTAGATATCTATCGATCATATATCTCTTTTGGCTTGAACCTAATCACCTTGAAAACTATATCATTTCAACTCGTTCGTTTGACATCCATTTCTACATCTAATTCAGTTAAACCATTGCTTTCTAAATTGTTATATGATACCCTCGTATTTATTTGAACATATCTTGATTCTGTGTCATTTACCTTAATATTGTTCTTATTGACTAAGACGTGACATAACTCTAAAAGAGATATCGTAACCCAAATCTCGAGGATGAAGGTGGGGAGGATGTAACATATCCATTTTTATCATATAAGAGTTATAGGTTGTTCAAATTTATTAACCACTAGTAACTAGTTTTATTTTTAAAACAATTATTCAACCCATATAGTTTTAAAAACTATTTTTGGTTGGAATGTTATACTAATTAATTTGCTTGTATATGTGTGACATTCCAATTTTCTATATTAAAATAAAGTATATAAAGCTTATATTATTAGACGAGTAGATTACGGGTAAGTTGACTGTTAGAAATATGAAGTACCTAGACGGGCCTAGTGACCGTCTAATAATTAAATTATAAAAATACATTGTATTTGGACTTACTCCATTTTTAATGAAACTTGGTTCAAAATATAGACACAAATATTTCCGTTCAAATGACATATTCATTGTTTGATAAAACGTCATATTTTATAAGTTATACGTGCCAAATAAGTGAAGCTGTTGAATTAATTATAATAATAAAGTAATATTAAAATGTAAAAACTAAACATTTTGAAAATATAGTGTACGTGTACACTATCAAACTTTACATCAAATATTAGATATATATGTCATTCTACATTTGAAACAAAGGATACGTATACATGAGAAATTAATGATCTAAGAGCTACGTGGAACCTGATGAAGTGATCATCGAAATTGTATGGCAGCTATATAAAGGCATAGAGCTCTTCAGAAAACAATCTACCATTTTTTTTCCTTCTTTCATCTCTCCGAAATAATTCTATATTTTCATTTTTATTTCACCTATAATAATAATAAAGCCCTGCCCCGTTTTAAGTGTTTTTAACTCCCGATCACTGCTACCCTTTCCGATTGATCTGGAGCCCCATAACGCATGTCAAGGCTCTGCCCGACTAACTTCGTTGGGGTTCTATCTCGTGACATAGGGATAAGGTTGAATTAGGAGTACTATACTTAACACCAGTACATTATATATATATATATATATATATATATTTATAGCTCAGGAGTTATACTCAAGATTTATACCAGGAGGCTTTCTAGTTGAACCCTAAAGTTACAAAGTGAGTCTATTCTCTTTTCTCATAGTTTGACCACCTTTTTGTGATATAGTTATAAAAAAAAATGCTTTCCAAAATCCTAAATGTCTACCAGTTATACTTACAGTGATTAAGTTTTATATTTTGTAATAGTTTTCTGTATGTGTGGTTTTTATACATTACTTGACCCTCGTTACTATTGGCCAAATAGTTAGCCAATAGTAGCTTGACCACCAACACGGGGGAAATTGTGCCCCAGTGGCCATAGCCTATAACTAATATTATTTTTACATAAATAATTAATAAATTTCGTGTATGATTGAAATAAATCTAAATAGTATATATATAAAATAAAGCTTTGTAATATACTGAAACATTAGTAATCATATTGATATATATAACAAATTAACAGGTTTTAATATAATATTAAAATAAATATATATACCACTATTATTTTCTTAGCATAATATCATCGAGTGCTAAGATGATATATATTAATTAAGAAGTTTACTATCATGTTTAAGTTATATCACATAAAGTATTGAACATTCAATATTAATACAACCGTAAATGTATTTATTAAATACACCTGTTAATTTATAAACTTATATTGAAACATTAAATTTACATTATGTCAAAATTAATCATATTACCACTCAAGTTGTTAAAATATAATCAATATAACATTAACCAATATATCACATAAACAGTCACGTTAATATATTTAATTAATATATTATATTTAATAAAGTTATAGCTATTAATTTGATAGAAAATGATATATTTCATTTTCTGGGCTAATTGGTTTTGTGCTATAGAAAATATATTTGTAAAAGTAATGTCATGGGACACTACTAAATCCAGAGTCACTAGTTGAGAAAATGATCAACAGTGATAGGACCAGAGTCACTAGTTGAGAGAACGATCAACAGTGATGCGACCACCGGCACTAGTTGAGAGAATGATCAACAGTGTTATGACCATAATCACTAGTTGAAAGAATGATCAACAGTGATATGACCACAATTACTAGTTGAGAGAATGATCAACAGTAATATGACCCGAGTCACTAGTTGAGAGAATGATCAACAGTGATTTAACCACCGTCACAGTAATCGCCTAGTGACCAATATAATAATAAGATATACTATATATCTATTACTTGATAAATTCACTATTGGACGAAAGTGAGCCAATGAGTGATATGACCACTGTCACATCGGAACTGCCACCATGTGACAAATACTGATTGAGTTTTGGGTAAATATAAACAAATATAAACACTCTTAATGCTGTAAAGCATAACAATATATTTTTTTTTTATAAAAATGGAATGAACTCGCCAGTATTTATTACTAATAAAATGTTTTCAAAACGTGTTTCAGGTAATTTGCTGTAAAGATAATAGTAGCCAGCTATGGAGCACTGAAGGCTTAAATAAAGTGGCTATAAATACCTGAATAAAAGAAGAAATTTATGTTTTATTTATTTGGGTTTATCCCTATAAAAACAATTGAATTGAATATGGGTTTTTGCCCATTTGTTTAATATTAAAAGTTTGGTGTTTTAAAACTCTGAAATTATTTCCTAACTACGATCCTGATGAAAATTTTTCCGCTGCGTAATTAATAAACACCGATACCATCTGGCTGGCTCGTGGCTCCCGCTCCCAGGGTGGGGTCGGGGGCTGTGACAAACACATCTCAGATCTGAGATCTTCTATCTCTTTCTCAACCCTTTCTTCGCCAACCAAACCCACCACCACCTGCCACCACACCACCACCGTTACGTCATCGGCGTCGTCGCTGCAGACTGCTGCCGCCACCACATCATAACCGGATGCAGACTGCTGCCGCCACAACGTCGTCGCTGCAAAGAACAAGCAGTTGATGCATAACCGGTTAGACAACGATCCGCTCGACAGAGAACAAGCAGTTGATGCATTATGGAAATACTCTTTGGGTGGAAAAATCTGAACATTTTATTGATGAATAATGATAGATTTGGACGAGTATCGACAACATCACTAGAGTATCGCTAATCATCAGCATCACCGGAGTATCGCTAATAATCTGGGTCTGGTAAGATGTGTGGTTCGAAGAACATCTTTATTTCACTCGTAAATAAGAAGATGAGGCCTTTATTAGTTTTGGTACAGTAGTATGTTTGGGATTATTGTGAAGCTTTCTCTTATTGCAGGTTATAATCTTGATTGTTGTATATTGTGAAGCTTAAGGTGTTTAGGATTACTTATTGAAACTGATTATATCTTATTGTCGAATCCTCCATTTGGGATGAGCAGTGTATAGTTATACAGTCTGAACCTTTTATTGAATTGTAAATGTTTGAACAAAATTTTGAGCATGTATCTCCCTCCCTCTCTGGTCTTGGTAAATATATAAATGAGTATCGATTTTGTTTTCTGGTGGAGGGGTTATGGGCGGTGGGTGTGGCCGGAGTGGTGGTGATGGCGGCAAGATGAGGTGGTGGTGGCAAGATGTGGTGGTTAGGGTATTAAGGTTAGGAAATTGGGGAAGATGGAATGTATATGAAATTTTTTGTTTTTATTTTTTAAACAATTAAATAAAAACATGAATTGACCAAAATACCCTTAAGTGAATAAACTTAACTAAAAATTTTAATCTGGTTGTTACTAAAGGACGTATAGTGTAACGGGTTTTGCAAATAAAGGATTGTGAATGTAATTATTTAAGTTAAAGGCTATCCGTTGAAATGCGGTACAAACATAAAGGACGAAAAGTGTAATTTACCCAAATATTAAATACAATTTTAGTCCATTTGAATTTGGTTTGACCCAAATAACTCTGTCAGTCACATACTTTCATTTTCGTTTCAATTAACTTCAATCGCCGATGAGTTTTAGATCAATTGGTTTGAGAGGAGACACCCCATGGCTTTCCAGGTTGGCCTAAGCTTTTACAACAATAAGCCTTCGATAGTGGTTTCTCTGAAATGGTGGGCGAACCTTGTCACCCACGTTGTCTTTGTTCGCAAGGCATGGGTGACCTTTCACCAATGAATTTGCCCGAGTGGCCGTTTTGTATAGCATTCGTTTTTTTTTGAATGGTGAGAATCATTAACTTGTTGTGAGAGAGATCTCACACCCTCCTAAACAGAGGGCCCTAACTCCACTCTGGCCAGACTATGTTGTCTTAACTGGACCCACGCTGGTGTCAGAGTTTGGCTTACGGCGTTCCCCGATAAACCATACCACCCCCTGCCAGAGGCAGGAGCTTGCGCCGCCACAAGAGAGAACTCTCTGGCGTAACGCACGGTGGACTAAAACCCGGGGTGGCTCGAGCTCGAACTCTTGACCTAGGGTCTGGGAGAACTAGCCTTCATTGCCTTTATCCACCAAATGTGGCACTAGTAGGGATTGAACTTGGGTCTCCACGAAGAACCCAAGTCTCTCCAACCACTAGACCACCAAATGTATAGCATTCGACTGTTCAAAAAAAATAACTTCAAACATATATCAACCTTTGTTTTTTTTTTGTGTTAACTTTTGTAAACAGACTAAAATGCCTTTGATATTAAAAAAAATTAGATTGAAATACTGTTTTAGCCGCAATTGTTTGTTCAAAGAAAGGTTTTAGTTCAATTGTTTTAATTTTACTTTGGAAAAATTACACTTTTCGTCCTTTATGTTTGTAGCTAGTTGCAATGGATGACCTTTACCTTTAATAATTACAGCCACAGTCCTTTATTTTGAAAACTCATTACACCATTCGTCCTTTAGTGCTAACCAGGTTAAAATTTTGAGTTAAATCTAGTCATAAAGGGGCAGTTTAGTCCTTTTACTTAATTATTATTTGTATAGTATTTAATAAATAAAAAAATAAAACAAAAACCAACTTTAAAAACTTAATACATAATCAATAGAAAATTAAGAACCATCTCATTCTCAACTATCTCTGTTGCTCTCTTTCTCCCTGAACTCTCTTTTTCTATGAGCCACCACCACCATCACAGTGTTGCCATCTTCATCTCCGGTCGCTTCCTCAAATCCGGCGACCACCAAGCTCCACCTCACCGATAACTACAAGAACCCCTTTGTTTAAATCAGATCTGTACAATCACATTTGAATTAGATCCGATAACCACAACAGTACCCCTTTCGTTTAAATCAGATCTGAATCAGACCTGTGAGAGAGAGTGTAGTGGTGGTCAGAGGTTGGGAGAAGATGCGGTGGTGGGGTTGTTGTAGATTCGGTGGCGGGGGTGGTTGTAGATTGACTGGTGGTGGGGGTCGGAATGAGCGGTCAAACCCTAAACACCAATCTGGTGGATTTCGATCCCTGCAAAGAAACTAAAGTGATTTCAGATGGTAGACTAGAATCGATGGTTCTTGGCTTGGAATTGAAGCTCTCCGGTTGTGAAGACTCACATATCCGATGGTTCTTGGCCCGGAATCGAAGCTCTCTGGCCCAACCGCACCACCGTTGATTGGAATAACTTATTTACCCCTTGTTTTGTTTATTTTCTAGTTTTTTTCGCCTCTTGCAAAAGTTAAGGAAGAAGAAAATGGGGGTATTAGAGTTGGAACCGATTGAGAATAATCACAGGTACTCAACCATGGATTGTGGGATGTTGTTTTGGGGTTTTTCTGGGTTTTAAATAGGGGTGTGCATCGATCTATATACAGAGGGTTTTTCTGGGTTTTAAATAGATCCGATGATGGTGGTGGTGATGTTACAGGCGGTGGCGGTGGTGGACTTAGGCGGTGGTTGAGTAGATACAAGAGAGATTCAGATGTACAGATATAGATACAAGATCTTTGAGTAGATTAAATAAGCTGTATTATGTATATATGTTATGTTTTAGTTTTATTATTAAATAAAAACATGAAATGACCATAGTACCCTCATATGACTAGATTTAACTCAAAATTTTAACCTGGTTAGCACTAAAGGACGAATGGCGTAATGAGTTTTCAAAATAAAGGACTGTGGCTGTAATTATTAAAGGTAAAGGTCATCCATTGCAACTAGCTACAAACATAAAGGACGAAAAGTGTAATTTATCCTTTTACTTTTTAGTCAATGTGGTTTTAGTTTTGTCGAAATCAACCACTGCACGGCCATCCAATTTTTTGTTTGTTACTTTTTCAGAAAATACCAAAATACTATCATTGTTACAAACAAAAAAGAATTAATTTAAATACGTGGACAATTCTAGTTGTGCAAAAAATTTAATAACTATAAACCGTTAAGTAAAATTATATTAATGATTGTTATCAACCCTACTCCAGCGACCTCAACACCAAATCCATCCACCACAAACATCTTGTTACCTCTCTTGATCTCATCTCGAGGCACTAGCCTCAAATCAAACCCCTGAAACTCGTTACCTCTCTAAGAACACATACGCAAATTTGTAGTTTGGAATTGAATCCACGTCCTTTTCTTTCGAGAGTATGTAATTCTCAAGGAAGGAGCATTTGCAAGGCTAGCCATTAGCTACCCCACTTTCCTTATTAGATAAAATTATAACCACTCAATACCAATACCAACATCAACACCAACACACAGTGGTCTCAATAACTAAGGCCCATGATAATATTGAATCCACGTCCTTTTCTTTCGAGAGTATGTAATTCTCAAGGAAGGAGCATTTGCAAGGCTAGCCATTAGCTACCCCACTTTCCTTATTGATAAAATTATAACCACTCAATACCAATACCAACATCAACACCAACACACAGTGGTCTCAATAACTTAGGCCCATGATAATATTGACATATTTGTCATGTTACAAACAAATAAACGATAAAAAGAGAGTGAGGACTTGAATAAATTTAATACTTGTATCAATATGCATGACTAATAAAAGTAAAAGTTAGTTTTTTCTTTTACCAAAATAACCTTTACTATATACTACTGTTATGACCAACCATTGAAACCTTTAGTAAGCCACGATAGTTATAACTTATAAACCAAGTGACCTGTTTGCTAATCTTGACCCATATTAACAAACTATTTGATCCAAAGTAACTAACTTTAACTACCTTTATTACTAATATTAGATTATTTCACAAAATCTATTTGGACATATACAAATAACATTAACAGTAATAGTAACCTTATAATTAACAAGTCTGGATTATATATACTTTCTAACAATAAACACCAACAACGAGTAAGATCAAGGCAACAAATTCATATAGAAAATGCATCCAAACAATCCTCAAACCACACCAAAAACCACAATCTTGATACAACAATTTACAAGCTAGTAAACTAGGAAAGAGTACAATTTATGAGAAGAAAGGAATTTGTCAACATACTTTCTGGATGCTATTCGTGCAAATCAACTTCTTGAAACCGCATATTCGACCATCCTGGATTACTTTGAGTAGTAAACGCGATTGCCCATGAAAATCTTACTAGCTTCACACTGGTTCATACTCGAGTGTTAATATAACTAACCAGATACAAAGAAGAAAAGAAATAAACATGAACTTACTTTATTACCTGAAGAAAAAATATGAATTTTAAGGAATCAGGGATTCCCTAAAAAAGCACGCCATTTTTCGATAAATGGTAGGTCACTTGGATCCATGTTTGAAATATCGCGACCTCCAAGTGTTTCGATAATTTGTGTAGTCTCACCTAGAAGTTGGGCTGCATCATACACACTGGCTTCCCTTTCCTCTATCACACTAGTGTGACATTTCATTGTTATGGCTTGTGGTAAGTTGGTGAGACAAGCGGCAATTATATCAGCAATCATTGATGATAAGCTGTGTTGATGCACTTGTGTCTGTACTTTGTCTGTATACAAAACGATGTCTTATTAAGTCTTGTAAGTTTGACCAAGTCAACCATCCTCCTGGTTTGACTTGACCAATCAGTCAACATTATGTTTGTAATACGTCTGGGTCGAAGGATGAGCCATCGAAGGATTGCTTATATCCTTCGATGATGATGAGCTCGAAAGATGGACATTCGATAGATGGACCACGAAAGATCCCATCTTTCGTGGTACATCTTGATCCTTCGAGCTGTTACTGGTCGACAGATGATCGTTCGACCAGTCTGCATGATCCTTCGACCGGACCTGCTGTGTTGGGTATAAATACCCGTGTGTTGTGTTCACTTCGATAGTTAGACACTCAGACAGAAAAGGAACACACACACACTTAGAGAGAGTTTACAGGACTGATTTGTAAACATTGAGCTTGTAACTGGACCTTTCATACGTATTAATACAGAGGTGTTAATCGGTGAATATTGTGTGTCGTGTATTTGCGTGTTCTATCTCGGTTTGCTTTCCCGGTTGGATTCCGCACAACCGGGTTGGTTTGTACACAAGGATTAGGCGACTAGATCCTCCCCTAGCCGGACCTACAAGTGGTATCAGAGCCTTGGCTCTTCTCCTTGTTAAAACCGAGTGTTTTCGGGTGTTTTCCGGGTGTTTGAAGTTTATATTTTCTGGAAAATCTTGTTATTTTGCCTTGTGTTTGACTTAAAACCTTGTTGTTCTTCATGTTTACATGTTAGTTGTTGGTTTTTGTTAAACATTTTAGCAAAATCGTGTGTTTGGAGAGTTTCGGTTCACCGAAATTCTTGTTTTTCTGGGTAGTGTTCTTGTTATATTCATAGTGTTCTTCATAATATTACACTTTTGATCTTAAAAAGTTTGAATTACAAAGTGTTTGTGTGTTGGAAGTTGTATTTTGATTAAAATATTGGGATCCTTACCCGGTTGGTGAAAAACCTGCATGTTCAGACCTGAAAGATATGGTCTGAACATACTTTCTGCCGAAAGTTCTCACCAACCCGTCAACTTTTCACCAACCTGTCACATTTGTCAACCGTGTCAGTAAGATCGAAGGATATCCTTCGAAGTCGAAAGATCATCTTTCGACCAAAGGAGGTTCGACAGATAGTCATCCTTCGAGCATCCTTCGAAGTGTGAGACTTATCTTTCGGTCCAAGGAATATTTTCGAAACATATATCTTTCGGTCTGCTGCTCTTTCTCGAAAGACAAGGATCCTTCGATTGGGGAGTCTTTCGAAGTCATCTTTCGTGTTCATCTTTCGGTGTACAGTACTTTTTCGAAAGATAAGGATCCTTCGGTTGGAGAATCTTTCGAAAAACATTGTTCGAAATTCAACAGAGATCTTTCGAACCCTGTTGATCCTTCGAACAGGTGTTGATCTTTCGTCATTAGTCTGTTTGTGCTTAACAGTTTGTGTTTTTGAAGTCTTTCGACAGGTATCCTTTGGCTGATCAAAAATGAATCCAAGATGGGGTACTTTGGTAAATACAGATATGTATTTTGGTGCTCCGTCATCTTCCGCATCAGTATCTTCTCAAGCTAATGCCATGTCTACCGGTCAATGGGCATTTGTATCAAATCAAACTCCAAGTATTCAAAGCATTCTCTTAAGTGAGAGTGAAACGGGAAGTTTGAATCGGCCTCCCAAGTTGATGCATTTATATGAATATCCAGGATGGATTGATAGATTTCATACATACGTTCTTGGTCAGAATACAGAGTTGTGGTTGCGGTTTATTACAGATTTTGATCAAACAATAGAGGTTGCTGCATCATCTGCTGCTACGTTTGCAGACCTCACAGAAGATCAAAAGAAGATCTATGATTTGGAAAAGAAGGCGTATGCCATTCTTACTCAAGCATTAAGTAAAGACATTTATCATCAGTTTGTCAGTTACAAGACAACTAAGAGGTTGTGGGACGCGTTGAAGACAAGGGGCGTAGGAAATGAAGCGACACGTCAATTGAGAAAAGAGCTGCTGAAGAAAGAGTTTGATGGCTTTATATGTATGGAGAATGAGTCTTTAGGAGACTTGACGAGTAGATTTAATCATCTACTGACTGAATTGTCGAATTTTGAAGTTGTTGTAACTCCAGCAGAGATTGTAAAGAAGTTTGCAGATGCGTTGCCACCTCAGTGGAATACATTCTTGGAAATCATGAAGTACAATGGTACTTTAGCTACAACGAGTTTCAATGACTTTGTTCAAATCCTGGAAAACAAGAATCAGGAAGAAACTCTGAAGGCGAAAAGAGTTGCCGTGCCACAAAATCCAGAGATGTATTATGGAACTTCAAGCACTTCTGCAAAACCTGCTTCACACGCTCCAATTCAAACAGCGTTTGTGTCTACCACAGACATGTTTGGGAATACTATCCAAGTTCCAGTCAAGCCTGCACGAATAGATATGTATGGGAATCCGCTTGATCCAGTTCCTCAACTAGCACCACAACAGCAAAGCCAACAAATTATCAGAGCAACCGACATGTATGGGAATCCACTTCCTCCTCCTCCTGTTCAATCTACCGTACCAACAGACATGTACGGGAATCCACTTCATCCTCCATAGCAAGCATGTTATGGAAGTACATCATCTGCTAGTCAGCAATCTAAGCCAAATACAGTACGGCTAGACACTTCAAGCTTCTCAAAAGTTAGTGTGGAAGTAGCTAAGGAACACATGGAGCTGCTGAACACTTTGGTGAGCGCATACTGTGGTTTAGTAGAAGGTCAGATTGGCAACATTAATCTGACTCAAGAAGACTATCAGCAGATAGACAAGGAAGAGATGGAGATGATGGATATTAAGTGGGCCTTTGCCAGTGCTGTTAGGCGAGCAAAGGATTTCATGGAAAGAACGGGCCGAACCAGCTTGGAAAGCAAGAAGGACACCAAGTATGGGTTTGATAAGCAAGCTGTTAAATGCTTCAACTGTGGTGAACGTGGCCATTTCAAGCGTGAATGTACAAGGCCATCTCAACATGGGAACCAGAATCCCTTCAGAGGTCAAGGAAACAGGGCTAATCAGAATCAAGCGAGGAACAATGATCGCACACTGGTGCCTGTCAACAACCAGAATCAACCAGGACCATCAAATGCTAACCAGGCACTTGTGGTTCAAGTAGATGAAGGCTGTGATTGGTAAATCCAGTTGGGAAATGATGCACCTGATGGAACAGCTTGTTTTGCTGAAGTGGTTAATGATCTTAAACACGCCAGTGGTGGAGAATCTTCCACCAATGGTGTTGAATCTTCTGAAGATGAAGACTCCTCCGGTTATAGTGGAAGTTCAGATGAAGAGTCATCCGCTTCAGGGAATGATCAGGAAGATGACGCATCAAGTGCGTCAGTCGATGCACATATTGATGAGCTTTTGGAGGAAGCTGCAGCAGGAATTCAAAGAAGATCTATTTTGGTGGATCAAGCTGCTTATTCTTCGTCTTCTCTCCATTCAGCCTTTATGGCTAATGTCGACAGTTCATCAAGTCAGGTATGTGTCGATGAACCCACTTCTGTTAGCTGTGATAATTGTGATAAATTGCATGCTAGATGTGCTGATTTGGATGCAAACATGTCTGAGTTGCAAGGCAAACACGATGCTTTACAAGCTAGTTTGTTTGAATTGCAAGACAAACATGTTCTAGTGAATGATAAGTGGTGTGAATTGCAAAGCAAGCACGAGGCTTTGCAAGAGAAATATGATGTGACTTTTATTCACAATCAGAAATTGACAGTTGATCTCTCAAAATGCACTGAAGCCAATATGTTTTATGAAAACCATGAAAAAGAATTTAAGTCAATGATTGAAACATTAAAGAAAGATAAAACTGAACTGACTAAAATGGTTTCCAGAAAACAAACTGACATTAATTTGTATATCACTCGTCTTGAGGTGATGCAAAAAGAAATGGCTTGTGTTAAAACAGAAAGTGAGGCGATCCGACTCAAGTTAGACAGTTATTTGAGTTCTAGCTATGTGTTGGATCACATCATTGATGTTCAAAAAGAGAAAAAGGATGTCACATGCATAGGCTATAAGCAATGTCCACCACCTGTCAGACACAATTATGATGCATTGCCTGATGAGGAATATAGAACTCACTTTGAGCCATCTGTTCCTCTAGATGTTAATGAGTTTGCTACAGGGCTCGGATACAAGAAAGAAGTATCGTCAGATTCAGATGTGTCAGCCGATACCTTTGTAACTGCTGAACCGAATCAGGATCCTCCAGTTGTGATTGAGGATACTGATTCTTCTGATGATGAGTCTGATGACACTGATTCAGCAAAGTCTGATGCGGTGATCAAAGAAGAGGACATACCTCTTGAGAATCACATTCTGTGTGATCCTCCTGCAAAACCCGCTAAGACTGTTGCAATCGAGTCCTCGTCTGAGAAAGAGTCGGAGAGTGTGGATTTGCTGTACACTCTTGTTGGTGATGATAAAATTTACTCAGACAAAGATTTTCCTATTAAGAATGTAAATCAATCTTTAATCAGTAAAATCTTTGAAAATTCTACAAGTAAGTTTTTGGGAAAGACAGGACCACATGTTACAGTCACACAGTGTCCTCCTATCCCAAAGGCTGAAATTAGAAAACAATTTGGAAATAAGAAATTACCAACAGTGCAAACCCAGCAAAATCATACCAAATTGAAAGGTAAGACACCGACTCAGAGTCAAAAGAAGCCGAATCAGAAGAAGAAGAAGAAGAATGTGAACTTTGTGAAGTCGAAGGGAACGGACAAAATTGAAAAGTTTGCAAATCAATCTAACTTAGATTTTGTCCAGAAAGTAACAGTGATGAAAAGGAATGAACCAAATAGTTCAAAACCTAGTACCTCGAGATCACAAAGTTCATCATTGGCAAGACCATCACATGATACTTCGGGGTTTGTTGAACGAAGATCATGTTTTGAATGTGGTACTATTGGGCATATCATTCGAAACTGCCCGTATCTTCATAAATTGAAAGCTAAGGTTGATGATCCCCGTGGCCCAACTGACCGCAAGCGATCTGTTTCTGTAAAACAAGATCCCCGACTCATAAGAGAAAGGGAAAAGAAACAGAAACGCCATCAGATCAAGAAAATTGAAAAAGTGATTAAAACTGATGTGATTCAAAAACAATCTGTTCCAGTTAAACCAGAAAGTTCAAAAGTTTCAAAAACTTCAAACAATCACGAAGTTAAACTTACAAACAATCAAACTGGTGTTACAAAACAGACCTGGAAACCAAAATCTGTTATTGAATCAGGGGGACCATCACAATTTTCCAATCATCAAAGAATAGAAGTAATTGTTGTTGATGAAAATGGAAGACCCAAGACCACAATGGCTTGGGTCCCCATCTCCAACTAATCGATTGAGTTCATGTGCAGGGTGTTCCAGGAGGAACTATCAGTAGTCATTGGATTGTTGATAGTGGGGCATCCAGGCACATGACAGGCGACATGAAGCTTCTCTACGACGTCAAATCTATTAGAGGCGGATATGTTGCTTTTGCTGGAGATAAGGGCGGATATATAACGGGTGAAGGAATGATTTCCAACGGGGTTGTTAGCTTTGATAAGATCAACTTTGTGCAACAACTTGATCACAATCTTCTTAGGGTTTCTCAAATCTGTGACAAGCAGTTCTCAGTACACTTTGATGCTAATGGATGTTATGTGCTGAAACCCGGCTTCAAAATTCCAAAAGAATGGATTCTCGTGTCGGCTCCAAGGATAAATGATCTGTATGTCCTTGATATGAGCCAAGCTATCACAACGTCTGCACAAGCAACGTGTTTCGTTTCCAAAGCCACAGAAAAAGACACAATCTCTTGGCACAGACGAATGGGTCACATTCACTTACGCAAAATGAATCATTTGGTGGCAAATGAATTGGTGAATGGTGTTCCTCTTAAAAATTTTCATCTTCAAGACGTCTGTGTTTCGTGCCAGAAAGGAAAACAAACGAAGAAGCGACACCCTACAAAGAAAGTCAACACGGTGGCTGTTCCTCTTGAACGTTTGCACATGGATTTGTTCGGTCCTGTGAAGCACAAAAGCATTAGGAATGATCAATACTGCCTCGTGATAACTGATGATTATTCAAGATTTTCTTGGGTGGCGTTCATGGCACACAAGAGTGAAACCTTCGGTATTATCAAAAACTTGATCATTCAGATTGAGAATCTTTACAACTTGAAGGTTAGGCGAATACGTAGCGACAATGGTACTGAATTCAAAAATCATGCCATGGCGGAGTTTTGCACTTCAAAAGGTATTCTTCATGAATTTAGTGCAGCCTATACTCCTCAACAGAATGGCGTCGCTGAACGTAAAAACCGCACATTGATCGAGACTGCTAGGACTATGTTGGTAGAGTCGCAGCTACCCATTCCATTCTGGACTGAAGCTGTGTCCTCTGCATGCTATACGTTGAACCGAGTCCTCACAGTCAAAAGGCACAACAAGACCTGCTTTGAGCTTATCAACAAACGGAAACCAGACTTGTCTTATCTTGAACCGTTTGGAGCTCCTTGCACAATAATCGATCCTAATGGAAAGTTTGGGGCAAGAGCAATTGAGGGATACTTTCTTGGGTATTCCACCCCGAACTTAAGAGTCTGGAATCTAGAGACTAAAAGGGTCGAGGAATGGTCTGAAGTCAGAGTACAAAGGCACACTTTACCAGTTAGAAATCCTGGTCAGCCTTGGATGTTTGAGTACGATGACTTTTTCAATTCGATCAATGTTGAAGCAGTTGAAGAAAATGCTGCGGCAAGGATGTTTTTCGAGAGTGACAACGCAACAGATTCACCGTTGGTTCGTCCCATTATTTTCAATCAAGAACCATCTTCAGTGAACAATAATGCTCTCGACAATGAGGATTTTCAAGATGCTTCCGAATTGAACGAATCTTCAGAGGATGACGAATTTCTCGATGCAGATCAAGGACCAACAGCAGCAGTACATGGTACTTCAGAAGGTACACCTCCAGTGGATGTCCCTAGAACAGCTGAAGCTACTGCATCATCCTCTTCGTCAATTCCGGGCCTTGAATTGATTGTTGATCTCAACAATTTGGGTACAAATATTCAAGTTCAAGAAAATCCAGAAACAAGGATTCACAATACCCATCCTCAACAAAACATCATCGGAAATGTGCAAAGTGGCGTTCAAACAAGAAACATGTTGCGAAACAACAACAATGCAGGCTTGTATGCAACTATCCGAGAATCTGGTCAACAGAATGATTGGTCTTTCGCGTGTTATGTCTCACAGGAAGAACCAAGAACTTGGAAAGATGCTTTGAAAGATAGCTCATGGGTTGAAGCAATGCAGGAAGAACTGCAACAATTCCAGAAGCTTGGTGTCTGGAAACTCGTAGAGAAACCTGCTGGTTACAAGAAGATTGGTACCCGTTGGGTGTTTAAATGCAAAAAGGATGACCGTGGAATCGTTATCCGGAACAAAGCAAGGCTAGTCGTTCAAGGTTTTCGTCAGATTGAAGGAATCGACTACAACGAAGTCTATGCACCTGTTGCACGTCTAGAAGCAATTCGGATCTTTCTGGCTTATGCCTCATTCAAAGGTTTCAAGGTATACCAGATGGACGTGAAGAGTGCATTCTTACATGGTGTGGTGGAAGAAGAGGTGTACGTCGAACAGCCTCTGGGTTTTGAAGATCCTATCCATCCCGATCGGGTTTGGTTGCTCAACAAAGCTCTCTATGGTCTACATCAAGCACCGCGAGCTTGGTATGCAACCTTATCTAATTATCTGCTGGAGAATGGATTTCGAAGAGGTCTTATCGATTGTACTCTTTTCATCAAAGAACAAGATGGAGATCTTCTACTGGTACAGGTATACATTGATGATATTATTTTTGGTTCTACTAATGATGTTTTGTGTAGGAATTTCGAGCGCATTATGCAGGATAAATTCGAGATGAGTGCCATGGGGGAAATGACTTTCTTTTTGGGCCTACAAGTACAACAAACCGAGTCTGGGATATTCATCCATCAGACTAAATATGTTGGTGATATCTTGAGCCGGTTCCAGATGTCTGATGCAACGCCCATCGGTACCCCATTGCCGCAAAATCACGGAATTACTCCAGACTTGAAGGGTCAAGATGTTAGCCCCTCATACTATCGCGCGATGATCGGATCTCTTATGTACCTCACAGCATCAAGACCAGATATAATGTACCCAACGTGCCTGCTTGCCAGATATCAAGTGAACCCGAAGGCCTCACATCTTGCAGCTGTAAAAAGGATTTTTCGTTATTTGAAGGGTTGCCCTGACACCGGTCTGTGGTACCCTAGGGATAATAACTTTGACTTGATCGCATTCAGTGATTCTGATTTTGGCGGATGCAAAATCGACGGGAAATCCACAACAGCTGGATGTCAGTTTTTGGGAAATCGCCTAGTCACATGGCAGTGCAAGAAGCAGACGTGTGTAGCTACATCAACATGCGAAGCTGAATACATTGCTGCCTCAAGTTGTTGCTCCCAAGTCCTATGGATCCAACAACAAATGCGCGACTACGGTTTTGAATTCCTAACTACTCCCATTTACGTTGATAATTCTGCTGCATTACAGATCACTAGAAATCCTGTGCAGCATTCAAAGACTAAGCACATCGAAATCAAATATCATTTCATACGTGATTGCTTTGAGAAAAGGCTAATCGATGTTGCTTACGTCCACACCGATGACCAACGTGCCGACCTTTTTACCAAAGCTTTTGACAAATCAAGATTTGACTATTTATTATTGGTAAACGGCGTTAAGGTCAAGCAAGAGTAAAACCAACATCGGAAAATCATTTTTGTAAATACCTTTGTGTTTTAAATTTGTCTTAGTTTGTTGATTTTAGGGGGAGTAAATCCAAAATTTGAAAAATCCAAAAACATTAAAAAATTTCAAAAACACAAAAACAATAGAAAAACAAAAATGAGTTTCCTGGCGAGCAAAAGAGAAAATGATAGTACATCAGTGGTCTGTCCAAACCTCTTTAAACCTTAAATGAAAAACGATAAGCAGCTCTATATAAGATGTATCGGTAGGCTCACAATCATTTTAAAGTGTGCAGGGTGATATAAATCTTAAATCGACTGAAGACTGGGTGGGAACCATTCATTGGCATATGGTCTTGGTACCGAAATTTCGTTTGAGAGATTGCCGAGGTTCTGAGATATTCGGTCTTTATGCTGCTTATCATCTGGGTATCATGGTTGTATCTTTTACCGAAAAATAACGGGGACGCAAGTCTAGATCTTCCATGATACTATACATACGTGTACATATTGCATACGACCTCAATAAGTGATCAACAATCACATGTCCCTCAAAATAAGTGATAATATATCACATTTATCCGGGAGTCAAGTTCGTCTCTCTGCTGTACGAAAGTACTGACCTGTTCACGGACTTGCTCCTGTGCCCTCATGCATCGAAAATCAAGTTCCTCATCAATAAGTGATTATATCACATAGGGCTTGTTTTCAAATCAAAACAAGTGAGAATCTCACATCATATACGGTCAAACAGATGATAATCGGTATACTCACCGGTAAGATGAACCCTCGTGCATACCTTGATACGGGAATGTGTCGTGATGTGGATGAACACCGGTCGGTAAGTATAAATCATACCTTAACGTATCCCCTCGCCATGATTACAAATGATAAGTTGAGCTTATGTGGACAACAATACCGATAATTGTTATAGGATGCTTATCTTAATGTTAACTAAAAGAACAACAAGAGCGTTTTGGCATGACCGTACACTGATATGATTCTCTTACCCTCGAAACTCACAAAAAGAATGTCTGTATATATTTATTTACTGCTTTCTGTCTTTACATTTCAAATATTAAAACACACCTAAAATCTGTTTTAATATAAACTTTATAAAAGCCAAAAAGATTTTATTTCTATTTTATTTTCGATCGTACGATGTTGGAACTCGAGTCTTCGTTACCTGAAACCTGAACGAAAACCGAAAATGACTAAAACTTCATAAACGGTCGAAATTTGCAAAGTTTTGAAAGTTAAATTGAAATTGATAAAATACTTTAAACTTTCAAACTGTCGGACGGTGTTTGTTTAAACAATGGTCACATGTGTGTCGTTTGCTTATGATATTCCAAGCGGTTGTTCTCATTACGCGTTTAGATTTCTTGCATGTGCAGATTCTAAAGGCTAGGAGAACATGGTCGATGACAAGCTTCGGAATGAAGACACGGCGTGAAGGCACTCAAATGATGAAGATGATCGAGTTTCCGCTGACCATCATCAACACCACAAGGATCTCACTTCATAAAGATAAAGACTTTCACGAGCATAACTCAAGGGGGAGCTTAAGTTAAGGGGGAGTTTGTCAACACACTTCCTACATGAAACGGGGAGTTTGTTGGTACACTTTCTACTTTCAAGACGTGAAGACTTTGAAGATCCTCCGACATTGAAGACTTGAAAAGAAGTCAAAGACTTGAAGACACGAGAGACTTACAAGAATGAAGATCGAGACAAAGATACAGCCAAGGGGGAGTTTGTTGATGCACTTGTATCTGTACTTTGTCTGTATACAAAACGATGTCTTATTAAGTCTTGTAAGTTTGACCAAGTCAACCATCCTCCTGGTTTGACTTGACCAATCAGTCAACATTATGTTTGTAATACGTCTGGGTCGAAGGATGAGCCATCGAAGGATTGCTTATATCCTTCGATGATGACGAAAGATGGACATTCGATAGATGGACCACGAAAGATCCCATCTTTCGTGGTACATCTTGATCCTTCGAGCTGTTACTGGTCGACAGATGATCGTTCGACCAGTCTGCATGATCCTTCGACCGGACCTGCTGTGTTGGGTATAAATACCCGTGTGTTGTGTTCACTTCGATAGTTAGACACTCAGACAGAAAAGGAACACACACACACTTAGAGAGAGTTTACAGGACTGATTTGTAAACATTGAGCTTGTAACTGGACCTTTCATACGTATTAATACAGAGGTGTTAATCGGTGAATATTGTGTGTCGTGTATTTGCGTGTTCTATCTCGGTTTGCTTTCCCGGTTGGATTCCGCACAACCGGGTTGGTTTGTACACAAGGATTAGGCGACTAGATCCTCCCCTAGCCGGACCTACAAGCTGCCGAATAGTTCGTTCTGGCTATCCGTGGCATCAATGTTGGTGTGGCAGTTACGTAGGATTGTTTCAGTTATACGATACATTGAGTTGGCACCAATATACCTGCGTATCAAATCATCATTCTCGCCTCCAGTATGATCATTATTTCTATCCTCTGAGCAAGCTATATTCTTAGCTTTATCCCTGAACCATTCAACAATTTGTTTAGCTGTATTTTCTCGAAAAGCAGGGTCACGCAAGTCATTTCTTAACCATTTTTGGTGTAATGTAATTTCTCGCCACAAAGTTTCAGCCGCATTTTGAAAACTTACATGATCATCCGTAGCATTGAGGCATTTTTCCACCACTTTGACATATAGTAGACCTTCCCTAACACTTTCCAACAAGCTAAAAACTTCCTCCTTTTCGATTCTAGGAAGAGAAACCAAGATGGTTGTAAGGGTTACCACTGGTAACCTCCAACAATCTTCAGATGGAACATCATGATCAATTTGGTCAAACTTCTTAACTCCTTCAAAACCACCAGTGGACTTTTTTCCAAGAATTAGCTTGATGAGATTTTTGGGTTGGTTGTTTTCACCCTTTTGGATCAATCGGTTGACAAATTTTGAAAGGCCTTTCAAATATCTCTTACCAAGCTCTATCTTATCTTCAAGATGCAAAACATGAGGGCTAAGATCATTGTCTCCTTGAAAGTTCATAAACCCGTTTTCCAATGAAGGAAACACTTTCTGTAATAACCACTTGATACAACGTAAACAATACAAGAAACATATCATAAAAAAAAATGGGATCAAGGCTATTATCTTGCATACCATGACAACTCCACTCTGCAACCCAATACAAATGTTGAAAATTAGACTTTTCAAAGTCTCAATGACCACCTCAAGGTTGCGGCTACGAAATGGGAGTCTTATACTAGCTTGTTTCCAATCATATAACTTCTGTGTCCAGTAGTGTTCTACCTTAAAGACTTTAAATTGTTTTGAAATGACTTCGGAGGACACTTTAAAGCTTAAGGTTGAAAAACATCTAGAAAGTGGTGCAATTGTACCAATAACGATTCCGATAGATTGTACTATGATAATTACCATTATGGTCCAACCATAATCCGAATCATATTCCTTATACCGTATAGCATAGTTAAACTGGTACATAATAAAAGTGTGTAATATAGTGACTAAAAGACATATTACCCCAGTAGCAGATGTGGTGTGAAAGCAAGCTGTTATGAATTGGGGACTTCCACTTCCTGCCATGATCCAGTGGTTGTTCACATGCTTTTGTAACTTGTCAGGTGTTAATAATTTTCCTGGTGATGGTTGAATGTCTTTTAAAGCTCTAGCATGCCCTTGTTGGTATTTGGATTCTATAATCTTTTTGGATTTTAGAATCGCTAAACATGAAGATACATGTAGTATCAACAACACAAGTAGCAAAGCCACATAAATAGAGGCTGATATATCTATTGCTACATTAGATATTCCTCTAAAACCATCTTCGAATTCGAACCATACCAAATATGTGGATAGAACTCCAGTTTGTATTTGGATGCAAACATTGACAACCAAGGTGACGACAATAACACACAAAGCGGTGATGTTTGAGAAAAGCTCATTGCTGCCCATGGTTGCTAAATAGGGCAATAAATTAGCCATCATGGTGCACATAAAGGCCATGCTTCCGAGCTTTGCTGCTTTGTCTACCGCACCGGGCATCGAACCAGTTAGATCCACGGGCAACTTCATTGCAACAGATATTATGGTGAGAAAAGCAGCATTAATTCTAAAATACTTACACGGAAACCATAGCTTTCTGCTATGGAAACCGTGTAATAAATCAGCCACCATGGCAAGGATGCAAACCAGAGATGCCAATGCGATGTACATCCCAATCCAAAACATAGGTGCGCTGAAATGGTTTTGGAGTTCTGATCGGGCTATAGAGTATCCATATCCTCTTAATAACCTTGTAATATTGTCAGGAACAGAGTAGGTGTTGAGACCACGTACGAGTCGGAGATACTCGTTTGTTGAGTTGAACATATTGTCAGGTAAGGCGTTGAGACCATATACAAGTGCGAAATACATAATTTCAGGGAATGAAACTGATGATTTGATTTGATGAATTGAAGTTGGATTTTTTGTTGAGAAAGACTTAACTGTTAGTTACTTGCATTCCAAGGATGGATTTACGGAAGAGGATATTACGGGATCACATGAACAACGCTCTTCCTTAAAAAGTCGCTGCTTGAATAAAGAAGTCGAATTCTCAGCAGCCACTAGTTTCCGGTAAGGAGAGGCCTGATATTTTTGTTTTCTTTGGGTTTTAATTTATTTTAGCATTAATTAAACAGAACGTCCATGAATTTTGCTCGTATTGCAATTTTGTTCCCAACTTTCAGAAAAAATTACACATATACACGAATATTGTGCACATACATGACACATTTGATCCCTCAAATGGATGGACATTAACTTTTCTATAAATTTAATACTGAAATTAGATCGGTAACGGTTCAACTTGCAATTACGATTGGTTGAATCAAACCTTGCTGATGCTCAAGTATATATGCTTACTCATCTCATACTTTGGCTGTATAAATAATGGATAGAGCTAACGATTTGATAGTGTTGCATTGATTTTGGAACATCTTGTTTTGCAATTCTAATGGATGTTTAAACATGCTTTACAGTCCACTACTATCTCATTGTATATGTAGGTAAATGCATTTGATTAATTTTTATTTTTTCAAATTGTTGGCGATAAACGCTTTTGTTCAGCAGTATTATCATACACTGCACTAGTTACCTGGAGTTTAAGACATCATAGGTTTTCTGTGAATTTTTAGGCTCTGTCAACATGGTTAAGAGCTCTAAGATGTACTTTATGTTTCATGATATATTAAATTAGTATCAAGGGATGTTTAGGCATTTCTTATGAATGTGATTATGTGGTATTCAGTATTCAGTAATCAGTATTTCAGTTTCAATTACAATGGTTGAATCGAACCTTGCCAATGCTCGATCATATATGCTTACTCAGCAATTGAACTTGACTAGGTACCATTTATTGAGTTACCCTGTACGCATGCAAATTCATACAAGTGATCTCTTGTCCCTGCGTGTGCTGTTCAGATGGACTTTTTTGTACGGGTTTATGTTAACATATAAATGTAAGTTAACTTTATTTCTCAAGCTGTTTGAACATGATGACATACTTTATAGTTTCCTGAATTTATGTGATGATTTCAGGTCAGCAGGCCATGAAAAACCCTCCACTTTATGGTATTTTTAAAACTACATTAAAACAATATCTTATCTATTATGTTTTGTTTGCACCCTTTGTGTTGGGTAACAGATCAGGTTGAAATGGATTAGATTTGTATAGGTTAATGATGTTGGTTAATCTTGACGGGTTCAAAGCGGGTCATGGATACGGGTCGAAAATGGATATGGGTCAGCAAGAAGTTTGTTTATTAAGTCACATGTTATTTGTGTTTTTAATTAGCCATGGGTAAGTTTAGTGGGTCAAGAAAACGTGGCATAAATGAGTCTTACGAGATAATTTGTTACATAGTTTGTTTAGAGGTCTATTTAATGTAAATTTCCAATCAATGAAAGGTGTGGGTTTTGAAGCAGTAAAATAAGTTTGGTGTTCGTGAGTTTATCTTTGTGTAATTTTTGTGTGTTGAAGCTTTGAAACCCAATAAATGAACCAAACATGTTTACAACATTCTTATTTTGTGTAATGTATAATTTAACCGTTTTGCTTTCACACATTTTGGGTCATACTGACGCTTGTTTTATTTGTAATCTGTAACTAGGATAAATATGCTGATTTATAGATGAAGGACCCGATGGATCGAGAATTTTATATCTGCTGGAATAGGGGAAGCCAGTAGCAATTTGTCATGCTTAGTTCGCACCCAATTGTGAGAGTTAAAGAGGTGAGTTGGGTAACGGGTCAAGTTGAAACATATCAATTTTTTGTACAGGGGTAGGGGACAGGTCCTTTTCTTTTCTCCGTTTTAGGTAATACAATAAAAGTAATAATAATAAATCAGTTTCTATTTTGATTCAGACTTTGACAACCTATATCACTGGCTGCACTAGCAAGAAACTTTTATTTCTGAGGTGTTAAAGAATTACAATTACGTAGGATGCAAAACACAGATGCCAATGTACATCCCAATCCAAAACATAGGTATGCAGAAATGGTTTTCGATCGGGATATAGACGTTTTATATCCTTTCAATGAATTTATAATATCCCGAGGAAGAGAGTAGGAGCTGTGACCATTTACAAGTCTGAGAAACTCTTTTGTTGAGTTGAAAGACATAACTCAAGGGGGAAAAACTGATGATTTCATTTGGCGAATCGAAGCTGGGTGGTGGAAATAATGCGGGCAGATTGAACTTTGGATTCGATTTTGTGTTGAGAAAGACTTAACTGTTAACTACATGCTTTTCACGGATGGATATTTACGGAAGAAATAATGCTCTTCCTTAAAGCCACTGCTTGAATAAGGAAATCAAATTCTCAGCAGCCACTAGTTTCTGATACGGACATGCCTAATAATTTTTTTTTTTTTTTTTTGGGGGGGGGGGGGGGGGCGGGGTTTAGGGCATGTTTGGCTAATCTTTTTGAAACAACTTATTGACTTATTGGCTTTTTAAAAAGTCATAAACTCCAAAATGATGTTTGGCAATGAGTGTGTATGTGAGGGAAAAAAACCAATAAGTCAATAAATCACTCCATACTAACTTTTCCAAAAAGCCAATAAGTTGTTTCAAAAAGCTTAGCCAAACATGCCCTTAATTTATTTCAAATTTTCTCCAACTTTCAGGCAGATTTATACCAATATTTTGCACAAACATGACACATTACATCCCCAAAATAGATGGACATTTAACTTTCCTATCAATTTTTTTTAAAAATTGACTAAAATACCCCCTTAGAATAATAAAAGTAAGAATAAAATGCAAACGTGGTAGAAAAAAGACGTAACACCGATGACTCTTTACCAACAGCTGGAAGAGCGAGTAACGTATATATAAAATATAAAAACTGTATTTTAAGCTCTCCATCGTTTTTTTTTTTTTTTTGCTTCATCGACGGATTTCCAAAGGGATGGCATTTCGGGAATCGTTTTATGGAATAGTTAGCGACAACGATTATTAGAATTTTGAAAGTTGAGCCCATTCAGGCTTTTTAGTTCTTAAACGTTGTGGCTCGTTCACCACAGATAAACTGTCCGTAATCCATCTGTAATTTTGTCTATAAGTAGCCTTGATGGCATACCAATAAAGATAACCCAAGTGATACCAACCTAAAAATGATAATGGTCATATGAGTCGTGGTCAACATACTTTTTGGATGCTAATCATGCTAATTAAGACTATGGGGTGTGGAGGAGGGTAGTCCTCAAAGGATGCTCCGTCACGTAGGCGTCCATGTAAGCGAGGGTGTGAGGATGGGCCTAAAGGGGATGCACCTAGGGTGTGAAGGATGTATGTATATATGTGTGTGTATAAAGAAGAAAAGAGAGAAAGACAGTCCCGGCTTGGGCGTCGGGTGGAAGACGGGGACGGACCTAGGGGCGGTGTGTTGGGGCGTCGCCGGTCCTGGGCCGCTCCCCATACCCTCTAGTCTAACTGCATGAGGAGAATATTTGACCGTGTGGGATGTCTTTGAGTAGTAACTAGGATTAAGCACCCACGCGTTGTGACGCGGGCGAACACCAATGCCACACTACAGCCAACGACTACTAACACAGAAGTTGCGTTGTGTTAATGCGAAAAAATTAAACCGAGACATAAAACATATAAAAGAATAACTAAGTCAATCTAACGATGAACCTGTCAAACGGAAAAAATAGACAACGTAAAAACGTTTAACTACACATGCACATTGCGCCGTGTTAACTCACAAAATTTAGAACGGAACGTAAACCAAAATTTTACGAAAAACAAAAAGTATAGAGGACTAAAATTGAAAGTAAAAAAGTTGTGAGGTTAAATTGTAAAAGATGAAAAGTTTTGTGGTTAAAAGTAAAAAAAAACAAAATAGTTTTGTGTTAAAAGTAAAGATGAAAAGTTTTGGGGTTAAACGTAAAGAAAATAAAATAGTTTTGTGTTAAAAGTAAATAATCAAATAGTTTTGGGTTAAAAGTAAATAATTAAATAGTTTTGGGTTAAATATAAAAAATATTTTTTTTAAACTCCGAAAGCATAAGATACCACACCTCTATGCCTAAAAATGTTACAAATTATAGTATTGTGTAATGTAATGGGTAATGGGTAGCGGGTAACGGGTAATATAAAGCGTTGAGTGTTTGTACACCATTGTACAACACCATTAAGCATAAAAAAACAATTAAGCATGATGTACAATAACTTAATATATATAAGTGTTACAAATTATAGGCCAATTGGATTTTAACACCTTTAACTTTGAAGAGTTGGCCGATAACACCCGCAACTAACACTTTGATCTGTGACACCCCAAACTTTTAATTTCGTTTGTCATTTCACCACTCAGTTAAAAAATCAGTAACTGAGTTAGTCTTCCATCCTAGGTGGCATCCTACGTGTCTTGTTTTTGATGAGGTGTCGTTATGATGTGGAAATATATAAAAATATGTGTGAAATCTGTGTATGTATATGTATACAGGCAATAAATCATCCCCAAATTCAATATATAAAATCAAACATCATCTTTAAATGAATTTTATCACCGGCGATTTATCACACAAAATCAAATCATCATCATCATCTTCCTCTGTTCTTCATCTTCCTCTTTAAGTCTTTAGAACAAACAGATATCTTGAAGATGCAAACAAACAAACAGATCTCTTTGAAGATGCAAACAAACAAACAGATCTCTTTGAAGATGCAAACAAACAGATGGCAAGAGATGCAAAGAAACAAATGCAAATGGAGATGCAAACAGATCTCATTAAATCAAACAGATCTGGAACAATAGCAGCATACTTGAAGGCAAAATCGGAGATGCAAACAGATCTCATTAAATCGCAAACATACTCACCGTCGTCTTCATCTCATCCACCACCACCCCCACCCCTTCAATATCCTCTTCCTTGATCACAAAATCAGCACTCTGCAACATCCACTCCATATCAGCCCCCAATTTATCAACCAAAACTTTGATATTGTTGATGAGGGTGGTGGTTCGGTGAACGGAGCTCGGGGCGTAGACTTGTAGTGGTGAACAGTGGTGAGTGGGGGTTTAACTGGTGGTGAAGATGATGGTGGTAATGAGTATAATCGGAGACGAACAGTGGTGATGATGAAGGTGAAATGGAGATGGGGATTGATGGTCGCTGGTGAGATAATGGTGGTTAATGGTGGAATTGCAGGGAATCGGTGGTGGTATGGTGGTTTATGTGGTATCGCCGTCGAGGGAGAAGAAGAAATTAGGATTAGGTTTCAAATGTGAATTTAAGTAATCATCCGTATCTTAATAAAAAAACATCCTTATCTTGATTTCAAATGGGGATGATTTATTGCCTGTATACATATACATACTTAGGATTAGGTTTCAAATGGGGATGATTTTTATATATTTCCACATCATAATGACACCTCATCAAAAACAAGACACGTAGGATGCCACCTAGGATGGAAGACTAACTCAGTTACTGATTTTTTAACTGAGTGGTGAAATGACAAACGAAATTAAAAGTTTGGGGTGTCACAGATCAAAGTGTTAGTTGCGGGTGTTATCGGCCAACTCTTCAAAGTTAAAGGTGTTAAAATCCAATTGGCCTTTAAATTTTAATAATTTGTTATTTTTATGATTACTATTTAATAAAACTCGCTTTAAATATATAAATAAATACAACTTATCTAAAACCTTTTGGTATTTATAAACGTTTTTTTAAGTTCATCAGTTATAACTTCTTTTAAACCGTTGTATCTTTTTTTAATTTTAACATTTTTTTAATCCTCGGTTTGTTTAATATCGTTCGTTTGCTTAAAATTCATTCACTTTTATCCATCTGTTTATTAAAATCGTTTTTTAAACGATCGTTTTTTACGTATTTTTTAAAACCTTTCATTTTTATAAGCGTCTTTTTTTAAAATGTCTGTTTATTTAAAATTGTTTGTTTTTAAATTTCTTCAATTTTTAAAATCATTAGTTTTTTTTTGTGATTGTTTTTCTTACTAACTATTTTTAGTTCCTATACTTGATTTAGTTGAAAAGTTAGGGGCTAAAACCTATGGAAGAGGAAAAGCCCTGGGTCAACGTTCCAGGCTGCCGGTCGTACACCGGCAAGAAGAACAAGGAGGCAAACGGGGACGTCACTAAGTTTTACGTAACGAATCTTCCTGATGGATGCACACCCTGGGAAGTCTTGAACTTCCTAGGTGACTTTGGGGAGGTGGTCGGAAAGTATATAGCCAGGAAAAAGGACAAAGAGGGGAACAGGTTCGGATTTCTTACTTACAAGAATGCTAAGGCGGCTAAGGTGTAACACCTCGCAAAATCATGTCCAATATAATATCGACACGTGTCATGGACTTTAATCGAGTAACAAATTGATTACGAGGGACTAAAGTTGACAAACAAAGAAAGTATGTGTGTAGAGGGATTCAAAGTGTCAACATTTGATAATTTTACCTTTCAACGACCCTACACGATGTTTATACCCTTAAACGAATGAATCATGAATCGTATGAAACCGTTTGTGGAAGAAAGTGAAAGTTTACAATCCGCAAGGGTTAAATGTGTCAACATGTTTAATTTATACCTCTGAGTGACCTTTTAACGAACCCGAAGCTTTGTAACGATTAATTATGCTCCCAAGAATAAGTGATAAAAATTTCACAAGGTTTCGATATCGTATGAGGAAAATACGTTAACATTCGTAAATAAAGGGTTAAAAGGGTCAACGTTGAAATTCAGGACTTTTCAGATGATCGTATAACTAATCGGGAACTTAACGGAGTTTGTTTATGACTTAGAGTCCTTAAAAGTCAAGTTTGGGGGTCAAAAGTGCAATAAACAATAGTGAAAACAAGTTTAGAGGGGCCAGGGACTGAAGTTGTAATTTCTTAAAGTTTGTTGACCGGAGCAGACCTCTACGCGGGCCGCGTAGACCCTCGGCCATGTTTTACACGGGCCGCCTAAAACGCCCAGATACAGAATTCTTGGACAGATGCCTGTTCCAGCCAGTTTCACCGCCTTAAAAGCCTGGTTTTCGAATTCAGGGGCTGCACCAATGGTTTTACATGCATAGGGGACACCTGGGATGATCAGGAATCAATCTTAGACTTATTTGGAATGATCTTGTGAGATTCAATTTCATATATATAGAACTCTTGTTGCAACACATGAACTTGCTCATTTCAAAAGCATTTCTAAACCTTCTCTTGAGCTCTCTGGACTTCAAGCAAGATTCCCTAAGCTTCATTTTCGTGCTAAGTGCTTTTTTAAGTTATCTTAGTCTCTCTAATTCAAGTTTCATTAGTTTAATGACCAAAAGTCAAAACCGTCGTAATTAGGCTTTGACTTAGTGATTAATCACTAATGGTCCAGTCATTTTTCGAATTGAAAGTGGCTATGAGTTGGTAATTATGTGGGTAATAAACCCTTAAAAGGGCACCCTCTGATTATCATTCTAACTTGGTCAATTGTCGGGTCAAACTTAATATTAAAAAGTCAACATAAAGCTATTTTGCAAATACATTCATAATTAGCAATGTAGAAGTTATGGAACCTATTTTAACACTAAAATAACTTGGTAATTAATGTAAGAACATGTCTAAACAGGTTCAACCCGACAAATCCGAGTTTAGGCTCGGTTCGGAACCGAAAGTCGCAAAAGAAGACTTTTGCTTTGACTTTCAGTTCTGACCCGATTTAGCTTGTTTTAGAAATGCCTTAAGGTTCCTTTAGGACCATATTATGAGTTAGTAAAACCCTCTGAGGTTATACTACATGGTTCCTTATTTATCCGATTCATTTGCATGTTTTCGTTAATTGCTTAAATGTTGACCATAATGCCCTTTTGTCATTAAAACGAGATTTTTGAAAATGTGAGAGGACAAAAACCTTTATTACTGATTTATAAACATGTACTAAAAATTTGACATCAGTTTGAGGTCTAAATTAGGAGTTATGCTCAAAATCGTAATTTGAAAGTTTTTTTATTAATTAAACGGCATTATTAGCATAAAGCCTATTTAAACCCAAATTTCGACACCAAACTTTTTACCCACTGATGTAATATAATATTTTAGGATTTTTGAAGATTTTTATTTATTTTTAAACTGATCATAAGGTAGGGTTCTTGCTTTGATTCGGTAATTGACGGTTATACCATTTTCTTGAATAAAATGAGTTTTACATAACATTTTGATACCAAACCTTTTGCTACTGATTTTATATGATAAATAAAATAATTTAAACTTTATAAACTGATCAAAAACTCAGATTTTCTTATATAACCTGAAAATCACTTAAAACCGACTTTTAAGCGTTTTAAACGAATAGTATGGATTAAAACTATTTTTGACATATAAAACTTAATACCCACTAATGTTTTAAGTAAATTTTTATAATTTAACAGTAAGCAAAAGTTTTGAACTCAGATTTCTAGTTTTAACCTTTAAACCTTATGTGAAATGACCAAAATGCCCCTACGGTGCATAGTTTGGTTAAAGATGATAAATTTCACATATGTGCAATACCCTACTGTTATGACATACAAAAATGAATATTTTTACTGATCAATTTAGAACAGAACCTCAAATTATTATTTAATCTCTTTTATAACCTTAAAAATGACCAAAATGCCCCTTCGGGGCATAAATTGATTTTAAATTCGTTTTGGGCATAATGGAAGGTATCCTACTGATATCATAACATATTTAAGGCATATTAACTTAGGAAACCTGTACATGACTCTTTTGGTTACCCGTTATGCATTTTCGCGTTCGGTTCGGTTTATGTGACTAGTTTGCATTAATTGACCGAAACGGGTCAAACCTTATCATTTTTATCTCAAAATCCAGAATGTATTTAGTTTACCCATATCATACAAGTCTTCAAACTTGTCGGGTCTAAAACACATTTTAATCCGGTCTTTGCTTAATCTTGCGTTTTGAACCGTGAACCTTTCTTTAAAACTAACCGGTCCAAGTTTAAACTTAAGTAAGATACGTTAGGAATCTAATACGTTATTAAAACCTTCATTCCAGATTTAGGAGCCCAGTAAAAGATATTTGCACTTGCTGATTTTATACGGCTGGGATAAATTTGTATAATTTGCTCAGGTAAATACTTTTAGCTTATTTTCCGTTATACGGGCTTGGGATACGGTATTATAATAATACCGCTTGGTCGGGTGTGTAGTTATTTAAATTGGATTGTGATTAATATATTTACATAACCCGTTTTAATCCATTTGTTAGGTATATGACCTTTGGGGGGTTAAGGACCACGTCCTAGATATCCTCGGCTCATTCATTGAAATGGCCACGACTTAAGCACGGGGTGTAGGCGTACACCTGACAGTTGCGTATGTATAAATGGTAATCCACAATAAGGAGTTCTCCTTGTGGGCATTATACATGTGGTGTGTCAGTTAATCTTGCCCGGCTCTTCTAACCGGCCCTGACGGACGGCAAACATATAAATCTATATACAATATTATTTTTAAAATAATTGTCCCAAGTTATAAAATATTATTTGTGCCTTGTGCATTTAAATCAATTTTCTTAAATGTTTTTAAAAGAGTCGGTTAATTGTATTTACCAGTGTAAACTGCCGTATTTTCCAAAAAAAGGCCGAAGTGCAGATACTAGGCGGAATAGGCTGGCTACTCCTGAGTGAATAAATAAGAGACTTGCAAGCTTTGTCACTTAAACTCTGTTGAACAATTATCTTCTTTTATTTTGATCCGCCTGTGGATCCTTTACATTCTGGTTGTATTACTTGATACTTTCAATTCGGTTTGTAATATTTTAATCATAGACTTCCGTTGTGCGTTAAACTGTGATTATTGACTATAATGATATCAACTACGTCACGATACTCCCCACCGGGCCCACCGGTAATACGTGGAAATATCGGGGTGTGACAGGTTGGTATCAGAGCCAACATTGAGTGAATTAAACACTAGCCTTTTGTGTTTAATCTCAATGACACAGTTGCACATTCCTTGACTTCCGAGTCTAGGCAAAGGACTTAGGACTAAATCCTAATCTTTTATTTTGTCCTTTATTTTTTTCCTTGTTGTTTCTTTTGTTTGTTTTGACAGGTACAAACGAAAAGATGCCACCGCGATTTAGACGAGGAGGAGGACGACGCAAGGTACCCTTCACTGCTCCTAACGATCATGAGGCCGGGCCCTCCCACCGGCGAACACCGTCAGTAACAATGAGCACTAGTCCTCAAGAAGATTGGAGGACCTACTTAGAGCCTGCGAGGCGTTCTGTCTCGCTTAGTTCCTCACCTTCCTACCTCAACTCTTTCGGGCCGCAATCGAAGAACGAGCCCCATAATTCACATCACTCCTACATTCCCCTACAACGCTCCAACTCACACCATTCCGTCAATGACCCAACACCCTACTTTCAAAGCCGGTTTAACCTGGCAAACCAAGTTGATGAACCAATGGGTTATAACCCGTTAGGGCCGGAGGACCACTTTTCCATGGACATGGACGAGGATCCAGAACCTGCCCAACCGCCAACCGGGATGCCGACGCATCCCATCTAAATATCTTATGGGTCATCTTTTCATGGATCACCTTATCGAGGTCCAGACAGCTATGAAGCAAGATTTGCTTCATACCCTTGGGAGTTCACTCCTTCCTACAACCAACAACAACAACAGCAACAGGATCCCTCTGAGGATTCGCGTTTTGTGGCGGTCACGCCACCGCCACCACAACCGCTTGAGCAGCTGCTGCCTCCAGAACCACCGAGGCGAAGAAGAACGGGAGCACGGATGTCCGTGCGAGGAGTGGATTTCCATTTCAGCACCCCTCAACACTCCAGTGGCAGTCACTACCCACCACTATATGAAGACCCGCAGCAGGGTAGGCCTTCAAACCCAGATTCTAAGGTGGACTCTAATCCAGTCGCACCACCACCACCGCATGTGGGTTTTGATAACCCAATTCCTTCAGACGCCGGTACAGCGACGTATAACCCATTTGAGCAGCCAGCCTACTGTCACACCCCGAAATTATCAGAGCTGGCGTGACTGGACTGGTATCTTCATTTCACAGCGGAAGCAAATAAGCTAAGTCTTTCAAGAAATTGAACGCCCACTAAGTACTCGAGTCTCCAAGGTTCTCCTATTCCAACCGTTCCATTATTTCTGTAAAGTAACCTGAGAAAGAAACATGCTAAAAAGTCAACATAAAGTTGAGCGAGTTCATAGTTTGTTTGTAAAAGATTTGAAATAAATCTTTTGAGTTGCGAAAGATTTGAAATAAATCTTTGGAATAACCGGTTTTTGAAATAGTGTTGAGAAAACGAATCAAAAGTCATTTTCTTGCCAAGTTATATGGAAACGTTGTGTTTGTAACACAGTATGTTTATAAAAACCATGTATTTGTAATGTTCGCAAAACCGTCAATGCCCACCCTGACTTTGACTCCATACCCGCATAATCCAGTGCTTTGAATTTTGTATAAAACATGGTATTTAATTTGTATGAACAAGTAGTTTCGTAAGTATATATGTCCTTGGTATGTAGCAATAAGGAAAAAGAGATCACCAATGGTTTGCAAGGCCATTGATATGTGTGAAGTGCAAGTAGGAAGACTCAAACCTAGCAGATTTCGCGTTGGGCACAAAGTCACCCCAAGGTCCGTTCTGTTGGGCCTGGGGTTGGGCTCGCTACACCCAGATAGATGTACCGCTTACGTCCCTCGGTCCTACAATGAGGATTAATGGCCTCCAGTTCCCGCCTACCCACTCACATGATCTGTACGTTCTAAGCCTCCTTAAGCTAACCATACCATGTATAAAAATGTCTGTAATCATTGTACATGTACTTTACCCCAGTCTCTAAGACTGATCCTCCCTCAGTAGTTTACCCGTAGTTTAGAAAACTAGAATGTCTGTAATCATTGTAAAAATGTCTGTAATCATCATACTTGGTACTCGTTTTCACCAAGAGTGCTTCTTGTATTTACCCGTAGTTTAGAAAACTAGAATTCGTGGGTATGCATATTCCGAAAGATACGTTTGTTTGAAAACCGGTATAAAACATAAGCTTTTCGTAAACCATTTGTGTCAGTTAAAACTTGCTTGTAAAATGGTTTAGGAATATGTAATTCTTGTATGCTTTACAAAAAAGTGCATGTCTTTCCACCCCGAAAACATTCATAAAATGTAAAACCGTAAAAAGTGGGGTTATGAACTCACCTGAATTTCCATGTGCAAAGCTAGCTAATTACGACTCCGTGATGTCGTTTCCAAAGTGAGACTCGCTAGCGTGCATTCTACAATATTCCTAACACGGAATACCTTATAAGTTTCTAAACAAAAGCGGTAACTAGTCTACGTGTCACCGAGCTCTACCGAATCGTTAGCCGAACGATTCGACAGTAAGTTGTTAACTTTGAAAGAAGCGAAGAAGTTATGCTTGCGTAATTCGTTTATTCGTCGGTATTTAAGAAGTCTCGAAAAGACTTAGTTCTCGTGAGGTTTAAAATATATGAATATTTATATAAAGTATATAAATATATTGATATAATCGCGTTAGTTGTCTCGAGAAATCGTACGTGTATGTACAAAAGTTTGTATAAAAATAACGTATAACCAATTCGTATCATATATACGTCTCGTATGATATTTATCAAAGTGTATGTCTATGCCATTTAGGCGTTTGACGTGACTATAAAAAGTCATATTCATGAAAGAATCGTCGGATTGTCGTGTTTGAAAATAAATATATAACTATATTTATTTTTATAAACGAATGTGTGTTCGGCGTTTGAAACAATATAAATAATTATATTGACTTTATAAAGGAGTTGTCGAAATTCCGAAGTTTAAAATAAATATAATAAATATATTTATTTGTTGTAAATAAATTTCCGACTCGTCGTGTCGTTTGATATTTTGAAATAGCATATAAACTATATTCAAGTTTACGAAAAGATTTCGTATTGTTTGATACTTGAAAGTAATAAAAGAATTGAAAATATTATTTCATGTTTTATTTTATAAAAGCATTATCGAAATAATATCCAAATTGTCGTCTTTGTAAAAGATTATTTGAATCCGATTGTAAAACGCCTTTTGCGTCTGCGGATTTTCTCGAAAAAACGGGCAGAGTTTCCTCTGTTTTTTGGACGCTCCGACAACTAAAGTTGTCGCTATTTTATCAAAATTCAATCAATTCACGCAATATAACAATATTTAGATAATATTTTGTCGAATATGCCGAGATATAACTATAATTTAACCGATTGGTTCGAGCTCGATTTCGCGTATTTAATAAAAAAACTATATAAAAACAACGTTATTAGTCGCGACTTAAACTTTTACCATCTTTAGCGTCGAAAAGTCGAACCGCCTAACTGAGTTGACCGAGTCAACTCACTGTTGACCTGAGTTTGACCTAGTCGAACCAAAATACACCGAGTTGCACCGAGTCGAACCGAGTTGGACTGAGTCGTACCGAGTTGGACTGAGTCGAGACCCGAACTATCCGTTGACCACAGTTGACCGAACCCGGATGACCCAAATCGAACTGAGTGGACTCGTCTGACCCAAGTCGACTCGCTGACTGAGTCGACTCGCTGACCGAGTCAACCGAACCGCCAGACCGAACCACATGACCGAGCCGCCTGACCGAACCGCTTGACCGAGCCGCCTGACTGAACCCGAACCACAATAGATCTTTCACACGAACCCGAGTCTGAACCGGGTTGAACCAAACCTCGAACCAAGAACCTGTTTTCATTTTGCCATCATAATCACCATTATCGTCAACAGCATCATCATCATCTCCGTCACCGGCTCAGCCGGTTTCACCGGCCGGAGTCCGGTCAACTTTCTTTAGAGAGACAGAACGAGAGAGAGAGTTAGGTGTACTCACCGGAGCGGTCTAACATCGCCGGAAAAATAAAACTTTCAAAAACTTGCAGAAAGGCTCCTCATAACCCGATCTACGCACTCAAGAAGTTAGAATTCCAAAATGTGCTCGCCGGAATACTGACCGGAACTTCGCCGGAGTTGCGCGTGAGCCCAACCGGCTTAGAATCTTCGAAAACAGAAGTCACCATCGCATCAGGGAGGTGTGTTTTAGTGGGGGGTAGGGGTGTTTGGCCGAAAAACGACGCCGGAATCTCGCCGGACCTCCGCCGCCTACGGCGGCTTCGCCGCCGCACCACCGCGGTCCCCGGCCGCCGTCGCTGGGACTTCACCGGCTCCTTGCCGGACGTTTGCCTGGATCCGGGTTCTAGAGAGAGAGAGTAGAGAGAGTGAGTTGGTGACAAATGATGAGGAATTGGGTTAAAGTTCTTTAAATAGTGGGGTTCGTGGGCTTGGGCCCAAGGCCCACAAGCCCTATTCTAGCATTTTGAATGGCCCGATCTCTTTTCTGATGCCCGTTTTCACATCCTAACGTCATGGAAGTATCGTAGAGCGTTATTTTAATACTAAAATACGTAAATTAGGGTCGGTAGTCGACGTTTGCGCGTTCGTTCGTCGGTCGCGTAAAATCGCGTAAAATGCCTCGTTTGCCGTTTCTGATCCGTTTTTCAATCCGGTTTCGACTGTAGTCACTAAAAGTAATTACGGAGCTAAATATAGCGTAAAAATTTAATATTTTTCGGCGTTGACAGTATTTTGTACGGCATCAGTTCGTTGTCGCGTAGTGTTCAGCAGATTCCCCGTTAATCACCATACACGCACTGTAAAGTCCGATAAACGTTCCTAGGCATTCCAAAGGCCTAATTAAGTTAATTTGCACTGTAACACTATTTATTATCGCGTTAATCACTTGTTAATCATGTAATTAAGAGCCGTAAATCACGGGTTGTCACATTCTCCCCCTGTTACAGAAATTTCGTCCTCGAAATTTAGACTATGTTATCTCCTCAGAATTGTGTTGTTAGCAGGTAAGTCCGAATAATAACAAAGTGAACTACCGCGTAATCGAAACAAGACTTATCCGAATCATGTGAATTTAATAAGAACCCAACGGTTTAAAAGAAATGTGTTTCAAAAATTGATGTCAAAGGAAACAAGACGTATAAGTACAGTCACTAATGTGACTAAGTTAACAGGGATCCAACAATGAGCAGGAACTTCGACCAATCGAATTCTATATGAATGTTCACAATAAATAACTGAGTTCTAGAAGCAATAACATCCACTGGATGAACTTAGAATCAACAATCTCAAATGTAATAGTTTGCATGAAACGTTCGATCGTGATCAGCGCAAGCTGCAAGTCATACCGACGCCACAAGGTGTCGCAATGAATGAAACAATTTAATAATAGAGGTGATCGAACAAGTATTACCAGTGTTTTGCATAAAACGCTCAATCATAATTAGCGCAAGCTACAAGTTTGTACTGACACCACAAGGGTCGTAGTGATTTAAATAATTCAATAATAGCGGTGATCAAACAAATCCACCGTGTTTGAAGTCAAATGAAAGCGTAATAAGGTGAATCTGAAAGTTTGTTTCAAATGACATCATAGAATTTTCAATTAAAATTTGAACATCAAAGAAATAATGTTTTCGATCGAAGGTGAAGAAGCAATGAATGTCGCAAAACATTCGATCGATGTTGAAAGAACCGTTATGAGGTACACCGGAATATGAAATGAATTTGTGTACCATTGTCTTAACACACGATTGTGTTAAGGCTGCTTTAATATGATAATTCAAAGCGGATTTAAAACAAATTAATAAAGAAATAATTAAATCCGTGCATGAGACGCGTAAACGAGTTTAGCGCAAGCTTCAAGTTAATGAATACACCAACACAAGGTGTCGAAATCAACAAATGACTTATTGGAGTCGAAGACCAAACAAGTCTACTACGACTCGGAACAAATGAAACTCTTGTTAAAACGAATTTGAATATGATGTCTTCAATACATCATATGGTATCTTGAATTGAGTATGTGTAATACAGAAGTTCAAACAATCGAACTTGGTTTTAGCGCAATCCGACAATAAATATATGTATTGACAAGAAAACTTTAGGCATGGTTACAACGAAAAACCATGTATGTAACTTGTAAAGAAATGATCGTGATACAATGACCATTAAGAGGAGTAGAGATACGAAAATCTACTCAGTAAGTGTGAAATTCGAAATTTCAATAATAGAAATTTGAGGACTTTACCTGGGGTTGCATGTGATGTCCGATTGTTAGGTGACATTACCATGGAATGTCGAACATATCGTATTCGTCATTAATTAGGTAGTAGGGGGGAAATGCGGAGACATTCGTCTTCTCCCTGGCGTGACTCGTGTCGTTGCAGGATCGCGTGACAAGTTGTCGTTTCCTGATCGTTAGTTCTCCTGCTGACAGGGATCTAGCGTCGTCGTTAAATTTGCGTCATCGTTCCTTCTCAAAGGCCTCGCCTCGACAGTCGGATGTGACGTGCTTCAACCTCCGTTGACGTACATATTGAGTTTCGCGTATACCTGTGCACTAGCGTTGTGTGCCGCGTAGAAGGTGATGTACCCCGACATCCGTTGACGTAGAAATTGAGTTCCATGTATTCTCGTGCGCTAGTGTTTCGTTATACGTAGGCTGCCTGCTCGGGAAGTCAAAATATCATAGACAATATGGATAATAATATGTGCCCGAGTTAATATTCGCGGTTCCTACGTGATGACCTTTAATAAACACACACATGCGCAAATAATCAATCATATAATCAAATAACCATGTTAGTCACCAATAAGCAATCAAGTAATTCCCCTAGTCCCACTAGTCTATCCTCCCAGCCTCTCAGACTGAACTTCCTAGTCCCACTAGACTATCTGTAACGCCTCGTATTTTCATATTTGTATTTTACTTTTCGAGGCGTTAATCATAATGGTAATACATTTTTTTATCACATTATTAATGGATAAACACAAGATTTTTTTAAGAAACCGAAAAACTATACAAAGAAAAATTATTAAAAAAATTATTTTTCTAATAAATTTTTATACAAAAGAATTTTTAATAATTTTTAGAAATGGTTTTAGTATAGGTCCCTTTTATAAAAAGTGCTTGTTTTAATCCATAGTATTCAAAAAAAAAAAAAAAACTGCTAGCGTGAATAGTACCCTGCAGGGTACTATTCACACCAGCAACTATACTTGACGAAAATTTCAGAATTTTTCCAACTTGTTCTCATATTTTGCAGCCATTTGACCCATTTAGATCACCACCTACCCCTTCCATCTATAAATACACCTTCTTAGGCCTTCATTACACTTGCCAAACACCTAATAATCATCACAAATCCTCTCAAATTCTTGGAAATTCAAGAACAATGTAGTTTTCCTTCAAGAGTTCAAAGTGTGTTTATCATCATTGTTCTTCATCAAATATTCTTCTACAAAGCTTGGATCTTCTCTAGGATTATTTCCCTCAGTTTATCTTATCAAACTAAGGTATAACAACATCATTTCATGATCCATATTTTTCTATTTTTGGTAATATAATCTTATACTTTATCTATATTCATACTAACATGTATGAAACTTATATCATTCATACTTCTAATCAAAACCATGTTCAAGATACTTATGTATGATTAATTCTCATGAGTTTAGAGGTGTGAAAACCCTCTTAACTTTCTGTTATTAATAACTAACATAACTACAAACATTAAAACCATACAAATCTATCATAGTCTTGTGGTGGCAAGTGTTTTGGTTTTCCAACCGAGTCTACCATAATTCTATAAGAACAAACATTTAAAACCATACAAATATATCATAGTCTTGTGGTGGCAAGTGTTTTGGTTTTCCAACCGAGTCTACCATAATTCTATAAGAACAAACATTTAAAACCATACAAATCTATCATAGTCTTGTGGTGGCAAGTGTTTTTGTTTTCCAACCGAGTCTACCATAATTCTTGTGAGAAGATTTGTGTTTTGGTTAAGCTAACTTAATTATTATGTTGTTATTTTCCTTTCAATCCGATCATGCTTGTATTGATAAGAGATGAGTAATTTATACCGTCCTGTCATACTTGTATTGATATGTGATTCAATCCGATCATACTCATGGTGATAGGAGATGGTAAATCATACCGTCCGATCATCTTTGTATTGATATGTGATTTTGGACATTAACATAACAATCTAACTCTTGGACTTAACTTACAAGGACTTAACTTATAAACTATATATATATTCCCATACATAATATATACTTACACCTAATTCATATTTATATATTTTGCATCTTAAATTCCAATCCGAATCCACCATAAACACTCCAATACTCACGTCTCCGTTTACCCCATATAGGGTGACCACGGTGTTCCAACCTTCAATTCTCAAACTCTTCACAGGATTTCCAAAGGAACCTCTTTGAGAAACCGTGAGTATACTCGATCCCTTTTTGCTTTAAACACTTTTGGGATGCAACATGTATTCTATATCAAGACACTTGACACTTGAAACTTATTTGAAACATACTCTATCCATTTAAACATGAAACATGAAACTTGTGAACTGTTGATATCATTTGGTGCTATGTGAACGTTTAATCCCTGTGTGTAGTTCCGCCCTAACAATTAGTAGTACTATGCATATGCTATAGGTTTCGTGCACCTCCCCCATTTGTGCTCGAGGGGTATTGTTAGGAGGTATCATTTTGGCCTCCCGTTGAACTTTGGGTTTGGCGCTTTAACGCATTGGTTAATGGTCTAGCACTTGGACTGCGTAAACTAGCATGACTGAAACTATTTTTATAATGTTCATGTTGGATATGAGTCTTTTTACTCTATGTTATATTATGTATCAAACTTGTATACTCGCCTTTGCTTTTGCATTGAAACTCTATTTTAATACATGTTGCAGGTTGATAGTCAAGGTTATGAAGAAATCAAGTTAGGATGGGCTAGATACACACCTATAATCCATTTATTTATTTGATGTTATGTTGACAATTGAATAATGTTGTTATTTCTATTTTTAAATGTTGTATGACAATTTAGCACTTGTAATGAAATTTGAGTTTAAATAAATATTGTCACATAGTGTTATGAAGTCTCGAGCAATCTATACACACTTCGTCTCATCCCGATGTTTCCGCCATCGGTTGGGGTGTGACACTATCCTCCCAGCCTCTCAGACTGAATCTCCTAGTCCCACTAGACTATCCTCCCAGCCTCTCAGACTGAATCTCCTAGTATCTCAGACTGACTCCCTGTTCTGAAGGTCTTACATGCATGTTTCCTAAACTCTCAGAGTTTTGTGTACTGTATGTAATTGTTTTGTGTACCGTGTATAAAACATCACAATAGCGTATGTTTGAAAACAAAATTTAGACTGTTTTTTTTTTTTTTTTGGCAACGGTTGGAGACCATATTCGAGTACTAGGCGTTCTGTAGGTATTCAGCATCTTAATAGTCTAAGTCCCAGAGAAAAGTGAGGTTAGAGCCTAGGTATCACAACAGAAACCTAATTCGCTGTAACCTATTGCTCTGATACCAATCTGTCACACCCCGAAATTATCAGAGCTGGCGTGACTGGACTGGTATCTTCATTTCACAGCGGAAGCAAATAAGCTAAGTCTTTCAAGAAATTGAACGCCCACTAAGTACTCGAGTCTCCAAGGTTCTCCTATTCCAACCGTTCCATTATTTCTGTAAAGTAACCTGAGAAAGAAACATGCGAAAAAGTCAACCTAAAGTTGAGCGAGTTCATAGTTTGTTTGTAAAAGTTTTGAAATAAATCTTTTGAGTTGTGAAAGATTTGAAATAAATCTTTGGAATAACCGGTTTTTGAAATAGTATTGAGAAAACGAATCAAAAGTCATTTTCTTGCCAAGTTATATGGAAACGTTGTGTTTGTAACACAGTATGTTCATAAAAACCATGTATTTGTAATGTTCGCATAACCATACCCGCATAATCCTGTGCTTTGAATTTTGTATAAAACATGGTATTTAATTTGTATGAACAAGTAGTTTCGTAAGTATATATGTCCTTGGTATGTAGCAATAAGGAAAAAGAGATCACCAATGGTTTGCAAGGCCATTGATATGTGTGAAGTGCAAGTAGGTAGACTCAAACCTAGCAGATTTCGCGTTGGGCACAAAGTCACCCCAAGGTCCGTTCTGCTGGGCCTGGGGTTGGGCTCGCTACACCCAGATAGATGTACCGCTTACGTCCCTCAGTCCTACAATGAGGATTAATGGCCTCCAGTTCCCGCCTACCCACTCACATGATCTGTACATTCTAACCCTCCTTAAGCTAACAATACCATGTATAAAAATGTCTGTAATCATTGTACATGTACTTTACCCCAGTCTCTAAGACTGATCCTCCCTCAGTCTCTAAGACTGATCCTTCCTCAAAACGCATCATACTTGGTACTCGTTCTCACCAAGAGTGCTTCTTGTATTTACCCGTAGTTTAGAAAACTAGAATTCGTGGGTATGCATATTCCGAAAGATACGTTTGTTTGAAAACCGGTATAAAACATAAGCTTTTCGTAAACCATTTGTGTCAGTTAAAACTTGCTTGTAAAATGGTTTAGGAATATGTAATTCTTTTATGCTTTACAAAAAAGTGCATGTCTTTCCACCCCGAAAACATTCATAAAATGTAAAACCGTAAAAAGTGGGGTTATGAACTCACCTGAATTTCCATGTGCAAAGCTAGCTAATTACGACTCCGTGATGTCGTTTCCAAAGTGAGACTCGCTAGCGTGCATTCTACAATATTCCTAACACGGAATACCTTATAAGTTTCAAACAAAAGCAGTAACTAGTCTACGTGTCACCGAGCTCTACCGAATCGTTAGCCGAACGATTCGACAGTAAGTTGTTAACTTTGAAAGAAGCGAAGAAGTTATGCTTGCGTAATTCGTTTATTCGTCGGTATTTAAGAAGTCTCGAAAAGACTTAGTTCTCGTGAGGTTTAAAATATATGAATATTTATATAAAGTATATAAATATATTGATATAATCGCGTTAGTTGTCTCGAGAAATCGTACGTGTATGTACAAAAGTTTGTATAAAAATAACGTATAACCAATTCGTATCATATATACGTCTCGTATGATATTTATCAAAGTGTATGTCTATGCCATTTAGGCGTTTGACGTGACTATAAAAAGTCATATTCATGAAAGAATCGTCGGATTGTCGTGTTTGAAAATAAATATATAACTATATTTATTTTTATAAACGAATGTGTGTTCGGCGTTTGAAACAATATAAATAATTATATTGACTTTATAAAGGAGTTGTCGAAATTCCGAAGTTTAAAATAAATATAATAAATATATTTATTTGTTGTAAATAAATTTCCGACTCGTCGTGTCGTTTGATATTTTGAAATAGCATATAAACTATATTCAAGTTTACGAAAAGATTTCGTATTGTTTGATACTTGAAAGTAATAAAAGAATTGAAAATATTATTTCATGTTTTATTTTATAAAAGCATTATCGAAATAATATCCAAATTGTCGTCTTTGTAAAAGATTATTTGAATCCGATAGTAAAACGCCTTTTGTGTCTACGGATTTTCTCGAAAAACGGGCAGAGTTTCCTTTGTTTTTGGACGCCCCGACAACTAAAGTTGTCGCTATTTTTATCAAAATTCAATCAATTCACGCAATATAACAATATTTAGATAATATTTTGTCGAATATGCCGAGATATAACTATAATTTAACCGATTGGTTCGAGCTCGATTTCGCGAATTTAATAAAAAACTATATAAAAACAACGTTATTAGTCGCGACTTAAACTTTTACCATCTTTAGCGTCGAAAAGTCGAACCGCCTAACTGAGTTGACCGAGTCAACTCACTGTTGACCTGAGTTTGACCGAGTCGTACCAAAATACACCGAGTTGCACCGAGTCGAACCGAGTTGGACTGAGTCGTACCGAGTTGGACTGAGTCAAGACCCGAACTATCCGTTGACCACAGTTAACCGAACCCGGATGACCCAAATCGAACTGAGTGGACTCGTCTGACCCGAGTCGACTCGCTGACTGAGTTGACTCGCTGACCGAGTCAACCGAACCGCCTGACCGAACCGCTTGACCGAGCCGCCTGACCGAACCGCTTGACCGAGCCGCCTGACCGAACCCGAACCACAACAGATCTTTCACACGAACCCGAGTCTGAACCGGGTTGAACCAAACCTCGAACCAAGAACCTGTTTTCATTTTGCCATCATAATCACCATTATCGTCAACAACATCATCATCATCTCCGTCACCGGCTCCGCCGGTTTCACCGGCCGGAGTCCGGTCAACTTTCTTTAGAGAGACAGAACGAGAGAGAGAGAGTTAGGTGTACTCACCGGAGCGGTCTAACATCGCCGAAAAAATAAAACTTTCGAAAACTTGCAGAAAGGCTCCTCATAACCCGATCTACGCACTCACGAAGTTAGAATTCCAAAATGTGCTCGCCGGAATACTGACCGGAACTTCGCCGGAGTTGCGCGTGAGCCCAACCGGCTCAGAATCTTTGAAAACAGAAGTCACCATCGCATCGGGGAGGTGTGTTTTAGTGGGGGTAGGGGTGTTTGGCCGAAAAACGACGCCGGAATCTCGCCGGACCTCCGCCGCCGCACCACCGCGGTCCCCGGCCGCCGTCGCCGGGACTTCACCGGCTCCTTGCCGGACGTTTGCCTGGATCCGGGTTCTAGAGAGAGAGAGTAGAGAGAGTGAGTTGGTGACAAATGATGAGGAATTGGGTTAAAGTTCTTTAAATAGTGGGGTTCGTGGGCTTGGGCCCAAGGCCCACAAGCCCTATTCTAGCATTTTGAACGGCCCGATCTCTTTTCTGATGCCCGTTTTCACATCCTAACGTCATGGAAGTATCGTAGAGCGTTATTTTAATACTAAAATACGTAAATTAGGGTCGTTAGTCGACGTTTGCGCGTTCGTTCGTCGGTTGCGTAAAATCGCGTAAAATGCCTCGTTTGCCGTTTCTGATCCGTTTTTCAATCCGGTTTCGACTGTAGTCACTAAAAGTAATTACGGAGCTAAATATAGCGTAAAAATTTAATATTTGTCGTTGTTGACAGTATTTTGTACGGCATCAGTTCGTTGCCGCGTAGTGTTCAGCAGATTCCCCGTTAATCACCATACACGCACTGTAAGTCCGATAAACGTTCCTAGGCATTCCAAAGGCCTAATTAAGTTAATTTGCACTGTAACACTATTTATTATCGCGTTAATCACTTGTTAATCACGTAATTAAGAGCCGTAAATCACGGGTTGTCACACCTACCCGGGGTACAATTACTACAATGCCCCTACCGTCGACCCGTACCTCGAGGCGGCCAACTACAATGCTCTTCAATCTGAAGGGCCTTACGCAGCCTCCTACCAAACCGGGTACCCACCTTATGGATATCAATACCCACCACCTCCTCAACCTCCGCAGCAGCAACCGCCATTGATTCAGGCCCAGTAGCAACAGGAAATTCTACAGAGGTTGAGCCAGGTGGAACGGGAGGTTCAAGAGGAACGTAGAAACCACCGGGGATTTCTAAAAGGCTTGGCAAATCTGATAAAAGGGAAGAAAAAGAGGGATTATTAAAATCCTTATTTATTATTGTATTGTTGTTTATTTAATCAAGTCCCTGCGCGGATATTTACTTATTTATGTACTAAGTCCCTGCGTGGACTTGTCTTTCTATCTTTGGTCCCTGGGTGGACCTGTCTTTCCTATTTTGCCCTTGCATGGGCAAGTTACTTATGAACAAGTCCCGTTTAGGTCAACCTATGTATTTCTTTTAAAATTAGTGGAATGTTTTATTTAAATTTCATTGTCATCTAATGTATGAAAATAATATATGAAATAAATAAAAAATATCATTCCTTTTAAAATAATCTGCCTTTAATTATTAAATAAGAATCTTAAAAGGTATAACCTAGCCTACACATCACTATAGACCTGGCCATGATGGTAAAACCTATTTAAAAGATTCAAATCCTTGTTAACATCTGAAAACATGTTAGCACTATTGGCAGATGTGACTCGGTAAAATCATACATGTCATCCTTCTATTGGATTCTTCCAATCTCTTTCTTTATTATTTAAACATCCATGAGTGATGTAGTGCCCACGGGCCGTGTTAATTATCAAATAAGACAAAAAGACAGAGGTTGTCTACGACTCCCTGTCAATAAAAGGTAATGAACTATGTTCAAACCTTAATGCCTCGATTCTCTGAAATCATGGCTTAAAGTTGTCCTTGTGACTAGGCCTTTTGTATGCCACCCTATTATCCTAAATAGTTTAAAACTGGGATAAAATATAATAAAAATTTAAATAAATTAAAATTAACCGATATGGCTTAAAATTACCATGGTTAATGAATTGCCCAAAAAGACAATTCCTTAGTCGACTCCTAAATAAATCTGTGTCAATATTTTATGTAGCAATTAAACTACATGGCAGAATCAGATGAAGTCAACAGTCACCCGAGGAAGAATCATGATACTACCAGAGTTAACGTAGTGGGTGCAGAACTGCAGGCATTGATAGACAATGCCGTTACTCGAGCTCTGGATAGACGAGATAATGATTCAAGTGGTACCCGTAGCAGGACCTTATCTGTACAACATACAAAACCACCTTCCAAGTCGCATGCATCTCATAAGGATGATACTCATCATTCCTCAAATCAGAGGAGTATTCGGTCTAGACATGTCTTACTTAACCAAGAACCACGTACAAAGACATGTTCATATAAGTATTTTGTATCCTGCAAGCCCAGGGACTTCACTGGGGAAAATGAGCCATTGACTGCATGACATGGCTAGACGAGATGGATACAGTGGTTGATATTAGCGGATGTGCGGAGCAAGATATTGTGAAGTATGTTTCACAATCATTCAAGGGAGAAGCTCTAGCTTGGTGGAGGTCCTTAATCCAAGCTACTGGAAAGATTCCGTTATACAACTTATCATGGGCTCAGTTTGTTGCTTTGATTAAAGAAAACTATTGTCCTCAACATGAAGTTGAGAAAATCGAGTCCGATTTCTTGCCATTGGTTATGAAGAACCTAGACTGTCAAGCATACCTTACGAGCTTCAACACTATGTCTCGATTGGTTCCTTACTTGGTGACACCGGAACCAAAACGTATAGCTCGTTTTATCGGGGGTTTAGCCTCGGAGATTAAAACTAGTGTGAAGGCGTCTCGGCCTACTACTTTTAGGTCAGCGGCTGATTTGTCATTATCCCTTACTCTGGATGTGGTCAGGCAGAGATCGCTTAAGAGTTATGAAAAAGGAAAAAGGAAGCGTGAGGATGATAACTCACGACGTTCTGATAAGAAACTTAAGGGGAACACAGACCACAAGAAGAATTCTGGGTCTAACAAGGGTAGCCAGCAAACGGATGAGAAGCCTAAATGCAAAACCTGCCAGAAACGTCATTTTGGAAAATGCAGGTTTAAATCAAAGTCACAGTCAAAGCCGATTGGATGTGGGATATGCAAATCCAAGGAACATAAGACTTTGGATTGCAAGAAGATAAAGGATGCAACATGTTACAACTGCAATGAAAAAGGGCATATTAAGACGAACTGCCCAAAATATGCAAAGAAACCTGAGGAAGGTAAGAAGACCAATGCTAGGGTCTTCCAGATGAATGCACAAGAAGTGATTCAGAATGACAACGTGATAACAGGTACCTTTCTTATCAACGATGTTTATGCAAGGGTATTATTTGATTCGGGTGCAGATAAGTCGTTTGTTGATGATAAGTTTTGTAAGTTATTAAATCTGCCTGTTAAAACCCTAAGCATAAAATATGAAGTAGAGTTGGCTGATGGCACCATAGAAACTGCTTCGACTGTGTTAGATGGATGTTTTATATCCATTAGGAACCACTCCTTTTCGTTATCTTTGCTTCCTTTGAAATTAGCCGATTTCGACATAGTAATAGGCATGGACTGGTTATCTCATAACCAAGCCCAGGTTGTTTGTGACAAGAAACAAGTAGTCGTCAAGACTCCGTATGGTAAGCCACTTACCATACAAGGAGATACTCAGTATGGGTTGCCTAAGCAAGTGTCTATGCTTAAGGCGTCAAGGTGTTTGAAGAAGGGTTGTGTCATTTACATGGCATAGGTGACTATTGATGAACCAAATCCCAAGGTGGAAGACATCCCTGTTATCTCTGAATATCTAAAAGTATTCCCTGAAGAACTACCTGGTTTACTGCCAGATAGGCAAGTGGAGTTCAAAATCGACATTATTCCTGGAGCAGCACCTGTTGCAAGGGCACCTTATAGGTTGGCACCGACTGAGATGAAAGAGTTAAGAACTCAGTTGGATGATTTGTTAGCAAAGGGTTTCATTAGACCTAGCTCATCTCCTTGGGGAGTTCCGATTCTGTTTGTGAAGAAGAAGAAGGATGGATCGATGCGGCTATGCATTGATTATCGCGAGCTAAACAAGGTTACTATCAAGAATAGATATCCATTGCCCAGGATCGACGATCTATTCGATCAACTGCAAGGGGCAAGTTACTTCTCCAAGATTGATTTAAGGTCAGGTTACCATCAGCTGAAGGTCAGAGATGAAGACGTGCACAAGACTGCATTCAGAACTCGTTATGGTCACTACGAGTTCTTGGTGATGCCTTTCGGGCTGACTAATGCACCAGCAGCATTCATGGATCTCATGAATCGCGTTTGCAAACCCTACTTGGACAAGTTTGTCATTTTCTTCATTGATGACATTCTTATTTATTCAAAGAATCAAGCTGACCATGAAAAGCACCTTCGTTGTATTCTTAAACTTCTTCAGCATGAGAAGCTCTACGCCAAGTTTTCAAAATGTGAGTTTTGGCTTCGTGAATTCCAATTTCTTGGACATGTGGTTAGAAAGCGTGGTATCCAGGTGGATACCGCTAAGATTGAAGCTATCATGAATTGGCAAGAGCCGAAGACGTCCACAGAGATTCGTAGCTTCTTGGGTCTGGCAGGATATTACAGGCGTTTTATTGAGAATTTCTCAAGGATTGCAGCACCCCTAACTTCACTAACTCACAAGAATATCAAGTTTGACTGGGGTCCTAAGCAACAAGAATCCTTTGATATTCTTAAACAAAAAAAGTTAAGAAACGCGCCTGTGTTGACATTGCCTGATGGAATAGAGGAATTTGTGGTATACTGCGATGCATCACACACTGGTATGGGATATGTGCTCATGCAGAAAGGCAAGGTTATTGCCTATGTTTCTCGACAATTAAAGGTGCACGAAAAGAATTACACCACCCACGACTTGGAATTGGGTGCCGTTGTGTTTTCACTAAAGCTTTGGAGGCATTATTTACATGGCACCAAGTGTGTGATCTATTCTGACCACAAAAGCCTTCAACATCTGTTTAAGCAGCAGGATTTAAACATGAGACAACATCGATGGATGGAGACACTGAATGATTATGATTGTGAAATCCGATACCATCCAGGCAAGGCGAATGTAGTCGCCGATGCTTTGAGCAGGAAAGAAAGGGTTAAGCCCATTAGAATCAATGCCAAGAGCATTGAATTGAAGAACATTTTAAATGAAAAATTGTTAGCCGCTCAGAAAGAAGCTGTATTAGAAGCTAACTACCCGAATGAAAAGTTGGGAGTAACTGCTGAGCACTTATCATATGGCAAGGATGGGATCCTAAGATTGAATGGACGAATATGGGTTCCAATCTATGGAGGACTTCGGGACGTGATCCTTCAAGAAGCCCATAGCTCCAAATATTATGTTCATCCTGGAACTAATAAGATGTACCAGGATTTAAAGGCAAATTACTGGTGGATAGGTTTGAAGAAATCTATAGCCACTTATGTGGCCAAATGTTTTACGTGCGCGCAAGTTAAAGCTGAACACCAGAAGCCGTCAGGTTTGCTGCATGATCGGAGTGTCGCGCTCCTGTCAAAGATAGTATTTATATGCCCAAATTACCCTTAACAAATAGCTAGTGGTAGAAAGGGGTCGATCCACGAAGAGTATGTGGTTTGTGAATGGATGTACTAGAACTAAAATGGTTGTCACAATTTATGAAGCTTGCTAATAAAAGTTTTGTATTTTTGTTTTTGATGAAAGATGTCTAACTTGTATGTATAATAAAAATGGTGAGATGAACCAAAAAATGGTGAACTTGGCCGTCCCCTGATTCAAACCCGGGTCTAGGCTGCACCCTTTCGCGCGCCTAGCCAACTTTGCTAGGTGCCTAGTGTTGTGAAAATTTCGTTTTAGATAAATATAAGCACTTACTTGAATACAAACTCCTAGTTAACAATGGTAATAAATATGAGATTTCTAAACAATAACAAGTAAAGGAATCACACCCGGTTTCGGTAGTTGCTAAATTATGGTTTCTACAAGTTTAAGGCTTCAATTCAAATGCATACAATTAACGGATTTAGTGTACCGTGACTTAGGTGCTAATAACTATCAACGTTTCAATGAACGGACAAGAATACACTTTGTAATCAACACAAGTAAATCCTAACCAAGACAACGCATATTACACATAACCATTTCATAAAGTCATAACTTTTAACATCGCTCGACAGTTTATGAATTCGAAACAAATGTAAGCTATTGCCAAAGGTTTCTAAAATCATACACAAATTGTCACAAATTGAAGCAAGAACAATTCAAAACCATAAATTAAACAACTACCTACACCGGGGTGAAACCGAGATGATTAGCCACTCATGGTTGACGGAGCTTGTTCACCGGATAAATGAAACTTGCCGGAAGTCATCTTGGAGCTTGGAGAATAGACAATGCAGAATACTCTTGATGTAAGATGAAGGTTTGTAGAATGTGATTGTGAAAATTGCAACTACGTAAGGATGGATTTCTGGACTTGAACTTGGATATGGAGGTGTGTTTCTTCATCTTGGATGATAGCTTTATATAACCATGGAGGATTTAGAGCTTTCACATCTTCAAGCTTTTGAGCATTTAATTCCTCCAAGAATTTTGATTATCTTCTCAGTATGAACATGTAAGCTAGAGAAATTTGGAGTTGCTTAACTTCTCTAATTTCTGCTCTCATTTAATGCTCTTGGCCTTCTTTTGACTAAAAACCCGAAGTTGAAATTAGTAAAGCATGTTTGACAATTATTCCCAGCACTTAAAACAAAAATCCCGGATTCACTTTCTGTTGCCCGTCGCCGACGGGGTCCCTACCCGTCGCCGACGGGCTCCCGTTTGTTCAGTTTTTGTTTTTTCGCGTTTCGCGTTCCTGGTTGATCTGTTTCGCGTTCTGGTGCACCGTTCTTTGACCCGATGACTCGTAAAGCTCCCAAAAAGCTCCTTAAATTTGTCAAACCTACAAAACATATTTTTTATTAAAAGTAGGCTATCCGAACTTAAAACGTACATAAAATCATCAAGTTATACGCTTATGGTCACCGGTTTTCAACCACGCATCACATCCCCACACTTGTCTTTTGCTTGCCCTCAAGCAAATTTGTTTTTCACTTTTGCGTGGGTCGAACAATGAACACACATCCCATTCCCGAGACAAAGGTTAAGGTTTATTGTCATACAAAAGTTCAAACTCTTTATAATTCGAAATATCTAATGGTAATGTGATTTCACATACACAAATGGTTACCCAAGATTAACTCGCCCTTAAAACTAACAATTCATACATATCCCTCACAATGTTCTCTCCACTCGGTTTAACATTTGGCTAATATGTAATGTATTAGCACTTTTAACAAATAATCGCTCAAAACCGATTAGAACACGTACCCGCATAGGCTTGCAACTCAATCATTCTCCACCGCCGAACACGAATACTAAACACAAGTCATAAGGTCTTTGTAAGGGTTGTAACGAGGCTAGGGTTAAGGGTAGGAAATAGGATATTTTTAAGTGGCTAAAATGATGAAAAATTCGATTTTTATTACAACATAACTACTCCAACTTAAATAAACTACAAACATAAACTATAAGGCAATGATTTTTCACCTTTTATTCAACAAGTAGAAACACCTATTTTTGTTCTTTTCTCAATGAATCTCTCATATTTTTCATAACATTTTCTGATTTTTTTTAACAAATAAATACAACTCTACAAACTTTGCTAAATAATCGAATTTTCATCACACGGGTTTAAAACAAAAAGGTTTAAGGTTGTTGGTTAAGTGGGTTGTCAAATGAAGGTTTAGGCTCAAAGTTGGCTACTAGGGGATAATTTTTGGGTAAGGGTATAAGAATGGTGTAAAAAGGAAAAGGTTCACCTAATGCCTTAATCATTCTCGTGCTTGTATTCGGTCTATGGTCTCAAACGTATCAAAAGATGCGAGTTCTACAATACATGACTAATGGTCCACTCAAACAAAGAAATATATGTATATATGACGTATGAAAATGGCCCAAAATCTCACTTATAAGGGTATGATATGTGATATGCACCAAATGCTAGTTCCTTAGGCGAATTATTCCCAAATAACCACGCGTTAGATACCCGTCATGCAATTAGTTTGAACTTAACTATGACAAAAGACCAAATGGGTTGTGCCATCCCCGTTGACTTAGCTACTTGTGCTTTTAAGATTGCTTTTAAACAAGAAACTTTTGAAAAATTTTTGAAATTTTTCCCCCATCCCCACACTTGAGGTAAAAATTGTCCTCAATGTGTAGTATTTAAATGAGTGGGTCAAAATCTAAAATTTTTACTACTCCCCCATCCCCACACTTGAGGTAAACATTGTCCTCAATGTGTAAGAACTAGAGTTTTAAAAATGCACAAGGGATGTGACACGGCTAACCCTCCCAAAGTTCACCCCAAATTTCAAACATTTAACCAACAAACCACTTATTATTAATAAACAAAGTAAAATGGAAACGCATGTACCTGATTTTGTCGCTTGATGTCCATATCTTCTTCTTCTCTTCATAAAAATGGTTGTCTCGTGAACATTATGTACCTACAAATTCTAACCCTTGTGTAGAAGCATGCTTCTCACAACCATCAAAATTTGTTAGTTACCTAGTTCTACCATTTTTTATGAACAAATTACCAAGCCATGCATTAACTTACCTTTTATTTATGTGGAAAAACAACTAAAAGACAAAATAAAAATAAAACACACAAAATAAAATAAACACACAAACAAAAATAAAACATACCACACCTTCACCGCTGATATCGTTCGTTAGGGTCTCTTGGCGGGTTTGGTTGGTACGGATAACCGGTGAGAGATTCCCACATGTCCCGAAGGTTATCGAGCGGGTTTTGCTCTCCTTGTTGTGGTGGTGGTTGGTAGGGGATGGGAACGAAGCTTGAAGCTACCGCTTCGGGCCAGTGAAGAGTTGGGTCGTTTGGGCCCAATGGATGAGGAATGTCGGGGTAATTGGTCCACCCCGAGTGTTCGGCATATGGAAGGCCGACTAGAAGGTCTCTTTGGTGGCGCTCTTGATCGTGTAGCACCTTGGCGTTGTTAATAGCCATTTCATGAGACAAAGCTAGAGCACGCCATCGATTTCGCTCTTCTTCTCTAGCTTCATTTATCCTTGCCGCCTCTTGTTCCTCATATGCCCGTCTTCGGGCCCTTTCTTCTTCTTGAGCTTGTACCAAGCGTTCCATTTGAACTCGTTGGTCTTCCATGTATTTTTCCATTCTCTCGCGATAAGCCGCTTGAGAACCCCATTGCTCGTGTGAATAGGTCCCGTGAACCCCTTCCCAATCTTCTCTCCTCCTGTTGTATTCTCTTCCTTCACCTATGCAAGCTGAGGTATTATCATAGATTGCTTGTTCCCCCCGGGTGAAGTTTCTATACGTTGGTACCCGTCGTTGATTCACCAAATTGGCCACGTCTGCATTGATTTCTCTATGTGGCCTCATGTATCTTCGTTGTGGTTGACGGGGACCAGAAGGCCCAGCTTCTTCCTCTTCTTCTTCAATCATCATTTCTTCATCTCCCCCAGCCCCTTGAGGATTTGGATTTGTAAAGTCGTACCTATTACCCAACTTGTCGGTTACTACGTACTCCTTTCCATGCAGCTCTACAAATATTCCCCAATTCTTTCTCATTGATGCTTGGTCAAATTCCTCAAGGGGTTTGGTAATCCAAAGCGAATTCTGAGGAAAACAGTTTTGCTGAATAATCATGGCACTAATGAGGCGTGCGTACGGAATAAAACGCCTCTGGGACGACTCCCGAGTGACCCATGTGTTGATCATTACTATATGCCTCCATGATAATGTAGGAGTCCCGTATAACAAAGAATGGACAACCCTACAATCAAGTCCTCTTATCCCACCTCGGTCACCAAATCGCACCATTATATTTTCTACAGAAATTCCTTGTAGAATTTTTCCTTCAATCGACATGTGTTTCTTTTTAACTTCCCCCCCTTTATGGTACGGTAAGATAACCGCCATCAATTGATCCGGGTCAGTTTCATTCATATGAGTATCCAAATATTTCTCCATGTTCGGATAATCATATGCTTGCACCCCCAATGAGTCAAAACGGGCGATGCAGTTTATTGATTCGAAGGACATTGTCATTGTCCCTCGAGTTGTTTTTCCGACCAATTTCCATTCCGAAGGGTGCTTATCTTTATCCACAACCCGCAATGTCGACAGCCATTCACAAACTTCTGATAAGTAGATTCGCGAAGTGTTATCTTCGCACCAGTCAAGTACTTTTTCCCAGCCCAATCTTTCAAACATCTGTGTGATCCTGATTTGCCTGAATTCCTCCATATTAACCACCCTTTCACATACAGCCCTTTCCGGAACCGAGGTCTGAACTTTAGTGACCATCTTCCATCTCCACAGCTTAGCTTCTAGCTTTCTATCATTGTACCTGGATAATGATTTGTTCTTATCATTATCCCAAACCTTTGCACTTTCACTATCTCTGAACTTCGCCCATTCCCAGTCTTGGCGAAATAATCTCGGATCTCCTTCTTCAATGGCTGTTAGTTGTTCCCATTTCCTTGGTAATAACCCTGAAGAAGACCCTGCCCCAGCTGAAGAACCTTGTTCTGTGGTCTTTTGCTTCTTTCTTCCACCGGCCATAACTATATTCACAAGAACAACCAATTATCAACATGACCCCAAAATCTTACTACATTCTCACACTTTGAACATGATATATGATGTTGAAGTTTAACTAACAAGCATGTGCAAAATCGCCATTTTAAACTTCCAAAGTTGCTCATTTTGTCAAAAACTTATCAATTTCTTGTTAATCTTACAATTTCTTATAATTTCAACAAAATTTCAACATCATCTTCATGTTCAAATCATGTACATACCAAGTGTAATCACTTCACTTATGGCTAACATGCTCACTTTTCATCCAACACAATCAATCTAACTTAAAATCATGCTAGAACATCATACATTGTTTAAACAACCTACTCTTAAACTAACAAGTCTAAAATTTCGGAAGAAAAACACTAATCATATGATAATCAAACATAAATTTAAGGGAAATCCATACCTTTGATGTTAGATAGCAAGAAGAACCAAGAAAAAGTGCAAAACAAGAGATTTGATGAACACTCTTTCAAAAACCCTAAACTACACGTCCAGAAATCTTGCAAACTAGCAAGAATTGATGCAAACCGTGTTGGGGGTTTTGTTCCTCTCGACAAAATAAGCAAAATGGACTTAAAAATCAGTTGATTTGGTGAAGTATCGAAGGAATTATGAAGATTTAAAGCTTTTGGTGTTCTTGAGGATTTTAGGAAGAAGATGAAGAGTAGGTGAAGTTTGGAATGAGATTGCAGTGATTTTTAGGGTAGTATATGTTATGAGATGATTGTGGGTCGGTTTTTAGGCTTAAAAACGGGTTTAATAGATGTTTTATGAAGTTAAGGTGAGATTGGGTTCGAATCCAAGCAAGAAAAACGAACCAGGCCGGCGCATTAACCCTTGCCCGTCGCCAACGGGTTGTCATTTGTGGCTTTTCTTCCGACGGCTTAACAGCCTGTCTACGGGCTTTTGTGGGCGACGGCCATTTCTGCAGCCCGTCGGCTACGGCTTGAAGCCCCGTCGCCGACGGCTAACCTTTTTTCAAAATTATTTTTTTTTATGAAAAATACGTTTAAAAATAGGAACTTTTAATAAAGGGACTATATACTTAAAAAATCCTAAAAATTATTAAAAATCTTTTTGTGATTTTTATTATAAAAATTTAAAAATTACGAAAAAATCGTAACGATTCTACTACCCCCTAAATTAAACGTGTATTGTCCGCAATGCACAAAACGAATTCTAAAACATACCTTACGTCCTCAAGAGTCGTTTGTGATGTCCGGACTTCACACACTCAAACAAAGTTAGTAGGAAACGAAAACGATTATATCTAAAACACAAACAATTTATTATACCTAACTGTACACTAAATATTACCGGCCCTTTTTAGTTGACCTCGTAAATCGGTGTGCTTACTACAAAGCTTACCGATTCTTTGTTTTTGTCCATGTTTTCGTTACCATCAAGAAACGGTAATCAATGTCCGTTTACCGTTTGTCTTGACCCATCCTTTGGGTCCTCAATAGTAACATCACCCAATTGTCCGACCCGGGTGATCACATAGGGTCCCATCCACTTGCTTCGGAGATTTCCGGGAAAGAATTTGAGTTTCGAATTGTAGAGCCACACCTTTTGCCCAACCTCAAATTCTTTCTTCCTCAACTTAGCATCATGCGTCTTCTTCATCCCATCTTTGTACTTGGACGCGTATTCGTATGCCATTTCTCTTAGCTCCTCTAACTCACATAACTTGAGTTTCCTTTCTTTACCTACATCATCATATTGAACATTAACTTCTTTAATAGCCCATAATGATTTATGCACAAGTTCAACCCGTAAGTGACAGTTTTTACCGTAAACCAAACGATAAGGTGTAGTGCCAATGGGTGTTTTATATGCCGTACGGTAGGCCCATAAGGCATCGTTCAATTTGATTGACCAATCCTTACGGTCTGCCCGCACGGTCTTTTGCAAAATATTTTTAATTTGCCTATTTGACACCTCAACTTGCCCACTTGTTTGCGGGTGATAGGGGGTAGCAATTCTATGATCAACATCAAACCGTTTTAATAGTTTTCCAAACCGAAAATTTTTAAAATGAGATCCTCCATCACTTATGATGACACGAGGAATCCCAAACCTTGAGAAAATATTGGTTTGGACAAAGTTACAAACTACGGAATGGTCGTTTGTCTTGGTAGCTATTGCTTCGACCCATTTTGACACATAGTCAACGGCCACCAAGATATACAAATTGCCATAAGAATTGGGGAATGGGCCCATGAAATCAATACCCCATACATCGAAAATATCGACTACAAGAATTGGTTGCATGGGCATCTCATCCCGTTTTGAAAGACCCCCTAATTTCTGGCATTCTACACAATTTCTGGCAAATTCATTTGCATCTTTAAAGATAGTTGGCCAATAAAGACCACTATTTAAAACTTTGTGACATGTTTTGTGACCACTAAAATGGCCACCGCATGCAAACGAATGAAGATGCTGCAACACGCTAGGAATTTCCTCATCGGCTATACATCTTCTAATCACTTGATCCGCACACTTTTTCCACAAGTGCGGTTCTTCCAATTGGTAGTACTTGACTTGAGAAAGGAAATGTTGCCTCTTTCGTCTATCCCAATGAGCCGGTAAGTCACCTGTAACAAGATAATTCACAATGTTTGCATACCAAGGTAACTTATCTACTTTCATAATGTACTCATCCGGGAAAGTCTCATTGATCTCTAATGTTTTAGAATCATCTTCAACTATCAATCGAGACAAGTGGTCCGCCACTACATTCTCGGTTCCCTTCTTGTCTCGTATCTCCAAGTTGAACTCTTGAAGCAACAACACCCATCGGATCAATCTCGGCTTGGCATCCTTTTTCTCCATGAGGTACCTAACTGCAGTGTGATCAGAGTAAATAATCACTTTACTACCCCATATATACGACCGAAATTTATCCAATGCATATACTACCGCAAGTAGCTCTTTTTCAGTGGTGGTGTAATTCAATTATGCATCCGAAAGAGTCTTACTTGCGTAATATATAGCAACGGGCTTCTTATCAATCCTTTGTCCCAATACGGCCCCTACCGCATAATCACTCGCATCGCACATAATTTCGAAAGGAAAAGACCAATTTGGCGATTGCAAGATTGGAGACTCAACTAGCTTCTCTTTTAATTTGTTAAAAGCATTTTCACAATTTTCATTGAAATCAAACGGTTGGTCTTTTAACAACAAATTACATAAAGGCTTGGTTATATCACTAAAACCCTTAATAAATCGTCGATAAAAACCCGCGTGACCTAAAAATGATCTAATACCTTTAACAGTTGTGGGATATGGTAAAGTAGATATAACTTGTATTTTTGCACGATCAACTTCTATCCCATGACTTAACACTACGTGTCCCAACACGATTCCCTCTTGAACCATGAAATGGCTCTTTTCCCAACTTAGAACCAAACTAGTTTCGACACATCTTTTTAACACTTTATCTAGTTGATCCAAACAAGCCTCAAACGATGACCCAAAAATTGAGAAGTCATCCATGAAAATTTCCAAAGACTTCCCCACCATATCCGAAAAGATACTCATCATACACCTTTGAAAGGTGGCCGGGGCGTTACATAATCCAAATGGCATTCGCCTAAATGCAAAAGTGCCATATGGACAAGTAAACGTGGTCTTTGATTGATCTTCTGGATGGATGGCGATTTGGTTGTAACCCGAATAGCCATCTAGGAAGCAATAAAATTGTTGCCCCGATAATTTCTCAACTATTGGATCAATAAAGGGTAAAGGGAAATGATCTTTGGAAGTTGCGGCATTCAACTTCCTATAATCAATACAAATTCGCCACCCGGTTACCGGCCGAGTGGCTACCTCTTCACCTGCGTCATTTTTGACGACTTGTATACCCGCTTTCTTTGGAACCGTTTGTGTTGGGCTCACCCATTCACTATCCGAGATCGGGTAAATGATACCCGCATCTAGCCATTTTAGGACCTCCTTCTTGACCACTTCTCGCATGTTTGGATTTAGTCTCTTTTGTGTGTCGCGAGAAGGACTCATACCATCTTCCGTGATGATCTTGTGCATGACTACCGAAGGACTAATTCCCTTCAAATCAGCAATGGTCCATCCAATTGCCGCCCGATTGGCGAGCAAAACACTCATCAATTTCCCTTCTTGCTCCTCGGTTAAGTTTGATGCAATGATAACCGGGAGTGTGCTACCTTCACCCACATAAGCATACTTGAGATGCTTGGGTAACACCTTCAATTCTAGCACCGGAGGTTCTTCCAAAGATGGTTTCAACTTTGTATCTATGCTTTCCGGAAGACTTTCCACGTGATGGGTCCAAGTGGGCCTTCCTTCTTTCATTGCCATAACCTCCAATTCTTTCATCTCTTCATCCAAGCTCCTATCCGTCTCCACTTGTGACCTATCAAACATATAAAAATCCTCCATTGTGTTGTCCCCGTTCACGATTGTATCGCAAAGAGGTATACACGTGTCAACAATGTCCGCCATATAGCATTCATCATCAACTGAAGGGTTCATAAGTCCGGAAAAAACATGCAACCTCAACCTTCAGTTTCCAAATGTCATGTCAACCGTTCCCGTTTTACAACCAATTTGAGAATTTGCGGTTGCTAAGAACGGTCGACCCAAAATCACCGTAGGTTGCTTGGTTGGGTCATTGGTCACATAATCAAGTACTAAAAAGTCCACCGGATAATAAAAATCTTCGATTTTTACTATCACATCCGAAACAATTCCACGGGGTAGTTTGGGTGTCAAGTCGGCTAACACCACGGTGGTGTTTGATGTCTTAAGTGGGCCAAACTCGTATTGGTCATACAAACTACCCGGTAAAATGCTTACACTAGCACCAAGATCTAGAAGTGCCCGATTGATTTTAAAATCGCCTACTTGAATTGAGATGATAGGCGCACCCGGATCTTGGAGCTTAGGTGGAAGTGCACCCAAAAGAATCGAACTCACATTATTGGTTAAATCTAATTTCTTGGGAAATTTATGAGTTCGTTTTTGGGTACATAAATCTTTCAAGTACTTAGCATAGGATGGTACTTGCTTAATTGCATCCAAAAGAGGTAAATTTATTTTCACTTGCTTAAAAATTTCCAACAACTCATCTTGTTGTGGACCTCTTTTGTTTACAATCTTTTTGATCGGTCCCTTCAATGCTTCGGGATAAGGGGCGGTATTAACCTCCACACCCTTTTCCTTAGCCTTAGGGACAGGTATGGTCACAACGGGAGTGTTGTTATTATTTTTCAAGTCATTTTTATTTTGACCCGTTTGACCACCCTCATTCTCATTATCACTTGCATCTTCCACCACCCCTTCAACAAATTGAGGTGGTGATGTTTTGACACCATTTTCTAATTGTCGACCACTACGTAAAGTAACATTATTAATTGGTACCTCACGTGTGTTTCTTGAGTTCAACCCTTGATGCTTAGGGTTTACCGTTGTGTCACTTGGAAACTTTCCCGCGCTTCCTCTCACTTGAGCCATTTCTTCCGCGAGTTGTGTGACTTGTTTTGCTAACAACTCGTGTGCCTTGTCGCGAATCTCGTTTGTCTTCTTTATCTCCTTAATGTCACCGTAAGATTCTTTTTGCATGTTTAACAAGGCATCCATTTTGGCACTCAAGTCATTGCCTCCCCCTTGATTGTTCGACCCACTTCCATTACCGCCTTGGTTGTTGTAGTTTCTTTGATACCCACCTTGATAATTATTATCTCTACCTTGGTATCCTTGGTTGTACGGACGTTGGTAACCCCCTAGGTTACCACCTTGGTGATTTGGATATGATGACCCGCTTTGATTACCCAGTTGAAAATTCGGGTTCATTTGATTTGCGGCGTTCCCATATCGGAAGTTGGGATGGTTTCTCAATCCCGGGTGGTAAGTGTTCAAATTCATGTCATTATTTTTTCTTTCCCCGAACACTTCATTGACCTCTTCGGTGTATCACTCGGTCCCGTTGGACATTGATCGGCCTTATGGCCAATTTCTCCACAATCTTCACATACCGCAAATTGGACCGCATTTACCTCCTCCTTCTTCATACGAGCCAACTCCCGTTCTAAGGTAGAAATCCTATCCTTGGAATCGAGATCGGGAAGCGAACGGGAAATGGGATGTTTCTTTGCTCTATCGGCCGATTCCTTCTCCTTTGACCGCTTGCTCATCCGCTCAAGAAATTCCCAATCGTCATCTTCATGATTACTCAAAAGAGTCCCGTTGCTTGTTGACTCGAGGCGATTCCATGTGGCATCATCCAACCCACGTACAAAGCATTTCACTAGTTCCCACTTTTCTATTTGGTGATGTGGGCATTTCCGCATCAACTCTTTGAATCGAGTGAATGCTTCATGTAATGGCTCACTTGATAGTTGCCGAAATGATCTTATTTCATCCCGTGCATCATCGGTCTTCGACATCGAATAGTATTCATCTATGAAGACTTGTTGCATTTCTTCCCATGTTCGGATACTATTCGCGGGAAGTGTGAGAAACCATTGCTTTGCTTTGTCTTTTAATGAAAATTGGAACAATCGAAGCTTGACCTCTTCCAATGCAAAGTTGTGTCCACCAATAGTATTACATATGGATGAAAATTCAGCCAAGTGTGGGTAAGGCTCATCATTAGACCTCCCATTGAAGTGAGGAAGTATATTGATATAATGAGGCTTACAATCGAACATTCGCCTTTCACACACTATAGGAGAATCATTGTCGGTAACTACCGGTCGAAAACGGTCATTTACTCCCCGTGGAGGTTGTTGATGACGATGTGGACCGTTTACTTCTTGGTTGACCGGTCTTCGATTATCCCTTCTATCACCTCTTCGATCATCTCTTCGATTTCCACCTTGGTCACCCATTTGATAACCTCCCCCCACGAAACGAGGAATCCGATGAGGATTACCATTGTTGTTGTTGTTGTTTCGTGGTTGGCGATTATTCCCGTAACCGTCATTCATCCCCACATAATTGGCATTCGGATAGCCAAACTCATCACCTTCAAATCCGGGATTATTGTAAATATTCCCCTGATTCACGTACCCTCAATCTCCGTTATTGTTGACCCGATCATCATAGTAGCCCCCGTCATCCGAATACTCCGTATGAATGCTTACATGCTCCGGCGATTGATAACCGGGAACACTATAAGGTTCGTCATCGGGAATGGCGTTCCTTAAATCTTCTAAGTTGATCAATGGGTCTTCGTTTGCGGGATTTTCATGATACGTTTGTTGATGAAGGTTTTGTTGTTGGGGTGTTCTTTGGTTGTTGTTGTTGGGACTTTGGTTTTGGAAAGGTGGTATGGGTGGTCCGGTATTGATGTTACCACCCGGTTGTTCTTGAGGCATATGTTGAATATTTGGAATGGGATGGAGATTGCTTTGGTATTAAAATTGGTGTGGGTTTGGGTTTTAGTTGGAATTTTGGTTTGCCATTGAATTGCTTTCAATGGATGGTGTGTATGGTGAATTGGTGTTGGGTTGATTAGAAGCAAGTGTTGCCTCTAACCGAGTGGCTAAGTTTCTTCGAACTAAACACTCAACCTCCGGTTCGAACACTAGTGGTGAGGTTCTCCCGGAATTCCTTGTATGCATGCACTACTTGTAAGTATAACCTGCACAAGTAACACACCCGCGTAGCAAGAAAAATAGAGAAAAATAGCAAAAAGAAACAAAGCACCTTAATCACAAAAAAAATTCTGAAAATTATTACATAATTATAAAAATTATCCAAACACAAAGCGCACGAACTCCCCGGCAACGGCGCCAAAATTTGATCGGAGTGTCGCGCTCCGGTCAAAGATAGTATTTATATGCCCAAATTACCCTTAACAAATAGCTAGGGGTAGAAAGGGGTCGATCCACGAAGAGTATGTGGTTTGTGAATGGATGTACTAGAACTAAAATGGTTGTCACAATTTATGAAGCTTGCTAATAAAAGTTTTGTGTTTTTGTTTTTGATGAAAGATGTCTAACTTGTATGTATAATAAAAATGGTGAGATGAACCAAAAAATGGTGAACTTGGCCGTCCCCTGATTCGAACCCGGGTCTAGGCTGCACCCTTTCGCGCGCCTAGCCAACTTTACTAGGTGCCTAGTGTTGTGAAAATTTCGTTTTAGATAAATATAAGCACTTACTTGAATACAAACTCCTAGTTAACAATGGTAATAAATATGAGATTTCTAAACAATAACAAGTAAAGGAATCACACCCGGTTTCGGTAGTTGCTAAATTATGGTTTCTACAAGTTTAAGGCTTCAATTCAAATGCATACAATTAACGGATTTAGTGTACCGTGACTTAGGTGCTAATAACTATCAACGTTTCAATGAACGGACAAGAATACACTTTGTAATCAACACAAGTAAATCCTAACCAAGACAACGCATATTACACATAACCATTTCATAAAGTCATAACTTTTAACATCGCTCGACAGTTTATGAATTCGAAACAAATGTAAGCTATTGCCATAGGTTTCTAAAATCATACACAAATTGTCACAAATTGAAGCAAAAACAATTCAAAACCATAAATTAAACAACTACCTACACCGGGGTGAAACCGAGATGATTAGCCACTCATGGTTGACGGAGCTTGTTCACCGGATAAATGAAACTTGCCGGAAGTCATCTTGGAGCTTGGAGAATAGACAATGCAGAATACTCTTGATGTAAGATGAAGGTTTGTAGAATGTGATTGTGAAAATTGCAACTACGTAAGGATGGATTTCTGGACTTGAACTTGGATATGGAGGTGTGTTTCTTCATCTTGGATGATAGCTTTATATAACCATGGAGGATTTAGAGCTTTCACATCTTCAAGCTTTTGAGCATTTAATTCCTCCAAGAATTTTGATTATCTTCTCAGTATGAACATGTAAGCTAGAGAAATTTGGAGTTGCTTAACTTCTCTAATTTCTGCTCTCATTTAATGCTCTTGGCCTTTGTTTTGACTAAAAACCCGAAGTTGAAATTAGTAAAGCATGTTTGACAATTATTCCCAGCACTTAAAACAAAAATTCCCGGATTCACTTTCTGTTGCCCGTCGCCGACGGGGTCCCTACCCGTCGCCGACGGGGTCCCTACCCATCGCCGACGGGCTCCCGTTTGTTCAGTTTTTGTTTTTTCGCGTTTCGCGTTCCTGGTTGATCTGTTTCGCGTTCTTGTGCACCGTTCTTTGACCCGATGACTCGTAAAGCTCCCAAAAAGCTCCTTCAATTTGTCAAACCTACAAAACATATTTTTGATTAAAAGTAGGCTATCCGAACTTAAAACGTACATAAAATCATCAAGTTATACGCTTATGGTCACCGGTTTTCAACCACGCATCACTGCAACGGCCTGAACTTCCCACCTGGAAATGGGAAATGGTGACTATGGATTTTATCACCAAGTTACCAAAGACAAAGCGAGGAAATGATACTATTTGGGTTATAGTTTATAGACAGACCAAGTCAGCCCACTTCTTACCTATTAAGGAAACACACAGCTCAGATAAGTTAGCTCAGCTGTACGCGGACGAGATTGTATCTCTTCACGGAGTGCCAGTGTCTATCATCTCTGATAGGGATACGAGATATACATCGCATTTTTGGAAAAGCTTTCAGCAATCCCTAGGCACTCGATTAAATTTTAGCACTGCATATCATCCTCAGACGGATGGTCAAAGTGAACGTACTATACAAACACTCGAGGATATGCTACAAGCTTGTGTTATTGATTTAGGTGGAAGTTGGGATGATCATATTCCATTGACTGAGTTTTCATATAATAATAGCTATCATTCCAGCATACAAGCTGCACCTTTTGAAGCTTTGTATGGAAGAAAGTGCAGGACGCCCGTTTGTTGGGCAGAAGTTGGAGATGTCCAACTGACAGGACCTAATATAGTCCTAGAGACGACAGATAAGATTGTGCAAATACGTGATCGTCTCAAAGCTGCCAGGGATAGGTAGAAAAGTTACGCAGATAAAAGGCGTAAACTTCTAAAATTCGAGGTAGGTGACAAAGTGTTACTGAAGGTATCACCCTGGAAAGGGGTAATGCGTTTTGGTAAGAAAGGCAAGTTAAGCCCAAGATACATAGGACCATTCGAGATAATCGAATGTGTCTATTCAGTGGCTTACAAATTAAACCTGCCTGAAGAGGTCAGTGAAATCCATAATGTGTTTCACATCTGCAACTTAAAAAAGTGTCTAGCTGATGAATCGCTAGCCACGTCACATAAGGATGTGCATATTGATGAGAGCTTCAAGTTTGTTGAAAAACCATTGTCAATCGAGGATCAACAGGTTAAGAAGCTTCGAAAGAAGCATATACTGATTGTGAATGTTAAATGGGATGCCCGTAGAGGTCCCGAATATACGTAGGAGGTTGAGTCCACAATGAAACAGAAGTACCCTCATTTATTTCAGTAAATTTCGAGGTCGAGATTTCTTTTAAGGGGGTGAGGATGTAACACCTCGCAAAATCATGTCCAATATAATATCGACACGTGCCATGGACTTTAATCGAGTAACAAATTGATTATGAGGGACTAAAGTTGACAAACAAAGAAAGTATGTGTGTAGAGGGATTCAAAGTGTCAACATTTGATAATTTTACCTTTCAACGACCCTACACGATGTTTATACCCTTAAACGAATGAATCATGAATCATATGAAACCGTTTGTGGAAGAAAGTGAAAGTTTACAAGGCGCAAGGGTTAAATGTGTCAACATGTTTAATTTATACCTCTGAGTGACCTTTTAACGAACCCAAAGCTTTGTAACGATTAATTATGCTCCCAAGAATAAGTGATAAAAATTTCACAAGGTTTCGATATTGTATGAGGAAAATACGTTAACATTCGTAAATAAGGGGTTAAAAGCGTCAACGTTGAAATTTAGGACTTTTCAGATGTTTGTATAACTAATCAGGAACTTAACGGAGTTTGTTTATGACTTAGAGTCCTTAAAAGTCAAGTTTGGGGGTCAAAAGTGCAATAAACAATAGTTAAAACAAGTTTAGAGGGGTCAGGGACTGAAGTTGCAATTTCTGAAAGTTTGTTCACCGGAGCAGACCTCTACGCGGGTCGCTTAGACCCTCGGCCATGTTTTACGCGGGCCGTCTAAAACGCCCAGATACAGAATTCTTGGACAGATGCCTGTTCCAGCCAGTTCCACCGCCTTAAAAGCCTTGTTTTCGAATTCAGGGGCTGCACTAATGGTTTTACATGCATAGGGGACACCTGGGATGATCCGGAATCAATCTTAGACTTATGTGAAATGATCTTGTGAGATTAAATTTCATATATATAGAACTCTTGTTGCAACACATGAACTTGCTCATTTCAAAAGCATTTCTAAACCTTCTCTGGAGCTCTCTGGACTTCAAGCAAGATTCCCTAAGCTTCATTTTCGTGCTAAGTGCTTTTATAAGTAATCTTAGCCTCTCTAATTCAAGTTTCATTAGTTTAATGACCAAAAGTCAAAACCGTTGTAATTAGGCTTTGACTTAGTGATTAATCACTAATGGTCCAGTCATTTTTCGAATTGAAAGTGGCTATGAGTTGGTAATTATGTGGGTAATAAACCCTTAAAAGGGAACCCTCTGATTATCATTCTAACTTGGTCAATTGTCGGGTCAAACTTAATATTAAAAAGTCAACATAAAGCTATTTTGCAAATAAATTCATAATTAGCAATGTAGAAGTTATGGAACCTGTTTTAACACTAAAATAACTTGGTAATTAATGTAACAACATGTCTAAACAGGTTAAACCTGACAAATCCGAGTTTAGGCTCGGTTCGAAACCGAAAGTCGCAAAAGAAGACTTTTGCTTTGACTTTCAGTTCTGGCCTGATTTAGCAAGGGGACTCAGCCAAGAAAGATCTTTGGGAGGTTATCGAGGCTGAGATTGGCAGGAGCTTTGGGTTGTGGATCTTGTTGGGGGATTTTAATGTCGTGCGGTTCCCCGACGAGAGGAGAAATTCCGCTTTCAAATCTCCTTGCGCCAGGAATTTTAATGCTTTTATACATAACATGTGTTTTGTTGAGTATAGCTTGACAGGGAAACAGTTCGCTTCTAGTCGTGATAACGGCAAGAAACTTAGCAAAATTGACCAGATGCTGGTGTGTCACAATTTCTTTAGCAAATGGCCGACGGCGTGCCTTAGAGCACTTCCTTGGCTTTTATCGGATCATTGTCCGCTGTTGTTGTCAACTGTCGAAAATAATTTTGGGCCCAAACCATTCAGGTTCTCTAATTCTTGGATAGGTAAAGACGGGTTCGAGGAGGTGGTTAAAGGGGTCGTTTCATGATTCGGGTCCGGCTGATTCGATTCTGTCTAAAAAGTTGGCTTTTATTAGGAACCACATTAAAAGGAGGGATGATATGTTACTGAAAGAAAGAGATGCCGAGGTCAGAGCCCTAGAGGAAATTGAAAATCTTGAAGAAGCTTTGGAAAAGAGGGAGCTTGAGGAGGGAGAAGCATGGGCGTTACGGGAGAATAAAAAAGTCTTGAAACAGGTCGAACAAATAAAAAATAGGGATTTAAAATAGCGCGCGAGGGTTCACTGGGCGATTGAAGGGGACGAGAATTCTAAATTCTTTCATGGTTCTATAAACAGTAGAAAGGCGAGGAATTCGATCCCGGGCCTTATCATTGGAGGCAATTAGGTTTCTAAACTGTCGTCTATCAAAAAGGAGGTCATGAGGTTTTTCAAAAATCTGTTCGTCAAAGCGTTCCCTATTAGGCTTGGGGTGCGTTGTGACAACATCAAGAAGTTTTCAGAGAAGAGCAAAGTGAGGATTTTGGAAGTGTTTTCCAAAAACGAGATAAAAGAAGCGGTGTTCGGTTGTGGAGCGGATAAAGTGCCCGGTCCAGACGGGTTTAATTTTAGGTTTATCAAACACTTCTAGTACCTCTTTGAAGATGATTTTTATAACATCATGCTCCAATTTCATAAAGAAGGAAAAATAAATTGAGGAAGTGGGTCGTCTTTTATCACCTTGATTCCTAAAGTCAAGGACCCAGTGGACTTGAACAAGTATCGACCTATAAACCTGGTGGGTATTATTAGTAAGGTAATTTCTAAAGTTTTAGCGAATAGACTGAAGGGAGTCATGGGTGAGGTCATTTCGGAATACCGGTCGGCTTTCTTCAAAGGGAAGTTTTTTCTTGACAGGCCGCTCGTGGTCAATGAAATTATTTCGTGGTGCGAAAAGACTAATAAACAAGCGTTTTTTTTCTTAAAATTGACTTTGAAAAATTCTACGATAATGTCAACTGGAACTTTGTGATCGATGCTATGAGATAAATGGATTTCCCTGGTGCTTGGTGTGATTGGATACACGGTGTCCTGGCTTCGGCCAGATCTGCTTCTCGTATACGGAGCTCCTACATTTGAATTTCAATGCTACAACGGTATGAGACAAGGTGACCCCCTTTCCCCCTTTTTATTTCTTTTTGTTATGGAAATTTTGTCCTGCATGTTCTTGAAAGCTAGGGACGGCAGAGCGGTGTAAGGAATAAAGACCCCTAACAATGGTCCTACCATCTCTCATCTTCTGTACGCGGATGACGCTATCATCATAGGGGAATGGGAAGATGAGAACATTAGAAACGTCGTGAGAATTTTGCGAGTTTTCTACATGTGCTCAGGGTTGAAAATCAATCTTAACAAATCTAATCTATATGGAATAGGTGTGAGTAGCTTGGAAGTGAAAGATAAGGCTAATGTTATTGGGTGCATAGCTGGGGAAACCCCATTCAATTATCTCGGCCTCATGGAGGGGGCTAACATGAACCGTATCAACAATTGGAAGCTGGTGTTTGATGTGTTTGAAGCTAGATTGTCTTCTTGGAAGGGGAAATCTCTTTCGATGGGAGGTCGGGTGGTCATTATCAGATCCATTCTAGAGAGTCTTCCGAATTATTACTTTTCTTTATACAAGGCGGCCTCAAAAGTCATCACGGATCTGGAAAAACTTATTAGAAGGTTTCTTTGGGGAGGTTCAGAAGGGGTTATTAGAAGGTTTCTTTGGGGAGGTTCAGAAGGGGTTAGAAAGATGCACTGGGTTTCTTGGGATCGGGTCTCCACTCCTAGGGAAGATGGCGGCATCGGTATTTGCAAATTAAGAAACATCAATACGGCTCTTTTAGTCAAGTGGGTGTGGCATTTTAAAAATGAAAAAGATCAACTTTGGAAGAAGGTGGTTGAGGGCATTCATTCTAGTAGATGAAATTGAGATATCTTACCGGTCAAAAAGTCTTGTAACGGAGTTTGGAGCAATATCGTCAGAACATGCAATAAAACAAAAATTGAAGGAGCTCCGATAAGGAATTTTTTTAGAGGGGAGCCGGGAAACAGTCAAGACATATGCTGTTGGATCGATCCTTGGCTGGAAAGTGAGCCTTTAAAAGACAGATACCCCAATTTGTTCAAGTTGGAGTCTGATAAAAGATGCAAAGTGGCGGATAGACTAAGAAATCAGGAAGGGAGGCAATGCGAGGAGTGGAAATGGAGGAAAGGGCCTGAAACTTTTGCTCAAATCACCGAATTTAATTGGTTTTGTAGGCCGCTGGACCAGGTTCAAACCAAGGAGGTTCTTGATCAGTGGAAGTGGCTTGGAGATGCGGCTGAAGACTTCTCGGTAAAGGCGATGAAGCAATGCCTAGAGAAAGAGGAGCTGCCTACAGTTGATTTGGTGTTGGAATGGAGTAAATTGGTCCAGCTTAAATGCAACCTTCTGGCATGGAAAGCAGAGATGGGCAAAATACCCACTCTAGCTACCCTTGCTAGCCGCGGAGTAGATATCGAGGATACGACTTGCTCAGTTTGCAACTCGGGCGAAGAAAGCATTGACCATCTATTTTCCCAGATGTATTTTTGCTGCCCAGGTTTGGCTTGCAGCCTCTAGATGGTGTAAGATCGCTCCAGTGATCACTACGCCAGTCAAAGAAATCTTGGAAGTCAATAACCATGTCGGCTTGAAGAGTAATGCCAAAGATGTTTTTTTGTGGGATCGTGAGAGTGGTTTGTTGGTGCCTGTGGTGGGCTCGTAACAAACTCAGGTTCGAGAACAAACAAGTCAAGGTGGCCGACATTTTCAGCGAGATTAAAGTGCTAGGTTTCCTTTGGATTTGTAATAAAGTCAGGAACATCTCGTGGGAAGATTGGTGTAGTTTTGTGAATATGTAGTTCCTCCTCTGTTTGGCCCCCCGTTTTGGGGTTTGGTCAGTTCGTTTTAATGAAGTTTACTTAAAAACAAAAAAAAAAACTATTCTTAGTTCGTGTTTTCAATTTTACCATTTTCAATTGTTTTATGTGTGTATTAGGTCTCAAATTATAGTACTTCTTACTTGCGTTCAAGTGTTCAAAATTCTAGCTGGGGTTCAAAAATTACACTATTAGACTAATATTGAAGACAAATTACAAAAAGTACCATAGCATATCAAGTACTAAACTACATGTGATATATTATCTTTATATGCTTTACATGTGCATAACACCCAAACCTCAGAATCAAATTGGAATAAAAATGTTAGTAATGGTTCGGTTTGGTTTTAAGTTTCAACGGTTCGTTTTAATTATTTGTGAAAAAATGTTACTAACAGTTTGAGTCATGGTTTGATATAAAATTGTCAAAACTGGACCTTGAACACCCTTAATATATCTAATGGCTAATCGAAGACGGGTATGTATATGACGACCAGTATGAATGCGAGTTCCATGACCCATTCGAAGACGAACACGATTCAGTTTGGTATTCTAGTTGGGAGTAAACAACAACTTATTTGTTTTTTAATCTTTGATTATTTTATGTAACCATAGACAAATGAACATTTTGAAAAAAAGTTTGAAAAGCAATTGTTTTTTGGTTTGTATACTTTCGACCAGATCGGTTTTCCGGCAACCAAGTGATGTTTATATCCGGCGAGTAAGATAAGTCTCGACACAGTGCACTTTCCGGTCACTTGATGTAACTCGACGGGTATAGTTGTTGATATTGGGGACTAAGAGCTCGGTTTGTTGTGCTATGTTGATTTTTCGGCCAAATTTGAGAATCTAGTGCGTTCGGGTCTCGGTCAAAGCTCGAGTCAAACCCATGTAAAAGCTGGTCAAATGCGAGTCATCGTCGGTCAAACGGATTAGAACTAGTCAACGCTTAGTTGGAGGTGAAGGCATGTTTGTATACGAGCGTGGCAATTATGGTACGGTAACAACGAGCACCCGAACTAGTTTATTGTTATGTATTGTATAAATATAAACCATGTCTAAAATTTAGTTCTGGCGAGCCCGCATGACTAACGAGATGTTAACAAAATGTGTGATGCTCAGACTATCATCGACTCAAATAGATTATATGAAACAAATATATTATGTATACTAGGTTATAACCCCGTGTATTACACGGGTTGAATAAATATAACTTTATATATTAGGTAATGAAAAAGTTACATTTTTTAAAACGTGTATTGTATGGGTTGAATAAACACGTGTATTACAAGGGTTAATTAAATATAATATAATCGGTTAACACATATGGTCGTAAGATATTTTTTTTGAAAAAAAATGAACTTTGATGTATTATAACATTTTACTTTGTTTTTTATTTATTTATTATTAGGTTAAAAACTTGTGTATTACACAAGTTAATATTTTACTTTCTTTTTTTATTTATTTATTAATAGGTTAGAAACTTAAGTATTACGCATCGTTAGATTAATAAAATTTTAAATTAAATAGTTAATAATAAGCGGAAAAAGTAATAGAAAAAATTAAAAAGAAAAAAAAATGTTAATTTTTTAAATTTTTATGTATGAAGTTATAGTATTTACTTTCATATTTGATTAGGTTAGTATAGTAGTAGCAAGAGGAATTAACAACAAATATTTTTTTGTTCCTTTTAAACTACTTATGATTGATTGGAATTTGGAAATAATTCTTAATTAAGTGCAGTTCTTCATCAGTTTCATTACCTGTCAGTTATTAGATAGTAAATAAAGATAAAAATTATAAGCTTTTTAAAACTATTTTTATCTTTATAAATAATAAAAACGTTAATATATATTTTTTAATTTTATTAATTAATATATGGTTATCAGTTATCTTTATTCTTATCATCAAAATCTTTTAATTTTAATAATTAATATATGGTTATCATTTATCTTTATCTTTATCTTTGTAATAAAAATCTCTTCTACAAATTGTAATTTGAAACCATCTCATAAAGCCACATGTGTCTCCAAATTGGTTTCTTTTATTATATAGTAAAGATATTTACTTTGAAAATAATTGAGACATTACGATAAAGGGGTAAGATCAAATAAAAAGTTAATTTTCCTTAAGTAGGATGAGAAAAAATCTTAATCATTCATTTTTCAAATCAATGGTTAAGATGAAAGGGTAGGAGAAAGGAGGAGTGTAAGGGTATCTTGGGAAAATCCTATTTATGGATTTTCTCTCTCCACATGCAAGGCACATGCATATTCCACCCCCATTTTTTAAACGTTCATAACTTTTTTATATGACATTATTTTTTTATAAAAATTTCACCGTAAAATCGAGCGTCTTTTTATCTTTAATTTGAGTACCATATTGCTATATTAAATATGAAGACTAAAAAAACTCACTTAAATGTGTTGTATTTCTATGTTGTATAACATTTTTTTTGTGCTGAATTTTTGTACTATATTTTTGTGCTAATTTTTTTGTGTTTAATTTTTTTGTCTTAAATTTTTTTTTCCTCAATTTTTTTGTGCTGGATTTTTTTGTACTACATTTTTTTTCTGAATTGTTTCGTGCTATATTTTTTTATACTAGATTTGTTTGTGCTATATTTTTTTGTACTACATTTTTTGTGCTATATTTTTTGTGCTAGATTTTTTGTACTAGTTTTTTTTGTGCTACATTTTTTTGTACTAGATTTTTTTTTTTTGTATTTTTAAAAAATAATAGGGGTGCCACATGTCATTTTCACTCCTATTTATAAGGACCAAAATACCCTTCATTCCTACTTATTAGGAGTGTCACATGTCATCATCACAATCCTTCTTAGTCTACTTAGACAAAATCCACTTTTTAGTGGATCCTTCCCCTTACGATAAATTAGGATACATTTATTTTTGGAAACATACGGATATTAGATATACAAGTGGGACTATTGACGATTGGGGGTTCGTGTGGTAATTTGTAACCGAATAACAATAATGTGAGGCGTTTGGATTATTAATAATGTGAGGAGTTTGGATTATGTGAAAGCACCGGATCGACGACGAACATCAAACATTGCACTTGATTCAAGACATGAAGAACAATCATATGAACAAGATAGAAATATGTAGAAGATGAACTCTTTATTGATGAATCAGTCATCACAGATTACACAAACCAAAGGAGTATACATCATCTACAAGCTGGTTTAGATCACAAAGATCTAAACCTAGCTTTCTCTCACTAACACATAGTATCCCTCTCTCTCTAGAATTCACACCAGGAGGAACAAGTTAGGAGAGGAGCACAAAGCTTCAAGATCGATCCCTCATCCATGGATGTTGCCCTAATCCTATACAACACATATATATAGACTAGGACTATACTCGGACAAACAATCTACACCAAAACCCTGACTTTTTTCCCTAACAAAAACCCCTGACCTTTGTCCTAGACATAAAACTTGGACAAAATGTCCCTAGGATAAAGTTGGGACTATCTTTCAAGACTTGTACAATAAAGACCCTAACAATTGGAAAGCATGCACTTATCACCCAAAGTGCACTAACAAACTCCCCTTGGTCTTCATGTGGTCTTGAATTCTTCATTATCGTTGACTTTAACTTGGACTTCTGCTTCGGTTGACCAGAACTTGATAAGCGACAGTTACCTGGCAGGAACTGCACTTACAGTCTCCCCCTTAACTGTTGCATCAGTTCTGTGTGGCATCGATAATCTTCAGTCACCGGATACTGCACTTACAGATTATTAGCGAATCAAATGAATATTATAAAATAAATATATAGATATTTATTTTGACATTAAAAGACAACATATTTTAAATATGTTTGGGACAATAGTTCTACGGTGTACAAACTTATTTATATGTAAATATGTTTTTTTACTAAGTTGACTCACAATTATATTTTGGTTGTGGATATATGCATGTATTCGTAATGAGGACATGAAACTCGATGCACATTTTGGACATAAACTCGCATTTCGTATTGACTAAATGAACAATTATCTATCTATAGCTTTTGAAAAGTATATTTATACCTAGAAGGTGTATGTGCGTTTACTTGATATAACTATTAAGTTGAATATATATTGTATATTCAACTATTATTTTCAAACATATATATACACACTTATACATGAGTGTATATATTTGTACATACATGAACTACATTTTGTTTTGGTTAAACTTCACGAACTTGTGTAGATTGTATATGTGTGTAATTGGATATGAAACTATTTATGGTTCTGAGACCATAACGAGTCAAGACGTTGACAAATGGATAGAGCTTGACCACACGTAGTACAACATCATCCTAATTAGTAGGAAACTTATGATTTGCTAATTATTAGGGATGTCTTGGTGAATGCATGCATATTAAGAAAGCTAATGTCTTCGGAATATATCATTCGTAAGCAAAACATGTGAGTTTCATGGCCCTTTTTACTTGTTTCCTGATGGGAGAGAAATATGCACACAAACAAACACAGATAACATAATATGTCATTATCACTTGTTTACTTAAGTGCAACATAACATGCTAAGTCCGTACATTTTCGAACCACTACTACTGGGTGTATAGTGAGGAAATTTGAGTAGTACTACTGGGTTTGACAAATCTCACCTGGACTGGTCGTGCTAGCTCGACTGGAGGTTGAACGGGTATGTATTGTCCTAGACATTTGCCATTGTTGGTGTTAGCAATGGTGGAAGGCAAACAAACGACAAACAATCAGCTTCGGTTGCAAACATCTATAGTAACTTGTACATTGCCTTGCTAGAAATAGGTGTAACTTATGTATTTGGATCCTACAAACATTTAAACAACTTACTTACTTACAAACCTGTGAACTCACCATCCATGTGTTGACATTTTAAGCATGTTTTCTCAGGTCGCTAAGGTACACATCAGGACTCGGATGCATCATGGAGTTGCATTGGTTTCTTCAAGTATTTAAACTTTGCTTTAACTACATTAGTTACTATGGTTTATGCGCGATGGTCATCTTTGATTTTACATTTGTTTACGCTTCTGCAACTCGAGCGTTTAAACAGTATTTCCTCATGAGAATGAGCAAACAGTGGTATATTTAAACTCATATAGTGGTCGTTCAATACTAATAATGACTATGATATTGGTTTGTCACACGCCTCGCGGTAAAACTCTGCAGCGAGGGTGTGACAGTGATGGTCTTTCCGATGGTTATCTGCTGGTCGAGTGGTCGGAGCAACCATCTAAGATGGGGTGTGTGTTTGAGGAGGAGGATGATGAAGAAGAAGATGGTTTAGTTTAGAATGAGAAGAAGATGATGGGTAGATGTGTGCCCTTGGATCATCAATCGTCCCTAATACCCGATTTCTTAAAGTGATACATACATACAAGGAAAAAAGTTCAAGTTCACATCAGAAACAAAATATATGGTAGGAAAATTAGACTTTTCTTGTTGATTGTGTTTGTATATGTATAATTAATATTTTTCATGCATGTTATGGTTAACCCGATTAACCCTTCTTTTAACCCAATTACAAGATCAAATATCAACTTCAGGTTTTGGGTTCCATCTTAATCGGATTCAGGTTATTTAGGTTCCATCTTAAGCAGGTCTGGTTAATTCAGCTTGATTCGGTTTTTGGGTTCGGGTAAGAATAACACCCCTAATATACTTTGTCAATATAAGATTTAAAACATGTAATAAGACTTCTCCTTGTAAATAATTATTCCAAGCAATTCTTTAAAAAAATAATTTTATAGAATATATAAACTTTTATGAACTCTAGTTTGTTTTATATAATAAAACCTTTCCTCTTATAAAACTCTTTAGATTACTTTTAACTTTACATATTTTATTTGACAAAAGACGGTGGTATGTTGGTCTAGTGGTCAGAGCAGCCATCCAAGGAGGATGATGAAGAAGATGGTTTAATTAAGAATGAGAAGAAGATGAGGGTGGCACACCCCAACCGATGGCGGAATCATCGGGGCGCAGCACTGGGCGAAACAGATTGTTCAAGAGATTCCACAACAACTATTAAATTACCAAATCCTTAACGTTAATATCCCATACTACAAACAGATAAAGTAAAAATAGTTATTACAGATAATTGTCTCAAAAACAAGCATACTGTTCCAACAACTCAGATTTTTATTAGGTTTGTTTCTAGACTCCTTCCTAGCTTGATTCCAGCAAATAACAAGCAACATCCTAGCATTCAAACACCTGTCACATACGTTAAAATAAAGTCAATACACATAGTGTAAAGGTGAGCATACAAGTTTGATATAGCACAATAGTGTTCGAAAGTAGTTTACGCATAACCAGCATGTAACATGTATAAAGTGAAGGCAAGTAGGTTATCGACAGAGAAATATGCACAGACGTGATTGCGAGTTGTAGAATGCGCAACACATATCCCCACTAGGACACGTGAAGTAAAGCCCTTAACAACCCCTGTCCACGACAGGTGCTGAGTCCAAACTATAGTACTATCGTTGCTAAGGTGTCAGGCAACAATCACTGTGTTAACATAACATACAAGCATTCATCGAATAACACGTAACATGCAATAGCGGTCAACGTATAAATAGTGTTTGCGTTGTGTGTCGATTGTGATTTGAATAAGTAACGTATGTAACACCCAAAAGTGCGTAAAGCAAAAAAGGATCGAATATACTCACAGATTGTGTTTAACAAGTAAACAATCTCTTGGATTAAAGGGAGCACTGAGAGAGATTAGCCTGAACAGTTAACGATAGCATAAACGATGAGCGGCGCGTTAAACGGTGCAAAGGTGATAAGTAGGGGTGTAAACAAGCCCAGAGGCTCGAGAGCTACTCGTGATCGGCTCGGTTAAAAGCTCGAATGAGCCCGAGCCCGAGCTCGAGCCTGAAATAGAGCTCGTTTTGTTATCGAGCCCGAGCTCGAGCCTGAAATACAAAGCTTGTTTAGGCTTGCGAGCCTAAACGAGCCCATACAAAATTTAAATTTTTTTATATATAATATATTAATAATGAAGATAACATTGATGAGCCAAGCTAGAGCCGAGCTTTGGCTCATTTAAGCGATGTTGAAGTGAGCTCGAGCCGAGCTTTTAGCTCGTTTAAGGTTGTTCTCAAAATAGTTCGAGCCGAGTCGAGCCGAGCCGAGCCGAGCCGAGCCGAGCCGAGCCGAGCTCGAGCTCAAAGAAGTAGGCTCGAACCGAGCCGAGCTCGAGCTTCATAAAAACCTAACGAGCCGAGCTCGAGCCTGGTCGAGCTCGGGCTCAGCCCGGCTCGTTTACACCCCTAGTGATAAGTTTCGGATGGCAATCCGATCGGATGGCCATTCGATTGGATTGACATCTTGCTTGGTAGGAATGTGTTTCTGTATGATGGCTTTGAAGTTTTCGTTGTAGCATTTTGAAAACAGAGAAGTATCTCTACCCTTCAGGTCGATCGATCGAACGGCGGTTACCGATCCGATTGGTAGGACACTTAGTGAGAACAAGCTCACAGCAGGATTGTCACTCGATCGGATTGCAATCCGATCGGGTGGAAATCCGTTGGTCATTGAACGTGTTGAGAATTGTTTAATTGTTGAAGTCCCAAACATCACATGGTCGGATGGTCGTTCGATCGGATGGTCGTTCGATCGGATGGCAATCCGATCGGACGGTAATCCGTTCGACATCCAGATCCTTGAAGAGTTGAAATAAAAGTTTAATTGTGGAACCAAGTGTAAGCCGATCGGATGGCAGTCCGATCGGATGGCAATCCGATCGGACGACAATCCGTCCCAACAACCTGATCGTCTTTGATACTTAATTGTTTTGAAAGTTTTTGCAGTTTTGATCGAGACGGTATGATAACGTGCTAAACAACAGAACCCTCGTCAAGACTCAAGTGATCCAATCGAACAGGAATCACCCTAGTCCGATCAGTCAACGGTTCGAGACGGCGGTTCATGCTTAACCCGAAATCGGTTGTCTCTTTGATAGAAACCAGATCTTGAACCAACACATCACTAAGAAGGATTAGAAGATCAGAACGAGCTCCGATTCAATCGGTTTTGAGTGCATTGAGTGTAAAAGAGTTGAAAGAAAGTTTGAAAACCATCTTTCAATCCTTTTAACCATGAATCTGAGTAGATCTATGCGAAATTGTTGTTGATTCATGTGGAAATCCTTCAGATCTGAGTTGCTCTCGGTGGAATGAGGCCAATACTTGAAGTTCATAAGAACTCCATGATGACATCATCCTAGAACACCTCAAATTCGTTGATTTCACGGTTAGAAGTTAAGATTCAAAGGTGAAAAAGATGAAGGAGTGCGTGTAGATCATAGAAGTACAAGATTTAGGTTGAAAACTTACAAGAATTGCGAGAAATCTAGAGAAAGGAGAGCTTGAGTGTGGTTGGTCGAGTAGAGAGCTGTCACATCACAAATGATGTGACATGTGGGTATTTATAGGGTTTCCAAAAGAGGAAAGGTGCAAAGGGTCGGATTGGCCACCAATCGGAAGGCCACCCGATCGGATGGCAATCCGATCGGATGGCCACTCGATCGGTCGGCCACCCGATCCTGGTGTCCGCGCGTGTTGAGTTTCGTCATTTCGATTCGCGTGTTGAGCGTTGCGATGCGTTTCGAGCGAGCGATGCGATAGATCAATAATAAAAACACAAATACTATATCTAAAATACAATCATCATAATTAACTGGCGTTTAGCGCTTGCGATTTAATTGCGATAGGGTTGCGATTGCGTTTCGATTAATCCCACAACATAAACATAATTAAACATGCACAAGTAACACATAAAGAGCACACACACGTAAAATAATATCCAGAACACATAATTCGTGTTGCGAATGCGATTGCGATGCGATAAGCGATAAAACATGCGATAAATATCGATTAAACCTCGATTATTAACAGATACTCCACATAATACAACTAAAGCAAATAAAATAAAGATTCAATTACAAGTCAAAGAAGTCAAAACAGTAGTTGAGCAAGGAGTGACAGATCGCAATTAGCAATCTTTTCTTCCTTTGACTTCAATCTTAACTTGACTTGACTTTGACTTTCGAAACACCGGGTGTTACAAAGGGGTAGATGCGTGCCCTTGGATCATCTATTGTCCCTAATACCCGAATTCTTGAAGTGATACAGACATGCAAGAAAAAAAGTTCAAGATCACATTAGAAACAAAAATATGTGGTAGGAAAATTTGACTTTTGTTGTTGATAATTTTGTATGTATATGTATAATTGATATTTTCTGGGCCGGCCCAGAGCAAGTGCCGGGTGGGCGACTGCTCTAGGCCCAAATCAAAGGGCCCGAATTTCTTTATATATATATATATATATATATATATATATATATATATATATATATATATATATATATATATTCTATAGTTTTTAAAAAAAAATCTTAAAGGGCCTGCATTTATGAACCAAAAACGTTTTTGCGACTTTTCAGAATTTTGGATTTATGATTTTGTGGCCCAATTTGCCAATGTTTAGAATTTAATGTTTAGAGTGACTTTGATTATTTGAATGTATGGAGATTTACGAATTGGGCCCAATTTTTTTATCCTGCACAGGGACAAATTTTTTTTTTTTTTTTTGTGATTTTAAGAGACGGCCTGACCCTGAATATTTTTCATGCATATTAAGGTTACCTGATTAACTTTCTTTTAACCTAATTACCAAATCGAATACTAACTTCAGGTTTCGGGTTCCATCTTAAACAGATTCGGGTTATTTGGGTTCCATCTTAAGCGGGTCATTCGGTATTCGGGTTCGGTTAAAAACAACACCCCTAATATACATTGTCAATTTAAGATTTAAATCATGTAATAAGACTCCTCCTTATAAAAAAAATATTCCAAGCAATTCTTTAAATAATCATTCTATAGAATATATAAACTTTTTTTGAACTCTAGTCTGTTTTAGAAAAAAAAAAAAAAAAACCTTTGTTCTTATGAAACTCTTTCGATTACTTTTAACTCTACATATTTTATTTAATCTTAAGCCATTTCTTCATTAAACCAGTCTTTTATAAACCATAAACTACTTTGTACAGTTGTGCCATTGTTTATAAAAGATATGTTTATAAGTTTAGTAAAAAGATTGTCAATTGTAAGTGATATGCTACCAATGATATATAAAATCCGACTGTTAAGTAAGTGATATGCTACCAATCATATATAAAATCCGACTGTTAATTTTTTTTTTTTGTACTTGACATTAAACATAATATTAACGCACGTCATTCAACTTGTTGTTTTGATTAGCCCAACATGGTACCGGTGATCCATGACTGATTCTCCCAACCTCATGCTTTATTTAAAAAAGAGAAACTAGAGGTGGTGGTGGTTGGTATCTTGAAGCAGAGGCTACCGCCTACCAAGAAGGTGATGTTGAAGAGGTATAATTTGATTTTATTATTATAAACAGCATATCATCATCCACAAATCAAGTGTAGATTAGATTAATTGATAAGAGGCATGGGAGGACCTAGCCTTTGGCCAGGGTGCGCGGCTGCACCCCTTGAAAATAAAATTAGTGTATTTTAGGCAAAAAAAACCAGATCGCACCCCTTGAAAATATGACTGAACACCTCATCCGCACCCCTAACAAATAATTTCTGGGTCCGCCACAGGTAAGAGCTTGAAAGTTCGTTACACGACAAAAAATACCTACACATTTCGACTGCTGGTCAAGAGTGTTGGTGATGCTTGTTTTTCAAGTAGTGTATGATCTTAGTGGGTCCCACCTTTACATTTTATTTTCATTTTTAATATTCAAAGAGGTATTTTGGCCTATTTTTTAAAATTTGACTGAAACGCTAGAGTTTCATTCATTTTCAGGGATCAAAAGTGCTACGCTCGTCAAATATAAGTCTAAATGTCTACTTTTTGAAAGTTAAGAAAACAAAACTGCAATATGAGCAAAAGGGAGGGACCCTGTAGTTAATTCTAGAATTCTATAAAACCCAGAAAATGTCAAGCATCTCCGTAGTGGATTTAAGTAAAGTTCAACTTAAAATCCAATCCTAAGCTCGATCTTCCCGCATTTTTCCCACCATCCATCTTCCTAGACCCAACTTCTGTTAACCTCCATCAAATCAAATCATCAGTTTCTTACCCTGGAGTTATGGATTACCTCTACACATATCATTATCTTAAAATTGTGAATCAACTCATCCATGACTACAAAATACCTACCACTATTACAAGTGCATTGTTGATATACCGAGATTTTATATCCCAATCAGAACTCGAAAACCATTTAAGCGCACCTATGAAGTGGATTGGGATGTACATCGCATTGGCATCTCTGGTTTGCATCCTTGCCATGGTGGCTGATTTATTACATGGTTTCCGTAGCAGAAAGCTATGGTTTCCATGTACATATTTTCGAATTAATGCTGCTTTTCTCACTGTAATATCTGTCGCAATGAAGTTACCTCTAGATTTAACTGGTTCGATGATGGGTCATGTGGACCGTGTGGCAAAGCTCGGAAGCATGGCCTTTATGTGCACCTTGATGGCTAATTTATTGCCTTGTTTAGCAACCATGAACAATAATGAGCTTTTATCAAACATCACAGCTTTGTGTCTTCTTGTCGTCACCTTGGTTGTAAATGTTTGCATCCAAATACAAACTGGGGTTTTATCCGCATCGATCAATTACGATCATAAGCGTATCGATGATCACATTTCTACACCGCATGCAGGGGCGGTTCTTTGTAGGTGGGTGCCGGGGCCGCGGCCCTGCCACGTTTTTCGCCCAGAGGTGCTATTTTTCTGCGGTTTGTTCGAAATTTTTTATACCTCCTTTGTTTGGCCCTGGCATATTATTTTGGCTAAACTGTTGGTTTTTTCTTTTGATAACCCAACCCAATTGAAGTAACAATAGCCCATAACTCCATAACTTCATAAGCCCAAAAGAAAATAACCCAATTAACCCCCTCCCACAGTCCCACGCTCTCACAGACTCATTGCAGCGACTAGGAATTAGGGTTCCATTCCATACCTTCGTTTGATTCATTGCCGCGACTAGGGAACTCGAACCATCAGACGGTCTGCAGCCTGCTGCCCTGCTCGAAGTCGAACCATCATCACAGCGACTGATGTAGACCTGTGGTCCTGCTTGAAGTTGAAGACGCAGCCTGCTTGAAGTTGAAGACGGTCTGCAGCCTGCTTGAAGCTGAAGACGCCTGCAGCCTGCTCGAACTCGAACCTTCAGAGGTTTGTAAATTATAATATTGATTCAATTTGATAGAATTAGATAGAAATAGAATCTGAATTGTTTCATTGCTTCAATTTGATTTGTGTTTTTGCTTCATTGCTTCAATTAGATTTGGGTTTTTGCTTCATTGCTTCATTTGCTTGAATTTGATTTTGGGTTTTTGCTTCATTGATTCACTTTGTTAGCTGAAACGTTTGATTCGTCCTCCGTAATTGATGAGTTTAAAGAGCTTAAAGGTCGTCGAGCTGAATTGTAATTTCTAAATCAGGTACTCATGTTTTCTTTTGCATCTTTATAAACATTTTAGGTCTTTTGTTATAAAAAACCGTTGTTATGTTTAAAAATGACAATTTGAATTATTAAACGAGAATCTGACCCGACCCGACCCGCTGACCCGACTCCCGAGGCGAATTGCCTATCGGAACGACCCGTAAAATCGCGCCGAAATTAAATTTTTCGTGGCCGTGGCTTTCGGCCCTAGGACATTCAATTGGCAAGATCCGCCCCTGACCGCATGAAGTCTTAATATACACACGACCCGTTATCGATATAGAAGCCTCCATTTATGTAATTTGCTTAGTTGTGTTGTTAATATTACATGTATGTTCATCACTAGCGATTCTAAGATCCAAAAGGATTATAGAATCCAAATACCAACAAGGTCAAGATATAGCTTCAAAAGATATTCAACCATCACCAGAAGAATTGTTAACAATTGAGAAGCTACATAAGCATGTGAGCAACCACTGGATCATGGCAGGAAGTGGCAGCCCCCAATTCATAACAGCTTGCTTTCACACCACATCTGCTTCTGGGGTAATATGTCTTTTCGTCACAATCTTACACACTTATACTATGCCCGGAACTATTGAAGCTATATCGGATAAGGATTATGATTCAGATTATGATTCGTCCATGATAGTAATTGCCATAGTACAGTATATCGGACTTGTGATTGGTATTGTTGCACCACTCTCTAGATGGTTTGCAACCTTAAGCTTTAAAGTGTCCTCCAAAATCATTGCAAAGCATTTTAATGTCTTTAAGGTAGAACGCTACTGGACTCAGAAGTTATACGATTGGAAGCATGCTAGTGTAAGACTCCCATTTCGTAGCCGCAACCTCGAGGTGGTCATTGAGACTTTGAAAAGGCTAATTTTCAACATTTGTATAGGATTGCAGAATGGAGTTGTTGTGATATGCAAGGTAATAGCGTTGATCCCATTTTGTCTATGATATGTTTCTTGTATTGTTTCCATTGTATGAAGTGGTTATTAAAGAAAGTGTTTCCTCTATTGGAAAACACATTTGAGAAGTTGGAAGGAAACAATGATCTTCGCCCTTATGTTTTGCAACTTGAAGATGAGATAGAGCTTGGTGTGAGAACATTGAAGGGCCTTTCAAAATCTGTGAAGCGAATGATCAAAAGGGGTGCAACAGGCCAACCTAAAAATCTTATCAAGCTAATTCTTGGAAAGTCTACTAGTAGTTTTGAAGGGGTTAAAAAGTTTGACCACATTGATGATTGTAGGTCCGACTAGGGGAGGATCTAGTCGCCCAATCCTTGTATACAAACCACCCCGGTTGTGCGGAATCCAACCGGAATAGCAAACCGAGATAGAACACGCAATATAACGACACACAAGACTCAACGATTAACACCTCTGTATTAATACGTATGAAAGATCAGTTACAAGCTCAATGTTTACAAATATATTCTGTAAACTCTCAAAGTTCTCTCGTGTGTGTGTGTTTGTGCTCTCTCTATTCTTGTCTTCTGTCTATATATAGTGAAACACTACGACGAAACACATCACAGTCGACGAAACAAAGTGTGTTTCGTCGACATATATTTTGTCCGACCCATGTTTAGTTACGTCCCAATATGCAAGCCCAACTTCAAATGATAAACAATTTATTGGCCCATGTGCACATGTACGTTCATGAATTTCACGTTCATGAATTCATAAAATCCAATTGCAAAGGTTAGTCAACCAAGTGACATCATCATGATGATGTCATGATGATGTGGCAGCGGGAACCGGCTCGCGGCGCTCCGTGCTTCGCGTGTCGAACTCTGGGGCGTACGGCGGAGGAATGTCGTGACGTCGGGCTTGAGCCGAACCTAACCGGGATGAACCGAACCGAATCGAACCGAGTCGAGTCGCGTCCACATAATATGTATCAACAAACTCCCCCTTGGACGCTACTCGTGAGGTTCAAATTCCATGTCTTCTAAGTCGGAGGATCTTCAATGTCTTCACGTATTGAAAGCAGAAAGTGTATCAACAAACTCCCCGTTACATGTAGGAAGTGTGTTGACAAACTCCCCCTTAACATAAGCTCCCCCTTGAGTTATGCTCGTGAACGACTTGATCTTCAGTACTTGAGATCCTTGTGGTGTTGATGATGGCCAGCGGCAACTCGATCATCTTCATCATTTGAGTGCCTTCACGTTGTGTCTTCATTCCGAAGCTTGTCATCGACCATGTTCTCCTTGCCTTTAGAATCTGCACATGCAAGAAATCTAAACGCGTAATGAGAACAACTGCTTGGAATATAGTTAGTATAAACAAACAACACACGTATGACCATATATCAATCAACTACCGTTCGACAGTTTGAAAGTTTAACAAATTTGTCAATTTTAGGTTTTTAACTTTCAAAACTTGCAAATTTTGACCGTTTATGAAGATTTAGTCAATTCGGTTTTCAGTCAGGTTTCAGGCAACGAAGACTCGAGATCCAACATCGTACGATCGAAAATAAAATAGAAATAAAATCTTTTTGGATTTTATAAAGGTTATATTAAAACACACCTAAAATCTTTTTGAAATTTTTAAATATTTCAAATTTAAAGACTGAAAGCAGTAAATAAATACATACAAAGATGTAGAAACTGAAAGCATTAAATAAATATTTACAGACATTCTTTTTGTGAGTTTCGAGGGTAAGAGAATCATATCAGTGTACGGTCATGCCAAAACGCTCTTGTTGTTCAATTAGTTCACATTAAGATAAGCATCCTATAACGATTATCGGTATTGTTGTCCACATAAGCTCAACTTATCAGATGCAATCATGGCGAGGGGATACGTTAAAGTATGATTTATACTTACCGATCGGTGTTCATCCACATCACGACACATTCCCGTATCAAGGTATGCACGAGGGTTCATCTTACCGGTGAGTATACCGATTATCATCTGTTTGACCGTATATGATGTGAGAAACTCACTTATTTTGATTGAAAACAAGCCCTATGTGATAGAATCACTTATTGATGAGGAACTTGATTTTCGATGCATGAGGGCACAGGAGCAAGTCCGTGAACAGGTCAGTACTTTCGTACAGCAGAGAGACGAACTTGAGTCCCGGATAAATGTGATATAAAATCACTTATTTGAGGGACGTGTGATTGTTGATCACTTATTGAGGTCGAATGCAGTATGTACACGTATGTATGGTATCATGGAAGATCTAGACTTGCGTCCCCGTTATTTTTCGGTAAAAGATACAACCATGATACCCAGATGATAAGCAGCATAAAGACCGAATATCTCAGAACCTCGGCAATCTCTCAAACGAAATTTCGGTACTAAGACCATATGCCAATGAATGGTTCCCACCTGGTCTTCAGTCGATTTAAGTTTATATCACCCTGCACACTTTAAAATGATTGTGAGCCTACCGATACATCTTATATAGAGCTGCTTATCATTTTTCAGTTTAGGTTTAAAGAGGTTTAGACAGACCACTGATGTACTATCATTTTCTCTTTTGCTCGCCAGGAAACTCATTTTTGATTTTTTATTGTTTTTGTGTTTTTAAAATTTTTCGATGTTTTTGGATTTTCAAATTTGGATGATTTACTCCCCCTAAAATCAATAAACTAAGATAAATTTAAAACACAAAGGTATTTACAAAAATGATTTTCCGATGTTGGTTTTACTCTTGCTTGACCTTAATGCCGTTTACCAGTAATAAAAAGTCAAATCTAGATTTGTCAAATGCTTTGGTAAAAAGGTCGGCACGTTGGTCGTCGGTGTGGACCATGACAACATCGATGAGTTTCATATTGAAACAATCACGTGTGAAATGATATTCAAGATCAATGTGTCTGGCCAAAGAGTGCTGTACGAGATGATATGTAACACCTCGAAAATTCACGTCCTATAATGTGTTGACACGTGTCATAAAGTTTGAACGTGTGAAAGAATGTTATAAAAAGACTAAAGTTGACAAACATGGAAAGTATGTGATTATACGGATTCTAAGTGTCAACAGTGAATGAATATACTTCATAATAACCCTACATGATCTTCATAACATCAAACGAATAAATCATGGATCATACGAAGCTAAAAGTGAGAGATTACAAACTACAGGGGTCAAATGTGTCAACATGTTAAAGATATACCTCTGAGTGATCTTTTGACAAACCCGAAGCTTTGTAAATATAAATTATGCTCACTAGAATGCACGATTAAAATTTCATAAAGTTTCGTTATCGTATGAAAAAGTTATGATCAAATTCGTGTGCGAGGGGTTAAAGTGTTAACGTTGAAAGTTAAGGCTTTTCGGGCTAACCGGAAGTGTCCAGGGACTTGGCAAAGTGGGTATAAGTTCTAAAGCCCTTAATGGTAAATAGAAGGGGGTCAAAATGCAAATTAAAAGCTTGATTACCCTTTCATAATGCCCAAAGGTCAAGTTACAAATCAAAAGAAAATCAAAAATCTGATTTTAGGTCTCATGCGGCCCGCATGAGATTTGGTTAAATGGGACGCGGGCCGCGTCCGACCCCCAGAACCAGAAAAGAAGACAGCAGCCCTGGAAACGTGGAAACTCGATCTAAAACGACATTTTAACATGGTGGGCGACCCCTAGACTGTATTAGGGCACTAGAGACACATGTTGGATGGTTGTGGTTGATCATAGAGCTATGTGTCAACATATTGTGGTGCTTAAATCCATTATAAAAGGCCATGTAGTGCACACAAGTTCTTCACACCATTCTCTGCATTGTGGATCATTTCTGGAGCTATCAAGCAGCCTCAAGTGATCTTATCTCGTGCATAGGACTCTTGTAAGTCTGCTAGTTCTTGTTTAGTTGAGCTTAGCTTGGTTAATTAGCTAAAAGTCAAACCGTCGTAATTACGGTTTGACTTCGAGATTAGTCAATAATGGCTCAGTCATATCTCGAATTAAAAGTAGTTATGAGTTGGTATTTATGTGGGTAATAAAGCCTCAAAAGGGTTCCCCCTGATCACCACTCTAACCAGGTCAAAAGTCGGGTCAAACTTTTAATTAAAAAGTCAACAGGATGCTTAAAATGTCATTTATGCATAATTAGCTATCTAGAACATATATAACCTGTTTGATCATTGTTATAACTTAGTAATAAGTGTAAGAACATGTCCAAACATGTTCAACCCGACTATTTCCTGTTTAGACCCGGTTCGAAACCGAAAGTCACATAGTTTGACTTTCACTTTGAATTTCAGTTCTGACCCGTTTAGGTATGTTTTAGAAATACCTCAGAGCTTAAATTGGATTAGGTTACATGTTAGAACAACCCTCTGTGATTACACACCTTGGTTCACTAGTTATCCAATTAATATGCATATTTCCGTTAATTGCTCATATGTTGACCGTTATGCCCTTATTACCTTAAAAAGTGATTTATGAAAATGTAAAAGTGTAGAAACCTTAAATACTGATATATAAACTTGTATGCAAAGTTTGGCATCAGTTTGACTTATAGATTAAGAGTTATGCTCAATATCGCAAATTTAAGGCTTTATGTTAATAAAATGGCGTAATTAGCGTATAGCCTAGTTAAGCCTACTTTTTGGTATCAAAATTAATACCCACTGATGTAATATATTATTTTGGGATTTTTAAAGATTTTTAATTAATTTTAGGCTGAGCATAACTAGTAGTCGTAGGCTTAATCCGGTAATTGTCGGTTTTGCCCTCACGGGCCATAAAATGAGTTTTAATTATCTAAACGACTCCAAACCTTTTGCTACTGATCACATATGATAAATAAATTATTTTAAGCCTTCTGGAAATATAAAAATATCATATTTCAGTATCGAACCCGGAAATGGCCTTTAATTGCCATAATTAGCGTTTTTAACGCATAGTATGTCATAAAATCATATTGGACATACCCGGGTTGATACCTACTGATATATGAGGCAAATTATGATATTTTAACAGTAAGCAAAGGTTGATTAACTCAGACTTCGTTTTTGAGCTTTTCGGCTTATGTGAAATTACCAAAATACCCCTACGGGGCATAGTTTGGTTAAAGATGATAAATTTCACATATATGCTTTAGCCTACAGTTATAACTCATCAAATTGAGTATGTTTGTTGTTTATATCAGACCTGTAACTCAGTTAAACATTTAAACCTTTTATAACCTTTAAAATGACCAAACTACCCCTACGGGGCATAGTTTGTGTTTAAATTCATTTCGGGCATAATGAAAGAGATCCTACTGATGTCACAACATATTTGAAGCATATTAACTTAGGAAACCTGTATATGACTCTTACAGATACCCGTTACGCTTATTTCGCGTTCGGTTCGGTTTATGTAACAAGTTTACATAAATTAGCCGAAACGGGTCAAACCTTATCGGTTTCATCTCAAAATCCAGAATGTGAATAATAAACCCATATTAAACAAGTCTCTGAACTTGTCAGGGCTAAATCACATTCTATCCGGTCGTCGCTTAATCGTGCGTACGAACCGTATCTTTGAAACTAGCCGGTCTAAGCTTAAGCTTAATAAAAGACCCGTTAGTATTCTAATAGGTTATATTAAACCTTCGTTCCAAATTAGGGGAACCAGTAAAAGCTACGTGCATTTTGCTTATTGTGATTTATACTTTGCATCAGGTAAATACTTTTAACTTATTTTCCCTATACGGGCTTGGGTTACGGTATATAGCATACCGCTTGATCGAGCATCAAATCTCCACGTTTAGTGGGTAGTTGAATAATTTGATCGGCTCGTTTAAACAGCCTTGTTTACTTTACAGCCTTTGGGGGGTTGATGACCATGTCCCGGATATCCTTGGCATCATCTTACGAGATTGGCCACGACCTGAGCACGGGGTGTAGGCGTACACCTGTCAGTGTATAACTCAATAACGTGGTGTGTCTATTGATCTTTAACCCAGACTAGATCCGGGCTACTGAACGCATAAGTAACATGTAATTCGTTCACAAGATTATAATATTAAATAATTCTCCCAAGTTAATAAAAAGATTAAATATTGCCACTGTGCATTTTCATCAAATTATAAAATATTTATGCCACATGCATCCAAACCAATTTTCAAACCATTTTTCAAAATGAGTCAGTTGATTGTATTTACCAGTGTAAACTGACGTATTTTCCCAAAAAGACTAAATGCAGGTACTAAACGTAATTGGCTGGATTGTCTCCTTAGCATCAATAAAGAGTCTCGCAAGCTTAAGATGCCTGAAGTCTGTTGAACTATTGTTTCCATTTTATGTTCGATCCTTCTGTGGATAAACTTCCGAATATTGTAACAGTTGATATTACAATAATAAATTCGGTTGTATTATATTTTAAATTGCTTCCGCTGTGCTTAATAATATTGTGTTGTTTGACTATTATGTTGCCAACCATGACGTCACGATACTCCCCACCGGGCCCACCAGTGACACGTGGAAATTCGGGGTGTGACATGATAATAATTCATAAAGCAGCTTAAATATCGACAAGTATAGGAGAGATTAGAAATTTAAAACCGTATCCTACAACTGCTTCTTGCATTGCAAGGAATCTGAGTGCTCTCCCAAACTGGATATCCACCCGGTGTGGATTTCTAGGTCGATTTTTGTAGCTACTTCACTTAATCCGAAAAAAGTCTTCACAGCAACAAGATCATAAACCTCCGGGTCCGGCTGGTCTTCCACATTGCACCAGCGAAGGTCTTTGTCTTTCTCTTTGAGAAGTAGTGTGCGGTTGTTCAATCCACGCCAAGGCATCCGCACACCCGGTTGGTTTGTTCAACAAACATATTTTCTTCAAACATACCGTAGAGAAAAGTACCCTACACGTTCATCTTGTGGACTTTGAACTTCTTGTGGAAGAAAAATCCATGAATCTTCGAAAAGCTTCAGACGTGCTACAGGCGCGTACTTTTCTTTGGAATCTTTCCTGAGGACCCGATCAAAAACCATAACAACCAAAATTTGGAATGATCTTCATTTTTTTTTTTGAAGTGGTCAAATTCTTTCATCATCATTCTTGCATCAGACATTTTTGTCTTCTTTCCCTTTTCTTTTCTCTCTATCAATGGCAACAATATTCTCCTAAATGTAACAATATTTCGGAGCCTTATGTCGCCAATCTTGTGCATGGACGCTCCACTATCAACAATCCTAAGACTATCAATAGTTCCTCCTGGAACATCCTGCATACTCATTCAGAGATTAGTTGGAGAGGGGGACCCTAGCCTTCACAGGCTTGGGTCGTCCGTCATCATCGAGAATTGTAACATCCATTTCCCGATGATTCGGAATTGATGTAGCTCCCCCTGAAACTGTTACCGGTTTTGGTATCCAAATTTGTTTCTGTTTTTCATGTTTAACATCCGATTTAACAGATTTTGTTTGGATGACCTCCGGTTTTAAAACCTTTTCAACTTCTGTTCTTTGTTTCTTTTTCTGTTTCTTTTCTCATTGTTTAACAAGACGAGGGTCCTGTTTTGGTGAAACAGATCTTTTATGGTAATTGTTACCATGGGGGGCATCAATTTTTGACTTTCCCTTGGTGAGATATGGACAATTCTTAATGATGTGTCCATACTCACAGCATTCAAAGCATGATCTCCGCTCAACAAACCTCGGAGTATCATAACTGTAATAGCTGGATGATGAACTTCGTGATCTTGAGGTACTTGGTCCTACATCACAACCGTTTGTTTGTTGTGTATAGTTGTTTTGACTGTTTCTTTTCAAAATTTTACTTTGTTTAACAGAATCCTTGTTGGATTTGTTTTCTAAAGTATCAATTTTATCAGTCCCTCTTGATTTCACGAAGTTTATCTTCCGAACCTTTTTCTTGTTTTCGCCCTGTTTGCCTTTTCCATTCTCTTGGGCGGCATGATTTTGTTCACGGGGATCATCAACCTTTGCTTTCAACTTATGAAGATATGGACAATTTCGAATTATATGTCCAATTGTACCACATTCAAAACATGATCTTCGTTCAACAATCCCAGAAGCATCATGTGATCGTCTTGCCGAAGATGATGAACTTTGTGATCCCGAGGTACTAGGTTTTGAACAGTTTGGATCATTTCCTTTCAACACTGTTGCTTGTTTAACAAAATCTAAGTTAGACTTGTTCTTAAAAGTTTCGATTTTGTCCGTTCCCTTAGATTTCACAAAGTTCACATTCTTGTTTTTCTTTTGATTCGGCTTCCTTTGAGTTTGAGTCGATGATTTTCCTTTGAGTTTGGTATGATTTTGCTGTTTTTGCACCGTTGGTAACTTCTGATTGCCGTATTGTTTTTGAACTTCGGCCTTTGGAATAGGAGGGCACTTTGTTACAGTAACATGTGATCCTGTCTTTCCCAAAAACTTACTTGTCGAATTTTCAAAGACTTTACTTAATAAAGATTGATTAACATTCTTAATAGGAAAATCTTTGTCGGAGTAAATCTTATCATCACCAACAAGAGTGTACAGCAAGTTCACACTCTCCGACTCTTGTGCAGAGGAGGACTCGATTGCAACAGTCTTAGCGGGTTTTTTGCAGGAGGATCACATAGAATATGATTCTCAAGAGGTATGTCCTCTTCTTTGATTGCCGCATCAGACTTTGCTGAATCAGTATCATCAGATTCATCATCAGAAGAATCAGCATCCTCAATCACAACTGGAGGATCCTGATTTTGTTCAGCAGTGACAAATGTATCTGCTGACACACCTGAATCTGATGATACTTCCTTCTTGTATCCGAGTCCTGTTGCAAATTCCTCAACGTCTAAAGGAACAGATGGTTCAAAGAAAGTTCTATCTTCCTCATCAGGCATGGCATCATAATTGTGTCTCACAGGTGGTGGACATTTCTTGTAACCTATGCATGTGACATCCCGTTTCTCTTTCTGTACGTCAATGATGTGATCCAACACATAGCTAGAGCTCAAATAACTGTCTAACTTAAGCTGGATCGCCTCACTTTCAGTTTTAACACAAGCCATCTCTTTTTGCATTATCTCAAGACGAGTGATATACAAATTTATGTCAGTTTGTTTTCTAGAAACCATTTTTGTCAGCTCGGTTTTATCTTTCTTTAATTTTTCAATCATCAATTTAAATTCCTTTTCATGGTTTTCATAAAACATGTTAGCTTCAGTGCATTTAGAAAGATCCACGGTCAACTTCTGGTTGTGAATGAATGTCACATCATACTTGTCTTGCAAAGCCTCGTGTTTGCTTTGCAACTCACACCACTTATCATTCAATGAAACATGTTTGTCTTGCAATTCAAACAAACAAGCTTGTAAAGCATCATGTATGCTTTGCAACTCAGACATATTAGCATCTAATCCAACACACCTATCACATCTATCACAACTATCAAATTTTGATTCATTGACACGTACCTGACTGGAATCACTCTCAGATGTTGACCTTTCTGCATCAGAATCAACAACCTCCCTTGATGATTCACATTCAGATCCATCCTCGCTTGAACTTGAAGTTGTATCATCCTCAACTGAAGTTGAAACATCTTCATCTGAACTACTGTCATGTTCAGAACTGTCATTATTTCCCGAGGATTCACCATTGCTGGCATCTTTGACAATTTCAGCATAAAACGCCGTTTTGTTTGACTACAGTTCCTAGGATCAAGAGATGATGGTGCTACTGTAGAACGATGGCACTGTGTAGCAACTGGTGGTAATGGATTTCCATACAAGTCTGTGGTTGGAGCTGGCTTTACAGGAACTTGTATCGGATTGCCATATAAATCTGTGGTTGGTTGAACAACCGTTGGTCTTGAGGAAGGTGGAAGTGGATTTCCATACAGATCTGTTGGTCCGGTAGATCGAACAGGTAATGGATTTCCGAACATATTAGTTGCTTTGATAGGTCATTGATTTGACACAAATGCCCATTGACCGGTTGAAATTGGATTAGCTTGTGAAGATACCGGTACGGGAGACTCGGCCCACGAAGGAGACAAACTTGTATTTCTATACTTTCCCGAATCCGGAGCTGGAGTACCCCACCAACTCGGATTCATGTTTGATAAAGAAAAATGAACACCTGAAAAACACACCTCAAACAAAAAGTTAAATAACTTTTTTTGAAAACTTTCTGTTAACATCACAAGTTTGTCGACGAAACAGTTTCCACGAAACTGAAACTGTTTTGTTAACAAAATTTCAATTTGACTTTCAAGTGACGAAACGAGTCAGTTAAATACTTGGTTGACGAAACAAAAGTTGTAAACTCCTTTGGCTAAATAAAAATCTTGACGAAACAGCCTAAGTATTCGAAAAACCCTTTTTGGGCTTCCTTTTTGGGTTTTATAAATCACGAAACAAAAGCCTTAATTATTTTCTTTTGGGTTTGACTAAATGATTTGGTATTTGAGCCCTTTGACGAAAATGAAGTATATTAACTTGAGCTTTGGGCTTTTGACGAAAATGGATTGGTTGTGTGGGCCCTTTTGATTTTGACGAAACAAAACAAGGTCCTTTGGGCTTTAATAATTCACGAAACAAGGAGGTTGTTTAAGGCCCAACAACAGTCGACGAAAGAGAATGAGGCCCAGTTGGCGACGAGACTGAAACTTGTTTCGCCAAAATATTGACGAAACTGAAATTTTGTTTCGCCAAAGATTCTGTTTCTGATTCGTTGAGTTGTGTTTCGTTGAATGTTTGTTTAGTTAAAAAGGTAACTGGGTTCGTAAACTTTTTCAAACTTGACCTTATCTCTTTACTGACACAACACTCCTTTTTCAAACACAGCACGTCCAACCTTACCAACTAAAATGATTATCTTACCAACTTGATAGGTACTTATAATATTTTAATCAGTTTCAAAATTTTCAAAAACAAACAAGTTGATAAGTTATCTTTTAAGATCAAAAAGTTCAAACACCAAGAACACTTTGAATGAAGATGAACTCTATGAATTTCTGGAAAAACCGATGACCTTTCAAACACAATATTTCTGCTAAAAGTTTAATAAAAACCAACAAGTATCATGCAAACGTGTGTAATAACAGGGTTTTGATAAAAACAATCAGCAAAACAACAACATTTAACCAGATTTAAAGAGTTTTTCCAGAAAATATGAACTTTAAAAATTCGAAAAACAACCCGAAAACACTCGGTTTTAACAAGGAGAAGAGCCAAGGCTCTGATACCACTTGTAGGTCCGGCTAGGGGAGGATCTAGTCGCCCAATCCTTGTATACAAACCACCCCGGTTGTGCGGAATCCAACCGGAATAGCAAACCGAGATAGAACACGCATTATAACGACACACAAGACTCAACGATTAACACCTCTGTATTAATACGTATGAAAGATCAGTTACAAGCTCAATGTTTACAAATATATTCTGTAAACTCTCAAAGTTCTCTCGTGTGTGTGTCTTTGTGCTCTCTCTATTCTTGTCTTCTGTCTATATATAGTGAAACACTACGACGAAACACATCACAGTCGACGAAACAAAGTGTTCCGTCGACGAAATACAATAAACATTCATCAAAGTCGACGAAACAAAGTGTGTTTCGTTGACATATATTTTGTCTGGCCCATGTTTAGTTACGTCCCAATATGCAAGCCCAACTTCAAATGATAAACAATTTATTGGCCCATGTGCACATGTACGTTCATGAATTTCACGTTCATGAATTCATAAAATCCAATTGCAAAGGTTAGTCAACCAAGTGACATCATCATGATGATGTCATGATGATGTGGCAGCGGGAACCGGCTCGCGGCGCTCCGTGCTTCGCGTGTCGAACTCTGGGGCGCACGACGGAGGAATGTCGTGATGTCGGGCTTGAGCCGAACCTAACCGGGATGAACCGAACCGAATCGAACCGAGTCGAGTCGCGTCCACATAATATGTATCAACAATGATCACGATGTTCCATGTGTAAACTGTTGGAGGTTACCTGTGGTAAACCTAACAACCATCGCCGTTTCGCTTCCTAAAATCCAAAAGGAGGAAGTTGATAGCTTGTTGGAAAGTGTTAGGGAAGGTCTAGAATATATCGCAGTGGTGGAAAAATGCCTCAATGCTACGGATGATCATGTAATTTTTCAAAATGCGGCTGAAACTTTGTGGCAAGAAATTACATTATGTTGATGCAGATTTTGTGTCCGATGCTTGTCGAATAGATTAGTTATTATTTTACGCTGAATTTGTAATAGTTAGTGAAACGGTCAAACGAACGTGTATTGACCCGCTCGTTTGAAGTGGTCAAACGAGAGGGTTATTTGTTTGACCGTGTGTGTTTGCAAGACAAGGGGTGTGACTATAAATAGAAAACCCTTGCCATTTGCAACAAAAGGAGAGTTTAGGAGGTTTGAGACCTCACCGGGAGAGATCACCACTTGGTCTCTCCCCGGATGTATACTTCTTTGGTATTAGTTCGGTTATCATGTAATCGGGCCGATTTGTAATGCTTTACTACCGGATTAATACAAAGTTGTTTGTTTATCATGTCTAATCTCTCCCGTCTTGAACCGATCTCACAAGAATCACGGTTTCGGTCACGAAACACGGTCCTACAATTGGTATCAGAGCCATGGTGCCCGATTTAGTAAATCTAACCGTTTACTAAGTCACATGTGCTCTAGATCTGTGATTTTCGTGACTTTTGTTCAAGATCTAAAAATGGTGAAAATGAGAAAAACTCAGATCTGGACCCGAATATTCAGATCTGTGCTGAAACATGTGTTCGGTTTTATGTTTTTCACCTATACAAACAAGTTATCATCATCAAAAATAAAAAATACAACGTTTTTGTCAAATCTGCAAATTAAACAGAGTCTGTGTTCTTGATGTTCTTGGGGCTGCTTGAAGATTCGAAAGATGATCAGTTCGAAAGATCAGTTCTCAACAACTTCGAAAGATGATCAGATTCGAAAGATGATCAGTTCGAAAGATCAGTTCTCAACAATTTCGAAAGATGTAAGGGTGCTCGAAAGATCAAACAGATTTCGAAGGATCACCCTAACCCTCAACACTTCGAAAGATATCTGATCGAAAACTCGAAAGTTTGTGAACTCGAAAGATCCTCGAAAGATATACTCGAAGGATATCTTTCGGATATCATTCGACCTTATTCATCCTTCGTTGACTCCTTCATCTTTCGAGCATCAATCGTCGACTGAAACAGGGGCTGGTTATCGAAGGAGAAGAGGGCAGTGGATGGTTTATCTGGTTTGGATGTGGTTGTCGGCTGCAATTTCTGATGTTTATTAATCGAAGAGAAGAGGATTATGTTGCTGCTGCTGATGAATGTTGCTGCTGCTGATTGTTCGATTGAACAAGAAGAAGGAGACGGCTGGGATTTCTATTTGGGGGTTGATTGTTGCTGGATATTCGATTGAACAAGAAGAGGTGGAATTTAGAAGATGATGATGTCCGATTGTTTTGAGTTTGATTTAGAAAGAATGGTTGTCGGCTGGATATCAATTTTGTTTTGTTTGTTTGAATGTGTTTGGAGAAGTGTATCGCAGGAGAAAGAGGGACATAGACGTTTGAAGATGATGGCAGCTAGGTCTTGTTCTATTTGGGCCCCCTTGTGCGAGACTAAAACCTTATTTGGAGTTGTTGGACTGATCAAAAGGCCCACCTAATGTTTGAAAGCTGCTGATATATTTTCTTATGTCTTGGGCCTCTAATTGAAAGACATCAAATATAGCATGGTGGGCTAAGGATATTTGGGTTTCAAATGTTTAATCCGTTTCAATTTTGGGCCAAGGATTTCAATTGATTTACAAAGTGGGGGTCGGGTATTTGCGGAGTTGAGTTAAACGGTGCTTCTAAATTTCAACGTCGATTTTGAGCGGGTTTTGAGAGCGCGCGGGATGTTGCGGCATGATGAAAAGAAAACAAAAGATGATGATACTTGATGGTTGAAAAATTGTGGGGTAGTCACGGTTACCGATGCGAACGTCAAATGGTGACGCGACTATTATGGGCCAAAAACCAAAAACAATACGGTATGTTCACTTCCGCACGTCGATTGTTTATGATTGTTATCGGTTATTCGAAAATGTTCGAAAGCATTTTGTTATTTGTCATATTCTCGCATTTGAAGACGAACGTATGAACCTAGAACGTCAATACCGGTCCTAACGAGTTCACAAAGTCTTTGGAGGGATACAAGTCGGATCCTACGGGGTACTAGGCGATATTTCCTTATCAACTAGAATATGCAACGAAGAAATTTGTTTTTGTTTATTGTCATATTCTCGCATTTGGTAACGAATGCATGAACCTAGAATGTCAATACCGGTCCTAACGAGTTCACAAAGTCTTTGGAGGGATACAAGTCGGATCCAACGGGGTACTAGGGGACGTTCTTATTCAACTAGCATATGCAAAGAAGAAATTCGTTTTCGTGATTTTTCGAAAAACCAAGAACATTCAACGGAGATTGATGACAGTTCCGCTTAGTGGAGGGAACTGGTGAACATTTGACGACAGTTTCTTTGAAGTGGAGAGAATCTGTTAAGGTTTAGAAATCTTACCAAAGAAATAGGGGGAATAAAAATTTATTTCGTATGTTGAATTTCTTCGGTAAATTTCTAAACGCAATCACAGGTGGTAGAGTTTGTGATTTTCTGGTGATACTAACGGTTCGGCGTGGAATGTTTTGCACATACACATATTTGAGGATTTTAATTAATTCTCCAGCCAGCGTGAAGGGTTTTGCACGGAAAAATACAGGTTTCTAAAGTCTACAGTAGTTACAAAAGCGCTGTTCACTGAAGACCTGGGGAATCTTAATGAAAGCTGATAGTTCAAGGCTGAAGACCTGCAGGATTCGGTTTTGGGTTTGATGTTTCTTTGGGATTTTACAGGGATCTGGGGGTAACTCAATTCGTTGAGTTTGCAAACGATGTACTTGGTCAAGCTGACTTCCTGAGTACTGATGCTGAAGATCCGTAGTGCATTACGTGGTCAACTTCACAAAGGCGAGACAATGAGATCTGGATGTAGTTCAACTAAGCATGCTGGTTGAGCTTGCAAGGGATACACTTGGTCTAGCTGACTTTCCTGAGTGTTGATGCTGAAGATTAAAGTGCATTACTTGGTCGATTCCACAAAGACGGTTTACAGAAGACAGTTCACCAGAAATCTCTATCAATGTAGTATGCTTGTATGAAACAGAGTTCTTATGGCAAGATCAAGACTTGATGCTGTTCTTAAAGATTGGAACCCTTATCAAATGCCGTTTGGAGTATTGGAAGATCAGCGGAAGATCGGTCAATTGAGGAAATTGCACAACACCCAACACGGATACGCGTACTTTAAGGGAGAAATATTATACAAGGAGCGTCAAGATACTACTTACCTGGATCATCGGTCAAGGGGGAATTTGTTAACACAGAGAAGATGAATACTTGACTGAAGATCGATTGCAGTTGCATTTTCAGCATTCGACAGCAACGGACAAGGGGGAATTTGTTGATGCAGATTTTGTGTCCGATGCTTGTCGAATAGATTAGTTATTATTTTACGCTGAATTTGTAATAGTTAGTGAAACGGTCAAACGAACGTGTATTGACCCGCTCGTTTGAAGTGGTCAAACGAGAGGGTTATTTGTTTGACCGTGTGTGTTTGCAAGAAAAGGGGTGTGACTATAAATAGAAAACCCTTGCCATTTGCAACAAAAGGAGAGTTTAGGAGGTTTGAGACCTCACCGGGAGAGATCACCACTTGGTCTCTCCCCGGATGTATACTTCTTTGGTATTAGTTCGGTTATCATGTAATCGGGCCGATTTGTAATGGTTTACTACCGGATTAATACAAAGTTGTTTGTTTATCATGTCTAATCTCTCCCGTCTTGAACCGATCTCACAAGAATCACGGTTTCGGTCACGAAACACGGTCCTACAATTGGTATCAGAGCCATGGTGCTCGATTTAGTAAATCTAACCGTTTACTAAGTCACATGTGCTCTAGATCTGTGATTTTCGTGACTTTTGTTCAAGATCTAAAAATGGTGAAAATGAGAAAAACTCAGATCTGGACCCGAATATTCAGATCTGTGCTGAAACATGTGTTCGGTTTTATGTTTTTCACCTATACAAACAAGTTATCATCATCAAAAATAAAAAATACAACGTTTTTGTCAAATCTGCAAATTAAACAGAGTCTGTGTTCTTGATGTTCTTGGGGCTGCTTGAAGATTCGAAAGATGATCAGTTCGAAAGATCAGTTCTCAACAATTTCGAAAGATGTAAGGGTGCTCGAAAGATCAAACAGATTTCGAAGGATCACCCTAACCCTCAACACGGTCCTACACATTACACAAAAAATGGTTAGGAAACGACTTGCGTGACCAGGATTTTCGAGAAAATACAGCTAAACAAATTGTTGAATGGTTCAGGGATAAAGCTAAGAATATAGCTTGTTCAAAGGCTAGAAATAATGATAATACTGGAGGCGAGAATGATGATTTGATACGCAGGTCTATTGGTGCCAACTCAATGTATCGTATAACCAAAACAATCCTACGTAACTGCCACACCAACATTGATGCCACGGTTAGCGAGAACGAACTATTCGGCAGCTTATCATCAATGATTGCTGATATAATTGCCGCTTGTCTCACCAACTTACCACAAGCAATAACAATGAAATGTCACACTAGTGTGATAGAGGAAAGGGAAGCCAGTGTCTATGATGCTGCCCAACTTCTAGGCAAGAATACACAAATAATCGAAACACTTAGAGTTCGCGATATTCCAAACATGGATCCAAGTGACCTGCCATTTATCGAAAAATGGCGTGCTTTTTTAGGGAATCCCTGATTCCTTAAAATTCATATTTGTTCTTCAGGTAATAAAGTAAGTTCATGTTTATTTGTTTTCTTCTTTTGTATCAGGTTAGTTATATTAACACTCGAGTATGAACAGGTGTGAAGCTAGTAAGATTTTCATGGGCAATCACCTTTACTACTCAAAGTAATCCAGGATGGTCGAATATGCGGCTTCTAGAAGTTGATTTGCACGATTAGCATCCAGAAAGTATGTTGGTCAAGTCCTTGCTTCTCATAAATTGTACTCTTTCCTAGTTTACTAGCTTGTAAATTGTTGTATCAGTATTTTGGTTTTTGGTGTGGTTAATTTGAGGATTCTTTGGATGCATTTTCTTTATGAATTTGTTACTTCATCTTGTATAGGTTCTAATTTAATAGTCTAGTGCTTCACAGACAGGACCGGCCCAAGCCCAAGTATTTTGAGGCTTGGGCTTTAGGCCTCCAAATTAATGGGACCTCCAACTTAAAAAAAATTATATATGATATTTGGGTTGAGCTGAACTTATCTTTACATATACAAAAAATATATAAAAATACAAAAAGAAAAAATAATAAGTTAACTTCGCCAACAATAAACCTTTTAGTTTATTTTACCGGTCCCAAACCCGGGTAAAAGTGAGTTTTTTCTCAAATAGTGTTGTTTTTCGGAAAAAGGCCTTGAGTTTTTGAATTTGCTTTAGGTCACCGAAACGGTTGAGCCGGGCCCTGTTCACAGATATAAACCTTCATATAAACTATGATTTTTCTTGCATAGTGTTTTTAACTAGATTCGTGAATTAATTTACCCAAAAATTGGATTTTTAAATAAAATGACTACAACTCTTGACAACTATTTTGGGTTGTTCTAGTAGACAAGTAGCACCTTTAATACTTTTGACCACTGATTCGATGCCTTCTTTTTTATAAACGACAATATTTCTTACTCGTACTTCTAAACCACGCCCTATACATTACACTTGCTCATGATAGATATTGAGACCGACCCATAGATGTTGCTTCTAGAGTCCTAGAGGTTTTGCATCTGCCATTGGTAGTTATTTGTACGAAGCCTTTTTGCCTATGAAACCAAATATTAGTTCACCTTCAAGTTTTCCTATTGCATCATTCCGCATTTGTTTTCTTGTTTTTAAATCAAATTATCCAATGAGCCTTTATGGTCCCAATTTTTATATGAAAATAGTGAACAATTTTTTTTTCATTCATAAGCTGAAGGGTTATAACTTGTAACAATTATTTTATTTAGCATGGACTATTGCATAGGTATATGTTGGACAATGGACAGTGAAGACCACAACTACTTATACTCCTCTACGTATTCATTTCGGCCCAAGTCTAGTAGGCTTTTGTCAGGCCCAATTGTGACCGGTTAGCGGTATTAAGTTATTGAGAAAAGATGAAATACAAAGAGCTCTTGTCCTACTAAGTGTAAAAAGGATTATGAATCACTGATGTAAGGAATCAATGGTTGAAATTGAAGAAATCTAGATGCTAAAAAAAATTCTTGCACAAAACCTAAAAAGGGGCATGCATTTCAAAACTCTAGTTTAGTGTGAAATTTTATATAATAACAAAAGCTGAAATGTCTTAGGAACAGTTCCGGTTTGCCAATTTTCCCCACCTACATCCAGTGTTGCAAAAGTCGGATTCCTCGGCCGAGTACTCGGCGAGTACTCGGTCCTCGGACCTCCACCTTGGCGACTTCCTCCTAGGCGGTCTCAACTAGTCGGCCTCGGGAGTACTCGGTCCTAGTCGGCGCCTAGTCGGCCTAGTCGGAGCCTAGTCGGCCTAGTCGGTCTAGGCGGTCAACGTGGTTTGTTGACTTTTAATCGGTCAAACTCGGTCAAAATCGGCCTACTCGGCCTTGTACTCGGACTACTCGGCCTTGTACTCAAACTAGTCGGACTTGTATTCAGAATATTTGAACTTTAAACATGTTTCATTTTAAATTATACCCACTTGACATGAATTATGCTTATTTTAACACATAAATAATATATAACAATTAATTTTCTTTATATTTACCATGTCCGCGTACTCCCCGAGTACTCTCCGAGTACTCCGATTACTCCCAACTCCCCAGTCGGCCGACTAGGGACCGCCTAGCGACTTTTACAACACTGCCTACATCTGACTGTTATTGTATCAGTTTTGCGCTTTAGTTTTCACTTCATTACATTCCATTGAAATTTACAACATTTCTCTTTGTTACATCAGAAATTACCATGGTTATAATACAAGCACAAGGTCGATCACCACCACGTTGCAAACGGTAAAACAAGGAGGAACTTCTACGGCGGTAAACCTAGGCTCCATATGCATCATCAGTTATTGATTTACTGAGAAACAAAAGTTAAATCGAAAAGAGGTGACCGGATATCAAGTTGGAACCCTAGATCTATTGCCGCATGTGACTGGAATCATTGGTGACTGGAATGAAACCAGATCTGTCTCCGCCACTGTAGGGTTCGATCTTGCTGAAGTAGCGGCGGTCGTAGCGGAAGTTCGGAACAGATGAACTGTATGCGCCGCCGTGGATGGTCATCTTAGGTTATCAGCAATTGCAGATGAAAGAAAATCCAACTCAGGCATGAGAAGGAGATACAACATTGATGTTGTCGATAGGCGGTTATCAAGCTTTAAAACCGCCTCTGGATTGGTTAAACAAAGTTATGCAATATATGTGGAGGAAGTGTGGAGAAAGTAAATCGGAATGAAAGGTAAATTACAGGTCTCAATAAAGAAAGAAAGAAGCATCAAATAAACTCAAATTAATAATGACATTCGTATCAAATGAAATTTTAAATCCATGTCATATGTAATTTTTTTTAACGGCCAACAAACTCAATCCTGAGCACTCTCGGGGCACCCACTGGACAAACGGAGTACTCCGAGAGTAACCCGAGTCCACCACCAATTCCGGGGAAAACCCGGTAACCCACCCGCCCGTAGACACGACAGTGAAATTACCGGTAAAACCCATTTGGCTCAAGGATCCAACCCAGGTTTCCCTGGATCTCCTATCATTGCCCACCAGTGCCTCACTCTGCACCAAGTGGGAGTCAAACCTGCATCTCTCAAGAGAAATGCAAACCCTCCACCACTTAATCTAGAGATCATTGGCCATATTATATATATATATATATATATATATATTAAACCCATTAAGTCTAACTGTTTTTCAAATCATTCTCAACCATTAGATCTTGCTGAAATGAAATCTCAGCCATTTAAACTCACAAAAATAACTTCCATGATGGCAGTTCAAGGCAGTTCAGTAAAGGTTTCTTCAACATGTGGTTACTACCATCTTTTTCTACCCATTATCTCCGTAATTCAAGCCTTCCACAATGCCCTCAATTCAGTTGAATAGTATTTGGTTACACACTCTCTCTCCCATGTTCTTGCGGTTAACGCTGGTTGAGCACCCACTCCTCTTATTACGGTTACTTCGTTCCTTTATTAATGCCACTGGTGTCCACTGCCACTACCACAGTTGATGATTTTGAGAAGTGGGCACTGCCATTCGACCACAATTTGGTAATTCGTTTGCTTGGCTTGTCGTTTTCAGTAGTTCCCCTGGCATAGCTTTAAGCACCATCAATCTCTCACACTCTCGGTAATGTGTTCTGTTTTTCAAAGCCCTAACTAGAGCGAATTTGTTAGGTGTTTGTTTGTTTTGATGAATTCCTCATACTATTGATAACTGTTTAAGGTAACGCCACTGAATTCCTTCAGTTACAATTGATTGATCTGGCCATGTTTTGAATTTGTTGGTCATGTTGAAATTGATGGGATACATATAGAACTTAGGTCTGTTTTATAACATACATTATGCTTGTAATAGTTCTAATCATGTTCTTGTGCTTCTAGGGCTTTCCGAATCGCCACAAGGCGGCTGTAATGCCTCTAAGCTCCATTGCATTTTTTATATTCAATTACATTCATCCAGTGCCGAAATTGTAAGATTTACCTTTTTTCGCTCCTGTTGGTTAGTTTCTTCATTTTCCATCGACTTCACTCCACTGATTGTTATGTGTTTGACCTAATTTCCTCTCAATGCTTCCTACTATAGAGAGATAACGGTAAATCGATCATCAATCTAGAGATTGTTGCTAATATGTGTGTGTGTGTGTGTGCAAGTTTAGATTCTTGATCAATTTTCGTTGTTAATTATATTTTTGAAAATCAATCCATGTTATTGGAATCATGAATGTTATTATTGGTTTTTCAATTGATAATTGACATTCTTTAATCATGATTAAAGTGAGTATATAATACTAATAATTGTCTAATGCAAGTGCTATTTGATCCGCAGACTCAATAAGGTTGAGTGGAATGTCATAGAAGACTTACATTAGGTTTTTTAACGTGAGTAATTACTTAATGTGCATCTCTCTAATTTTTTATTTTTAATTGTGTTTTCTGGAGTTGTGTGATCTTTTTTTATTTCATGTAGATTGCTTAATTGGATGTATTGATGATGTCAGGGGTATACAACAAGTAAATAATGCAAAAGGCATGGATAGATATATCAAGGCTGACTATCAGGTTCTTTTGGGATGGATTGAGGTTATTGTTTATAACATATGTATATATGTAAGTCTATAATCATCTATTTTTATAGCATTTTATGCAGTTTTGTAACTGACCTTTTTCTTTTTGACAATGAATATTCTAGAAGAGTCATGGAGGAAAGAAATGAAAATTCTTCAAATTTTCAGGTAAAAGGGGTCGGGAACTGATCTATTTTGCTCTACATTAGCTACGGTTTTAGTGTACAAATAAGACCAAAACTGGGTTGATAATTTTTGTTGAAGATAATAGTTTTATTTCATTTTTTTTCTTACATACATAATGATGTTGTTTTGGAAGGTATTGCAGATCCAAAATGGGCTTCTAAGTACCAATATTATAGTATATTGCTGTCACGTATCAATGTATCATTACTTTTATTTAATAAAAAATTGTGGTATAAGTTTTTTATTTAAGAGCTAAACAAGTGTGATATGTGAGTAAGTTTTACCATATATACACATGCCTTTGTGAATATTTAAATTGTTGTATGAATATCACTATTTTCATTTCACATTCCTATTCTTAGTAATATATTTGAATGAAATGATTTAGTATTTCCAAATTACAGGATAATAGTATTTCCTACCAGAGGAAGTTCATGGCAGAGTATTATTCTCCACGTGCAAAGAAAAGGTGGTGCTTGTCTTTGTATGATAATGTAGGGCATCATTCATTGGGTGTGTTTCCATAGTCGGCGATGGTATGTTTTTTCTTCTTTGTCTATCATGAACATAATGACAAGTTTCTGATCAACCTTACATCATTTTGTTGATACATGTATGTGGACGCGACTCGACTCGACGCGACTTGGTTCGGTTCGACCCGGTTAGGTTCGGCTCAAGCCCGACGTCATGACATTCCTCCGTCGTGCGTCCCAGAGTTCGACACGCGAAGCACGGAGAGCCGAGAACATTTCCCGCTTGACACATCATCATGACATCATCATGATGAAGTCATGATGATGTCACCATGTTGACTTCACTTCACAAATATGAAAATATGATTCATGTACGTGCATGGCATGAACAATGTGACATGGGCCTTCACTGTTTGGACCAAAGCCCAAGTCGACGAAACAACATCTAGTCGACGAAACAGGTTGAATCACGTCGACCAGATTCCATTCGTTGACCAGCTCTTTGTTTCGTTGACCATTTATGTGATTCGTCGAGTCTTAGTTTGATTCGTCATGTACTGTGTGTCTGTGTATATAAATAGAAGGTTATCCTTCTGTTTCTTCAGTAGAGAACACAGGAGAGCACACAGAGAGCAAAAACACACACACGAGAGTTTGAGAGAGTTTGCAAAATACATTTGTAAACATTGAGCTTGTAACTGATCTTTTCATACGTATTAATACAGAGGTGTTAATCGGTGAATCTTGTGTGTTGTTTATTTACGTGTTCGATCTCGGTTTGCTATCTCGGTTGGATTCCGCACAACCGGGGTGGTTTGTATACAAGGATTAGGCGACTAGATCCTCCCCTAGCCGGACCTACAAGTGGTATCAGAGCCTTGGCTCTTCTCCTTGTTAAAACCGAGGTGTTCTTGTGTTTTTCGGGTCTAAAAGCTCATAATTTTCTGAAAAACTTTGTTTATCCGGTTTAAATCTTGTGTTTTTGCTTTATGTTTTGTTAAAAACCTTGTTATTGTTCATGCTCACGTGTTAGTTTGTGGTTTTTACTAAACATTATCAAGCAAAACCGCGTTTCGGAAGTGTGTCGGGTTACCGGAAAACTGATATTTTTACCGGAAAAGTCATAGTGTTCTTGAAATCTTCATAGTGTTCTTTAAAAAAATAACACTTTTTGGTCTTTCAAAAATTGTTTGGAATTTGTTTGTGTGTTGGGAAGTGATATCAGATTAAAATAATCACATCTTACTTGTTTGGTGAAAGGCAGGTTGGTAGCCGAAAGTAAGGTCTGCTTTGTGTTAGGATAAGATAAAGTCAACAGTTTACCAACCCCTCTGTTACCTTTTCGGCGAATCAAACCCCGACGAAACAGAAATCATTTTTATTTTGACGAAACAGCATCCTAATTCATGTTTGACGAAACATAAATCCTTTGACCAATCACATTCTATTTCGTCATTTTCTTCTGGCCCCTTTTTTATTCGTCAAAAGCCCAAAGATTTGTTTTGTTTCGTTGACCCAAGTAGCCCAAAAGCAACATATCCACAAATCTTTGTTTCGTTGACCAAAGAAATCACATAATCTTTTTATTTTTTTTATTTCGTCAAATTTAAAAGAAATCATATAATCATTCTATTTCGTCAAACTCAAAAGGAATCACATAACCATTCCATTTCGTCAAGTTAAATTATGAATCTGTTTCGCCAAACATTTTGTTTCGTCAAAACACTTGTCAGTTTTTAACAGAATGTTTACAATTGTGATTTAACTGTTTGTTTTAGGTGTGATTTTCAGGTATTTTTTTTTCTTGATCAAAAATGAATCCGATTTGGGGTACTCCGGTAAATACAGATATGTATTATGGTACTCCGTCTCCGGATAGCGGAAAGTATAGAAACACGAGTTTATCTCCTTCGTGGGCCGAATCTTCCGCACCGGCATCTTCACAAGCTAATGCAAGTTCTACCGGTCAGTGGGCATTTGTATCAAATCAAACTCCAAGTATTCAAAGCATTCTCTTAAGCGAGAGCGAAACCGGAAGTTTGAATCGGCCTCCAAAGTTGATGCACTTAAGCGAATATCCGGGATGGATTGACAGATTTCATACATACGTCCTTGGACAAAATACAGAATTGTGGTTGCGTTTCATCACAGATTTCAATCAAACAATAGAGGTTGCCGCGTCATCTGCTGCTACGTTTGCCGATCTTACGGAAGATCAGAAGAAGGTCTATGACTTAGAGAAGAAAGCTTATGCTATTCTTACTCAGGCATTAAGCAAGGATATTTACCATCAATTTGTCAACTTCAAAACGACAAAGAAATTATGGGATGCATTGAAGACGAGAGGTGTAGGAAACGAAGCGACTCGCCAATTAAGACAAGGTCTTCTCAAGAAACAATTTGATGGGTTTACATGCATGGATAAAGAATCTTTGGGAGATTTGACGAGTCGATTTTCTCCTTTGTTGACTGAAATGGGAACTTTTGGAGTGATAGCGACTCCAATCGAAATTGTCACCAAGTTTGCTGATGCTTTGCCACCACAATGGAGTAATTTCTTGGAAATCCCGAAGCTCAATGGCACATTGGCTACAACAAGCTTCAATGACTTTGTTCAAATCCTGGAGAATAAGAATCAGGAAGAAACCCTTAAGGCGAAAAGAGTCCTAGTGCCACAGAATCCTGAGATGTATTATGGAACTCCTAGCACTCCTGCAATACAAGTGCGACATGATCCTGAGATGTATTATGGAACTCCTAGTACTCCTGCAAGACCTTCTTCACACGCTCCAATTCAAACAGCGTTTGTATCTAGCACAGATATGTATGGCAATTCTATCCAAGTTCCGGTCAAGCCTCCTCCAACAACAGACATGTATGGGAATCCACTTCCTGTTCAACAACAAGCGTGTTATGGAAGCACATCATCTGCTGGTCAGCAATCAAAGCCAAATACAGTGCGGCTCGACACCTCAAGCTTTTCTAAAGTCAGTGTGGAAGTAGCAAAGGAACACATGGAGCTGCTAAACACTTTGGTGAGCGCATACTGTGGATTAGTGGAAGGTCAGATTGGCAACATTAATCTGACACAAGAAGACTATCAGCAGATTGATAAGGAAGAGATGGATTTGATGGATATCAAATGGGCCTTTGCGAGTGCTGTGAGGAGAGCAAAGGATTTCATGGAAAGAACTGGTAGAACCAGCTTGGAAAGCAAGAAAGATACCAAGTATGGGTTCGACAAGCAAGCTGTAAAGTGCTTTAACTGTGGTGAACGGGGTCATTTCAAAAGGGAATGCACAAGACCAGCTCAGCATGGAAACCAAAATCCTTTCAGAAACCAAGGCAACCAGCAGAACCAGAACAGGAACAATGTTCGTACGTTGATACCTGTCAACAACCAAAGCCAAGCAGGGCCATCAAATGCCAACCAGGCACTTGTGGTTCAAGTAGATGAAGGCTGTGATTGGTCGCTTCAGTTGGGAAATGATGCTCCAGATGGAACAGCGTGTTTTGCTGAAGTCGTAAAGGATTTAAAGCACGCCAGTGGTGGAGAATCTTCCACCAATGGTGATGAATCTTCTGAAGATGAAGACAGTTCTGGTTATAGTGGAAGCTCAGATGAAGAATCCTCCACTTCAGGCAATGATCATGTGGATGAGACATCAAGTGCGTCAGTCGATGCAGATATTGATGAGCTTTTGAAAGAAGCTGCAGCAGGAACTGAAAGAAGATCTATTTTGGTGGATCAAGCTGCTTACTCTTCGTCTTCTCTCCATTCAGCCTTTATGGCTAATGTCGACAGTTCATCAAGTTAGGTATGTGTCGATGAACCCACTGTAGTTAGTTGTGAAAATTGTGATAGTTTAAATGTTAAATGTGCTGATTTAGAGGCAAACATGTCTGAGTTGCAAGGCAAACATGATGCTTTACAAGCTAGTTTGTTTGACTTGCAAGACAAACATGTTTCTTTGACTGATAAGTGGTGTGAATTGCAAAGCAAACACAAGGCTTTGCAAGAGAAATATGATGTGACATTCATCCACAATCAGAAATTGACCGTTGATCTTTCGAAGTGCACTGAAGCCAACATGTTTTATGAAAACCATGAAAAGGAGTTTAAATCGGTAATTGAGAAATTAAAGAAAGATAAAACCGAGCTAACAAAAATGGTTTCCAGAAAACAAACTGACATTAATTTGTATATAACTCGCCTTGAGGTAATGCAAAAGGAAATAGCTTGTGTCAAAACTGAAAGTGAGGCGATCCAACTTAAGCTAGACAGTTATTTGAGCTCTAGCTATGTGTTGGATCACATCATTGACGTACAGAAAGAGAAACGGGATGTCACATGCATTGGATACAAGAAATGTCCACCACCTGTGAGACACAATTATGATGCCATGCCTGACGAGGAGGATAGAACTTTCTTTGAACCATCTGTTCCTCTAGATGTTAATGAATTTGCAACAGGACTCGGATACAAGAAAGAAGTATCATCAGATTCGGATGTGTCAGCAGATACATGTGTGTCTTCTGCTGAACAGAATCAGGATCCTCCAGTTGTTGTTGAGGATGCTGATTCTTCAGATGATGAATCTGATGATACTGATTCAGCAAAGTCTGATGCGGTGATAAAAGAAGAGGACATACCTCTTGAGAATCATATTCTGTGTGATCCTCCTGCAAAACCCGCTAAGACTGTTGCAATCGAGTCCTTGTCTGCACAAGAGTCGGAGAGTGTGGATTTGCTGTACACTCTTGTTGGTGATAATAAAATTTATTCTGACAAAGATTTTCCGATTAAGAATGTAAATCAATCCTTAATCAGTAAAGTTTTTGAAAATTCGACAAGTAAATTTCTGGGTAAGAAAGGATCACACGTTGTGGTAACACAGTGCCCTCCTATCCCAAAGGCTGAAGTTAGAAAACAATTTGGCAATCAGAAATTACCAACAGAGAAAAGGCAGCAAAATCATAACAAACAAAAAGGAAAATTGCCGGCTCAAGGTCAAAGGAAGCCAAATCAAAAGAAGAACAAGAATGTGAACTTTGTGAAATCCAAGGGAACAGACAAAATTGAAACATTTGAAAATCAATCTAACTTAGATTTTGTCAAGAAAGCAACAGTGATGAAAAGGAATGAACCAAATAGTTCAAAACCTAGTACCTCGGGATCACAAAGTTCATCATCGACAAGACGATCACATGATACTTCGGGGTTTGTTGAACGAAGATCATGTTTTGAATGTGGTGAAATTGGGCATATCATTCGAAATTGCCCGTATCTTCATAAGTTAAAAGCCAAAATTGATGATCCCCATGACCAAACTGACCGCAAACGATCTGTTTCTGTAAAACAAGATCCCCGCCTTGTAAAAGAAAGGGAAAAGAAACAGAAACGCCAACAGGTCAAGAAAATTGAAAGGCAATTAAAACCGATGTGGTTAACAATCCGTCTGTTTCTGTCAAACCAGAAAATTCAAAAACTTCTGACAACCATGAAGTTAAAATTTTAAAGAATGACACTGGTAAACCAAAACAGACCTGGAAACCAAAAACGGTTAAAGAATCAGGGGGATCATCACAATTTACAAATCATCAAAGAATAGAAGTTATTGTTGTTGATGAAAATGGAAGACCCAAGACCACAATGGCTTGGGTCCCCATCTCCAACTAATCAAGTGAGTTCATGTGCAGGGTGTTCCAGGAGGAACTATCAGTAGTCATTGGATTGTTGATAGTGGGGCATCCAGGCACATGACAGGCGACATGAAGCTTCTCTACGACGTCAAATCTATTAGAGGAGGTTATGTTGCTTTTGCTGGAGATAAAGGCGGATATATTACGGGTGAAGGAATGATTTCCAACGGGGTTGTTAGCTTTGATAAGATCAACTTTGTGCAACAACTTGACCACAATCTTCTTAGTGTTTCTCAAATCTGTGATAAGAAGTTTTCAGTACACTTTGATACAAATGGATGTTACGTGCTGAAACCCGGCTTCAAAATTCCAAAAGAATGGATTCTCTTGTCGGCTCCAAGGATAAATGATTTGTACGTCCTTGATATGAGCCAAGCTATTACTACGTCTGCACAAGCAACATGTTTCGTTTCCAAAGCCACGGAAAAAGACTCAATCTCTTGGCACAGACGAATGGGACACATTCACTTACGCAAAATGAATCATTTGGTTTCAAATGAATTAGTGAATGGTGTTCCTCTTAAAAACTTCCATCTTCAAGACGTCTGTGTTTCGTGCCAGAAAGGAAAACAAACGAAGAAGCGACACCCGACAAAGAAAATTAACACGGTGGCTGTTCCTCTTGAACGTTTGCACATGGATTTGTTCGGTCCTGTCAAGCACAAAAGTATTAGGAATGATCAATATTGCCTCGTGATAACTGATGATTATTCAAGATTTTCTTGGGTGGCGTTCATGGCACACAAGAGTGAAACCTTCGGTATTATCAAAAACTTGATCATTCAGATTGAGAATCTATATAAGTTGAAGGTTAGGCGGATACGTAGCGACAATGGTACCGAATTCAAAAATCATGCCATGGCGGAGTTTTGCACTGCAAAAGGTATTCTTCATGAATTTAGTGCAGCTTATACTCCTCAACAGAATGGCGTCGCTGAACGTAAGAACCGCACATTGATCGAGACAGCTAGGACTATGTTGGTAGAGTCGCAGTTGCCCATTCCATTCTGGAGTGAAGCTGTGGCCTCTGCATGTTATACATTGAACCGAGTCCTTACAGTCAAAAGGCACAACAAGACCTGCTTTGAGCTTCTTCACAAACGGAAACCAGATTTGTCATATCTTGAACCGTTTGGAGCTCCGTGTACAATAATCGATCCTAATGGAAAGTTTGGGGCAAAAGCAATTGAGGGATACTTTCTTGGGTATGCCACCCCGAACTTAAGAGTCTGGAATCTAGAGACTAAAAGGGTCGAGGAATGGTCTAAAGTCAGAGTACAAAGGCACACTTTACCAGTCAAATGTCCTGGTCAGCCTTGGATGTTTGAGTACGATGACTTTTTCAATTCGATCAATGTTGAAGCCGTTGAAGAAAATGTTGCGGCCAGGATGTTTTTCGAGAGTGAAAATGCAACAGTTTCACCGGTGGTTCGTCCAATTCTTGTCAATCAAGAACCATCTTCGGTGAACAATAATGCTCTCGACAATGAGGATTTTCACGATGCTACAGATTTGAACGAATTTTCAGAGGATGATGAATTTCTCGATGCAGATCAAGAAGCTCCAACAACAGCAGTTCATGGTACTTCAGAGGGTACACCTCCAGTGGATGTCCCTAGAACAGCTGAAGCTACTGCATCATCCTCTTCGTCAATTCCGGGTATTGAATTGGTTGTTGATCTCAATCTCAACAATCTGGGTACAAATATTCCAGTTCAAGATAATCCAGAAACAAGGATTCACAATACCCATCCTCAACAAAACATCATCGGAAATGTACAAAGTGGCGTTCAAACGAGAAACATGTTGCGGAACAACAACAATGCATGCTTGTATGCGGCGATTAGAGAATCTGGTTAACAAAACGATTGGTCTTTCGCGTGTTATGTCTCACAGGAAGAGCCAAGAACTTGGAAAGAAGCTTTGAAAGACAACTCTTGGGTTGAAGCGATGCAGGAAGAACTGCAACAATTCCAGAAGCTTGGTGTCTGGAAGCTCGTAGAGAAACATGCCGGTTACAAGAAGATTGGTACCCGTTGGGTGTTTAAATGCAAAAAGGATGACCGTGGAGTCGTTATCCGAAACAAAGCCAGGCTAGTCGTTCAAGGTTTTCGTCAGATTGAAGGGATCGACTACAACGAAGTTTATGCACCTGTTGCACGTCTAGAAGCAATTCGGATCTTTCTGGCGTATGCTTCATTCAAAGGTTTCAAGGTATACCAGATGGACGTCAAAAGTGCATTCTTACATGGTGTGGTGGAAGAAGAGGTGTACGTCGAACAGCCTCCAGGTTTTGAAGATCCTATCCATCCCGATCGGGTTTGGTTGCTCAACAAAGCTCTCTATGGTCTACATCAAGCACCACGAGCTTGGTATGCAACCTTATCTAATTATCTGCTGGAGAATGGTTTTCGCAGAGGTCTTATCGATTGTACTCTTTTCATCAAAGAACAAGATGGAGATCTTCTACTGGTACAGGTATACGTTGATGATATTATATTTGGTTCTTCTAATGATGTCTTGTGTAGGAATTTCGAGCGCATCATGCAGGATAAATTCGAGATGAGTGCTATGGGGGAAATGACTTTCTTTCTGGGCCTACAAGTACAACAAACCGAGTCTGGGATATTCATCCATTAGACTAAATATGTTGGTGACATCTTGAGCCGGTTCCAGATGTCTGATGCAACGCCCATCGGTACCCCATTGCCGCAAAATCACGGAATTACTCCAGACTTGAAGGGTGAAGCTGTTAGCCCCTCATACTACCGCGCGATGATCGGATCTCTTATGTACCTCATAGCATCAAGACCAGATATAATGTACCCAACGTGCCTGCTTACCAGATATCAAGTCAACCCGAAGGCCTCACATCTTGCAGCTGTAAAAAGGATTTTTCGTTATTTGAAAGGTTACCCTGACACCGGTCTATGGTACCCTAGGGATAATAACTTTGACTTGATAGCTTTCAGTGATTCTGATTTTGGCGGATGCAAAATCGACGGCAAATCCACAACAGCTGGATGTCAGTTTTTGGGAAATCGCCTAGTCACATGGCAGTGCAAGAAGCAGACGTGCGTCGCTACATCAACATGCGAAGCTGAATACATTGCTGCCTCAAGTTGTTGCTCCCAAGTCCTATGGATCCAACAACAAATGCGCGACTACGGTTTTGAATTCCTAACTACTCCTATTTACGTTGATAATTCTGCTGCCTTACAGATCACTAGAAATCCTGTGCAGCATTCAAAGACTAAGCACATCGAAATTAAGTATCACTTCATACGTGATTGCTTTGAGAAAAGGCTAATCGATGTTGCTTACGTCCACACCGATGACCAACGTGCCGACCTTTTTACCAAAGCATTTGACAAATCAAGATTTGACTATTTATTATTGGTAAACGGCATTAAGGTCAAGCAAGAGTAAAACCAACATCGGAAAATCATTTTTGTAAATACCTTTGTGTTTTAAATTTATCTTAGTTTATTGTTTTTAGGGGGAGTAAATCCAAAATTTGAAAAATCCAAAAACATCGAAAAATTTCAAAAACACAAAAACAATAGAAAAACAAAAATGAGTTTCCTGGCGAGCAAAAGAGAAAGTGATAGTACATCAGTGGTCTGTCTAAAGCTCTTTAAACCTTAAATGAAAAACGATAAGCAGCTCTATATAAGATGTATCGATAGGCTCACAATCATTTTAAAGTGTGCAGGGTGATATAAACTTAAATCGACTGAAGACCAGGTGGGAACCATTCATTGGCATATGGTCTTAGTACCGAAATTTCGTTTGAGCGATTGCAGAGGTTCTGAGATATTCGGTCTTTATGCTGCTTATCATCTGGGTATCATGGTTGTATCTTTTACCGAAAAATAACGGGGACGCAAGTCTAGATCTTCCATGATACTATACATACGTGTACATATTGCATTCGACCTCAATAAGTGATCAACAATCACATGTCCAAACAAAATAAGTGATAATATATCACATTTATCCGGGAGTCAAGTTCGTCTCTCTGCTGTACGAAAGTACTGACCTGTTCACGGACTTGCTCCTGTGCCCTCATGCATATGAAAATCAAGTTCCTCATCAATAAGTGATTATATCACATAGGGCTTGTTTTCAAATCAAAATAAGTGAGAATCTCACATCATATACGGTCAAACAGATGATAATCGGTATACTCACCGGTAAGATGAACCCTCGTGCATACCTTGATACGGGAATGTGTCGTGATGTGGATGAACACCGGTCGGTAAGTATAAATCATACCTTAACGTATCCCCTCGCCATGATTACATCTGATAAGTTGAGCTTATGTGGACAACAATACCGATAATTGTTATAGGAAGCTTATCTTAATGTTAATTAATTGAAAAACAAGAGCGTTATTGGCATGACCGTACACTGATATGATTCTCTTACCCTCGAAACTCGCAAAAAGAATGTCTGTAAATATTTATTTACTGCTTTCAATTTCTGCATCTTTGTATATATTTATTTACTGCTTTCTGTCTTTACATTTGAAATATTCAAAAATACCAAAAAGATTTTAGGTGTGTTTTAATATAAACTTGATAAAAGCCAAAAAGATTTTATTTCTATCCTATTTTCGATTGTACGATGTTGGAACTCGAGTCTTCGTTACCTGAAACCTGAACGAAAACCGAAATGACTAAATCTTCATAAACGGTCGAAATTTGCAAAGTGTTGAAAGTTAAAATTGAAATTGATAAAATACATTAAACTTTCAAACTGTCGGACGGTGTTTGATTAAACAATGGTCACATGTGTGCCGTTTGTTTATGTTTCGATATTCCAAGCAGTTGTTCTCATTACGCGTTTAGATTTCTTGCATGTGCAGATTCTAAAAGCTAGGAGAACATGGTCGATGACAAGCTTCGGAATGAAGACACGACGTGAAGGCACTCAAATGATGAAGATGATCGAGTTGCCGCTGTCCATCATCAACACCACAAGGATCTCAAGTTATAAAGATCAAGACATTCACGAGCATAACTCAAGGGGGAGCTTATGCTAAGGGGGAGTTTGTCAACACACTTCCTACATGAAACGGGGAGTTTGTTGATACACTTTCTGCTTACAAGACGTGAAGACTTTGAAGATCCTCCGACATAGAAGACATGAAAGGCGAATCTCGCGAGTAGCGTCCAAGGGGGAGTTTGTTGATACATGTATGTGGACGCGACGCGACTCGACGCGACTTGGTTCGGTTCGACCCGGTTAGGTTCGACTCAAGCCCGACGTCACGACATTCCTCCGTCGTGCGTCCCAGAGTTCGACACGCGAAGCACGGAGAGTCGAGAACATTTCCCGCTTGACACATCATCATGACATCATCATGATGATGTCACCATGTTGACTTCACTTCACAAATATGAAAATATGGTTCATGTACGTGCATGGCATGAACAATGTGACATGGGCCTTCACTGTTTGGGCCAAAGCCCAAGTCGACGAAACAACATCTAGTCGACGAAACAGGTTGAATCACGTCGACCAGATTCCATTCGTTGACCAGCTCCTTGTTTCGTTGACCATTTATGTGATTCGTCGAGTCTTAGTTTGATTCGTCATGTACTGTGTGTCTGTGTATATAAATAGAAGGTTATCCTTCTGTTTCTTCAGTAGAGAACACAGGAGAGCATACAGAGAGCAAAAACACACACACGAGAGTTTGAGAGAGTTTGCAAAATACATTTGTAAACATTGAGCTTGTAACTGATCTTTTCATACGTATTAATACAGAGGTGTTAATCGGTGAATCTTGTGTGTTGTTTATTTACGTGTTCGATCTCGGTTTGCTATCTCGGTTGGATTCCGCACAACCGGGGTGGTTTGTATACAAGGATTAGGTGACTAGATCCTCCCCTAGCCGGACCTACACATTTATGGATATACGTTTTCATGGACTATTCTCAAAAGGTGTTAACTTTTTTAGGATGCATGGCAGTGTGATATCTGTGGGTCAAAATCTGGAAGAGGCTTTGGTATGTAATTCACAAGGCATGTTATATTAAATACTGGTTTCAAGATTTCTAAATGATAGCTATGCTCTTAATGTTACGTTTTATTATGAGTCTACTGTGATATCTGTCTGATTTCTACCCTTATTTGGTGGTATATATAACTTAACAGAGGCAACTTTTGAAGTACTTCCAAGACTTAATGAGATCAAGTTCTGAAGTGGTGTTATAGATGAGCTTTTATTTCTAGACCTGCCTCGTGAATATAGATTCCCTTCTGGAATAATGGTTTAGGAGTACGGACAAGCTGTTCAAGAAAGTATATACGAGCAACTTCGTGTGGTTCGTGAGGGTCAACTCAAAGTTATTTTCACCCCTGATTTAAAGGTGATTTGACATAACTAGTAATTTCTATTAAAAATAAAATAAATAAAGATGGAATGCCTTATTTTCATATATTAACCTGGGAATTTTGTGCACGACGCCATGAGGAGCTTCTTCCTCGAAGATTGGTTGCACCTCAGGTAAAAGCTTCATTTTTCTTTACCAAGAACATAATTGATTGAATCTTTTTGGCTGTTTTGCAGGTGAATCAGCTGTTACAAGTAGCACAAAAGTGCCAATCTACTATAGCTGAAAGCGGTTCTGATGGGGTCTCCCAGCAAGATTTGCAGACAAACAACAATATGTGAGGCTGGCTATGTGATTGCATTATGGGTTAAATTTGTACCGGTGGAAACGGGTAGGCTAACCCGGAACACATTTTGTTTGGTGTGTGGCAGGGTTGTGGCGGCTGGGCGACAGCTTGCGAGGAGCTTAGAGTTGCAGTCATTGAATGATTTGGGGTTTTTTAAAAGATACGTTAGGTGCCTACAGGTGAGTATTTTTCATTATTGCCGAATCTTAACTTTGACATATATTTCTACACAGTACTGAATATTTGCAACATAATTTATGCTATTAGATATCTGAAGTGGTCATATCCCGCCTCCTAGCCCAGTTGGGTATCCCCACTTGGGTTAAGTTGGGCCGGCTTCCTCCTTGGAGGTCGCCGGTTCGACTCCCGGCTGCGGCATATGGGGGGTGGGAGTCCCAATGATGGATCGTTTCTACCGAGGCATGGTGCGGTCCTGAGGGCAACCCGGTTTTACCCAGTTGTTACCCCAGCGAGTCTCTCGTGTGGGGGCAGTATGGTTTCCGGGCGGAAGTCAGCTTGCGCAACGGCCGGGGCCTGATTAAACATCGCGTCCGGAAGTGCGGGGCTGACGGGGGAATGTCTTTGACATGACCCCGGAGACCAATTCGGTCTTGTACAGTGAAAGTCTCCTTCCAAAAAAAAAAGATATCTGAAGTGGTCAATAGCATGAAAGACTTGATTGATTTCTGTCGCGACACCAAAGCCGGCCCGATTGGTATAGTTCAACCTTTTTTTTTCTTATTTGATAACAGTTTACTCAAAACTATCATTGCTTTTACAGAGGGATTGAAAAGGTTTCCCAGAAAAACAAACTTGGCCAACTCACAGTCACAGAAGATGCAAGAAATGGAACAGGTATCTAGTAAGTTAGTGCCACTGAATCCAGGTGTCAACGGTTCATTGGTCAACAATAGTCAATACATGGGTAACCGCGGAGCTCCACTATGTGGTCAGCCCAGGCTGCACTTGCACTTCCAAACTACCAGAACATAATCATGAGACAAAACTCCGTGAATTCAAAATCCCAACAAGAAGCCTCTTCATCCTTTAATAACTCAAACCAAAATGAATACCCTTTTCAGGGTATGGCGGTTGGCGGCTTCCAACAAAGGCCCATGTTACAGGCGCCACAGAGCCACCAGCAGGCACCTCACAGTGGCGGTCATGCTATACAACAACACATGGTTCAGCAACTGCTTCGGGATATGAGTAACGGTGTTGGTGGACAGAAGCCCTCAGTTTCTGGGCAGAGTGCGACTAGCGGGAGTATGAGTATGGGTAAGGAAGGTTTGAGATATGGGATCTCTTCATTAGCGACTTCACCACTGCCGCAAGTTGTGCCAACGAGAAACAATAGTTTCAAAGGTGCTTCACACAGTGACTCATCTGCAGGTAACGCAGGTGTCGGCAATCCGAAGGCGGCAACCACCAATTTGCCAAATATGTGTGATGATAGGTTCTGGATATAGCGAGCGAGTTTATGGGAAATGGGTTTTTTGACAATGATGAATTGGAGGGAATTATATATATATATATTGTTCCCATTAAGTCTAACCGCTTTCTAAATCGATGCTGAGATGAAATTTCATCCGTTTAAACTCCAAAAAATAACCGTTGTAGTGGCGGTTCAGAGTGGTTTAGACAGTTTTCTTAGCTGGTGGTTTTTGCTCCACATTTTTCTCTCCATGATCTCCACTTCTCTGGTGGTTATCATTTTATTTTAGAGCCCAAACCAGTTCCCGACGGTTATCTGATGGTTTTTTGCCATCCCCACACTCGCATGATTCCAGGGTATTGGTTTCTCCTCCTCCCCCAAAAACTCCCCCTATGTTCAATCACCATTCCAATCGCCATTTCAAGTTCTGAGAAACCCTTGATTCCATCAGCCACTGCCCTCTGCGTCTGTTTGAGCCTAGCTCCACCGCCATAGCGCCACCGTCTGCCACCAAACCAGGTAATGACGAACTTCGTGATGTGTCATCTCTGTCTTTATCACCTCCCATGTTGAACCCCCACAATTTTATTACTGGTACGAGACTATTAGATTCTCCTAATCCAGAACTCATATCGCTCTTTCCTTTGTCGCTATACGTATATGATGAAGCCTTGCGTTTCCTCTTAACCTTCTCAGATTTCTCTCGTCTTATTCTTCTTGCTCTAGAGGATGAGGGTAAGAAGTCTTACATAGCACACTCAAAATTGTTTGTTTTGAACGGTTTCGAAGTCCCACATAATTTCCTGGCGAGGGCAACGAAAGCAACTTATGTGATCAATTAGAAGCAGCCTATGTGACCGATTAGAAGCAAATGAAGGACAAACTATTAGTGATCGATTCAATGTATACGCAGTAATGATTGAAGCAAAGCAGGTATCTACTGTTTCAGTTTTAAACTTGAATTGGAATTGTTATGTAATAGTAATAGTAATAGTAATAGTAATAGTAATAGTAATAGTAATAGTAATATTGTCCTTACTTTTTAGATGAATTAGTTTTGAAACTGGGCCCAATTCTATGCATCCTCAGTCTCGATTTTCAACGGGTCCGCATGGGTAAATACTCGAGACCGACCCGAAACCGATTTGTTCAGGATATTATGGCCGAAGACCGGCATGCTATGTTAGAGTCCGTCCAGTCTCAGGAATGAAGGTTTGTTGCAGTTGATTCAATTATTTTAATTTGTTTTTAGTAACTTTGACCATCTACTACGGTTTGAAATGGCTAAAATTGGTGAATGTATTACGATTTTTTTTTATGAAACAATCAACACATATCGGCTCTTTTTAAACAAATAATGTGCAAAAAATAAAAAAACTTATGTTATTAAACATCAAAAAGAAGAATGAGTTTTTGTGGTTTAAAAAGAAGAAAAGGAGAAGCAATCAACACATATCGGCTCATTTTTGTAGTGTTTGTATAAAGTGTTGAGAATGAGTTTTTGTGGTTTGAAAAGAAGAAAAGAAAAAGTTAGATGGTTGTAACTTTTTCAAAAAGGAGATGGAAAAGAAGAAAAGGAGAAGCAATCCCAAACACCCTCAATATACATTATCTTTGTTCGTTATGTTGTTAGTGTAACCCGTCCACCGGACGGGTATTAAACTAGTTCTTAATAGTTAAACATCAGTTTGTATATATATTTTTACTATTCTAAATTTACACTTAAATTTATAAATTCTTATGATTAATGATTATATCAATCAATATTAATATATATCCTTTTTAAATTGCTTAAACTTTGTTATTAATAAACATTTAAACTTTTCGGGTATTACAATATCAGTATTATAACAATTCTAATCGAACGACATCAGTATTGATACACGTTGTGTCGATTTTTTATATTTATCTATCGGTATAAACCAAGCGTCGACATTCTTTTGGGTGTATTATGACCCTTTCTTTTTGGATTTTCTCTTTCATTTGTTATAAGATGTATCACTATCGTAGCGATATCATAACAAAATGAACCGATACCGATGAAATTCCCGCCACATGACGCGGGGAAGCGAAAATGAAATTCCCGCCGCGTAGCGCGGGGGAATTTCACTAGTTAGTAAACATTTCTTGCTGGATTTGGGTTTTCTTGGACTTTTGGGTGTGTCTTTGGGCTCGGCAGGCTTTCTTTTTTTTTTTTTTGGGTCAGTTTTGGGCTTTGTCATGGAGCCCATTTGGTTTTCTTGTATTCTTCCCTGTAGTCTGTAGAGGTGCACAAATCTGGGTTTTGGCCCAAATAAGTTCAGGTTGATTCAGTTACTGGTTTGGTCAACAAAAGTCAAAACAAGGTTATGGCCGACCGGGTTAGTTTGGAACTGGTTTTTTGTGGAGGAAAGGATCGGGTTTAACCAGGTTGAAATTGAGTTTTAATTAGCTTGGATCGGGTTTGACCTTGTTAGACCGGTTTCAAAGTGTATGGTTACCACCCGATTTTAGCCCTACATGACGAGTGGGGCTCATATATCAATCTTGTTTTCTCTGCACCTCTACTTGCCTGATTTGACGTTTATAGAGCAATTATTCACTTCTAAAAAAGAATGTGTATATTTAAGGGATACAAGTTCTCGCATAAACTACAAATGAAATTATATCCAAAACAATGTAGAATTCATGATTTTGGTACATTTTAATCCAAACTCATGCATTAATCAATAATCGATTTATAAATGTAAAAAAGTTTAACTTGAATGTTTTATCTTCACATAAAAGCACGTGAGAATCCCACTATTTTACAACACTTCAGTATCAATAAGTATGAAGTAATATGGCTTTCATGGGCAAACACCTTTAGGTTGGTTCAAGTTGGGTTATCATTTCGGTTTGACATCAATGCTACATATACATAAAATTACAGAAGGATTACGGACCGCCTATCTGTTAGCGAACAAGCTACAACGTTCTACTTTCGAGAATCTAATAACTAACTTTTAACGAATCACCAACTGATTAGTTGTCGCTAAATGTTCCCACGTCATCTCGTCGGAAATCCCTGGGTGATTCTACTTTTTGTAGTTCATATCTTTAAGTGGTACCACCTTTGCATTTTATTTTAATATTCTAAAGGACATTATAGTCATTTTTCTATAAATTATTTATAGAGTTAATGTCTATCCATTTGTGGGATCAAAGGGCCGACTCTTAGGCTAGCCAACCCGTACTGTCGTTCGAGACTCAAATTTTCAAAGGGCTCGAAAGGTTTTTATAAGCTTTTATATATATAGTGAATTATATATTTAATATATGCATTCATTTGTTGTACGTAAAAGTGTTGGTGGTGGAATGAAAAAAAATATCTCAAAATGACAATATAGAGGTCTTAGGTTCAAGCATTGGCTCTCCCACCAAGTGCTTATTTTTTAAAATTCATTTCCTTTTACCATAATTTTGGGCCCAGTTTTTTTATTTCGTCTGGGACCTAAATTATCTTGAGAGTTCTCGGAGACGGTTCTGAAAGTTTTTTTATTTCTCCCGGGGCCTAAATTGATTCAGGAGACGATTCTAAAAGTTTTTTTTTTATTTCTCCCAGTGCCTAAATTGATTCAAATGTGTCATGTATGTGCACAATATTCGTCTATGGGTATGTTTGGCAAAAGTAGCTGTTGGCTGGTGGCTATAAGCTGATAGCAGTAGCTGTAATTTTTTAGATATATTTAGTGTTTGGCAGAATAACTGAAGTTTTTAATAAAATGTATAAAATGACCAAAATGGACATAACTAAAAATTTAAAAAGTTTGTGCATTAAAAAGTTCTTTATCTTTAGAGGTTAAAATAATCATTTTTTTTAAAAGCTTGTAGCCCTTTCTAAACGCTACTCATAGGAGCGTTCAACCAAAAGTTTGAATCTCCTAACCTAAAAAATTCAAGCTCTTTCAACCAAACAAGACTTTTTATTGAGTAAAAGCTTTTTTTTAAAAGATTAAATGTAGAAGCTTCTAAAAGGTTAATGCCAAACATATCATGTATGTGTAATTTTCCTGAAAGTTGGGAACAAAACTGTAATGAGCAAAATTCATGGACGTTCTGTTTAATTAATGCTAAAATAAATTAAAACCAGAAAAAAAAAATATCAGGCTGATACGGGCCAGGCCCATTCGATACCAGATCCAGACTGTCAAGGCAGGCCCAATGTAAGGCCTTCCAATCCAAGATCTCACTCAGCTAAAGCCACCAACAGGTGTGCGGAATCCACCTGATGATGAACCACTGTAGATGAAACACTAGAATGCAAGATTTGTGAGAGAAATCAAGAATACACTGAGTATTCTTGATGAGGAAGATGAATGACGTCACACACACAGTAGCCGCCAGACAAACACACACACAATGATTAGGGTTAGGTGCACAGAATTTCACACAGAATTGCCACCTTGTCTATTCCACATAAAGGTATATATACAAGGTAAACTCCGGACTTTCAAGACAAACTAGAAAGCCCGGACAAACCAAAACTACACGACACAAAACTCTGAACTTTATCCCTATACAAAACTCAAACAAAGTTCCTAGCCTTAAACCCCTGACCTTTGTCCTTAACATAAACCTCAGACAAAATACAATCCTAAAGTTGGGACAAAGTGTCCCTAGGATAAAGTAGGGATAAACTTTCAATAATGTACAATAAAGACCCTAATAGACATGCACTTATCACCTAAAGTGCATTAACAAACTCCCCCTTGATCAGTGCATGGTCTTCATTGGACTTGAGATCTTCATCCTTTCTTCGAGAACTTGCTGCCTGGTTTTTTTCACACAGAACTGCACGACTGTGATGAATTGATCAGCTAACGGGTTGATCTTCTTCAAAGGAAAGCAACGGCAGACGTCTTAGCTTCTTCAATACTTCCATCTTGAGATGAACGATCCAGACGCACACAGCTTCTGCAAATCTTCCATCTTGAGATGAACGATCCAGACCTGAAACACTTAACCCCGGATTAAGAAACTTGACCTCGGAGACATCGGCCCAAACCTGGATCCCAAAAATAAATTCCAATACCCCAGAAAGAACAATTGAAATATTAAACAACCAATATTTAATAATTTGTATTTCAAAACACGATCATTTAGAACAACTTACTTCAAAACTTATACTTTTGGAAAAATATCACAACTTGGAAGCAGATTTACCGAAACACCTTAAAATGACGTGGTTGCCCACACACTTAGATGGATCTTGCACGACCGATTTTTATATACAAAAAGACTTATTTTAAGATTACCTAACTTGATGTTTAACACCTTATTGAAGAATGTTCACAACCCTTAGAGAATTTTCAAAATGATAACTCGCACATAGAAACACGAAAGTAAAATCTTTTTGATGTTTTCTTTTTGAATTTTTTTTTTTTGACTGAATAAAGAGATTAAAACTACGAACGTATTTACACTAATTATCTTTTTGTGAAATCGGAGCAAAGGGATCATATCGGTGTTTCTGTCATTATCCAACACAAGAACATAGATTATCAGTTTAAGCTCTTAGAATGATATTAACAGTTCAAGACGTTCAACGGTATTGTGGTCCACTTAAGCTTTAGCACGCTTTCGAACACTGTTTTCGAGATATGCGATTAAGTGTTTTAATAGCTGACTGTAACTATGTTTACCCACCTCAGAATATACTCCCGTATCAAGGTATGCACGAGAGATCATCTTACTGGTGAGTATACCATTTATCATCTGTTTTTGACGTATAAGCTAATGTGAGATACTCACTTATTTGGGATTGAAAACAAGTCCTTTGTGATAAAATCACTTATTGAGGTGGAACTTGAATTTCAGATGCAAAGGGCACAGGAGCAAGTCCGTGAACAGGTTAGTACCATCGTACCGACAAAGAGACGAACTTGACCCCCGCATGATTTTGTGGGACATGTGATTGTTTATCACTTATTTGGGTCGAATTCATCATGTATTTTGGATATTTACACGTATGTATGGTATCATGGAAGATCTAGACCTGCGTCCCCGTTGTTTTCGGTAAAAGAAACAACCATGATACCCAGATGATAAACAGCATAAAGACCACGTATCTCAGAACCTCGGCAATCTATCAAACGAAATTACGGTACCAATATCATATATCCGAGAGATGTACCACACAAGTTACGCAGTTCATTATGTTTATATACCAAAAACAGGTTCTTATTGACGCGTAAAACCTACCGAAGCAACGTATAATGAAGCTGTTACAGTTAACGGTTAATTTTATATATTACTATAATCCTGCACCAGATACGACTAACCGATGTACTATCATTTCCCTTATATCTCAACACGACTTCATTTTAAATTTTTCAAATGTTTTTGTATTTTTCTTAAAATTTATCCTACAACTAAGTAAAATATTTTTGGAGTTTTTCAATTTTTCGAAAGCGGTAAGAACTGTACAGTAAACATAAGATAAAGTTTCTATGCGAGTTTTGAAAAGCATTTTACTCGGGGTTGATCATGCCAATCATTCGAACCAGATTTTCAATTCTAGCCCGATCGAATGTCTTCGTAAACAGGTCGGCAAGATTATCCAAGGTGTCTACCCTAACCACTTCTATTAAACCCTTCTCAGCACAGTCGCGAATGAAATGATGCCTAACATCTATGTGCTTAGTGCGTGAGTGATTAACAGGATTGTTAGTTATGGAAATGGCAGAGTTGTTATCAACAAGAATAGGAGTTCGAGTAAAATTCAAACCGTAGTCCCTCATTTGCTGCTGAATCCACAAAACCTGAGCACAACAGCTTGAAGCATCAATGTACTCGGCCTCGCACGTGGATAGAGAAACGGCAACTTGCTTTTTGCATTGCCAAGAGACAAGACGATTCCCAAGAAGTTGTGCGCCGCCAGAGGTTGACTTTCTGTTCATCCGGCATCCTCCGAAATCTGCGTCAGCATACGCCATCAAATCCAGACCACCTTCAGCTGGATACCACAATCCAAGCTTAGGCGTCCCTTTCAGATATCTGAAAATACGCTTGACTGCTTTCAAGTGAGACTCCTTCGGAGTTGATTGGTACCTAGCACACAAACAAACAGAGAACATAATATCTGGTCGTGAAGCAGTAAGATACATCAATGAACCTATCATTGCTCGATATACCGTCGGATCCACTTCAGGATCTTTCACATCATCGGATGAAAGCTTGATATTTGTCGGGAGAGGCGTGTCATAGGGTAAGCTATCTTCCAATCCAAATCTTTTGAGAATCTCGTGGACATACTTCGTCTGATGCACGTACGTCCCGGTTTTCCCTTGACTTACTTGATGACCTAAAAAGAAAGATAACTCGCCCATGGCGCTCATTTCAAATTTAGACTTCATCACCGCTTCGAACTCACGACACAAATCTTCATTTGAAGAACCAAAAATTATGTCATCAACGTAAATTTGCACGATCAGAAAATCTCCCCCTTTCTTCAAAATGAACAGTGTGGAGTCAATCGCGCCACGCGAGAACCCATGCTCCAATAGATGCTTTGACAACGTCTCGTACCATGCTCTAGGGGCCTGATGGAGACCGTAGAGAGCCTTGTCCAACAAATAGACCTTGTTGTCTAACCCTGGAGCTTCGAAACCCGGTGGTTGGGACACATACACAGTTTCATGCAATTTCCCGTAAAGGAAGGCGCTTTTCACATCCAACTGATAGACTTTGATACGCATGTGTGCAGCAAAGGCTAGAAACAAACGAATAGCTTCCAGTCTTGCCACTGGTGCATAAACTTCGATATAATCAATCCCTTCCTCTTGATTGAAGCCTTGAACAACCAACCGTGCTTTGTTTCTGACAACGACACCCTTATCGTCTTTCTTGCACTTGAAAACCCATTTCGTGTTGATTGCATGTTGGCCCTTTGGAAGATCCATGTGAAGCAATTCGAGTGGTTTTTGGATTGAGTTAACAGTCTTTGGTTTGTGAGGCTTTCGTTTGATTTTTCCTTTTTCACATGATTCACATTTGTTGTGCATATTGAAACTACGTAAAGGAACCCCCAACACCAAGTTGTTTTTCACTAAGTGGTTCATTTTTCGTAGATGCACATGGCCCATTCTCCTATGCCAGAGATACGATTGATCTTCAGTCGCCTTCGAAAGTAGACATGTCACTGGAGCAGACGAGTTAACCAACAGGCGCATGTCCATGACATATGTGTTATTCACCCTTGGAGCCCTCATAACGATCCAATCTTCAGGAACAACAAATCCCGGACGCAAGACGAAGCAAGCTTTATCAGTGAAAAGCATCGTGTACTTGTTATCACAAATTTGAGAAACCGACATCAAGTTATGCTTCAGTTCTTCAACGTAGTTCACTTTATGCAGCGTGATTTTTCCATTTGACACCGAACCTTCACCGGTGATGTAACCACCCTTTTCACCAGCAAAATTTACATAACCACCACTAATTTGTTTAAAATTGTTCAATAACTCTTTATTTCCTGTCATGTGTCTGGAACAGCCACTATCGATATACCAAATATAGATAGCTCTTTTCAGCTGCTCCTACACTCCCCAACAAGAAAATTTAGTTAGAGTGTGGGACCCAAGCCATGATGGTCTTGGGTCATCCCGATTCATCAACATAAGAGAACTCTTTGAAATAACCATCAGTGCCATTGTGTCCTCTATTTCCATTTCGGAAATTGTTGTAATGACTCCCCGCAAATCGTGGATTATACGGAGTTGATGATCTGTTGGTATAACCAGAGTTTCCATAACCTCGGCTTCCATAGTTTTGGTAACTGTAATTTTGATTCCTGGGTGGCTCAAAATTCCTACCAAATCTAGGAACATCATCATGTCTTGAGAATGATCGTGGATGATGTTGATGCAGATTTTGTGTCCGATGCTTGTCGAATAGATTAGTTATTATTTTACGCTGAATTTGTAATAGTTAGTGAAACGGTCTATCGAACGTGTATAGACCCGCTCGTTTGAAGTGGTCAAACGAGAGGGTTATTCGTTTGACCGTGTGTGGTTGCAAGACAAATTATGGTTGCTTATTGTTGGTGTCGAAGGATAAGGCATCGAAGGATTGTGTATCCTTCGATGAGCTCGAAAGATATCCATCGAAGGTTGAAGATGGACCTCGAAGGATACGGCATCCTTCGAGGTATGTATGTGTCTTTCGAAAGCTGGATGGTCGACAGATGATCTATCGACCAGTCAGTGTTATCCTTCGACCGTGCAACCTGTGTTTGGTATAAATACCAACACTTTGTCATTTGCAACACAAGAGTGAGAGCACAAGTGTGTGCAAGAGAGTGAGTGGAGGTTTGAGACCTCACCGGGAGAAATCACCACTTGATTTCTCCCTGGATGTATACTTCTTTGGTATTAGTTCGGTTTCCATGTAATCGGGCCGATTTGTAACGTTTTACTACCGGATTAATACAAAGTTTGTTTGTTTATCATCTCTTATCTCTTCCATCTTTGAACATAATCATGAAAATCACGGTTTCGGTCCCCAAACCCGGTCCTACAAGTGGTATCAGAGCCTTGGCTCTTCTCCTTGTTAAAACCGAGTGTGTTCTTGGTTTGTTTTTCGGGTGTTAAAGTTCATATTTTTCTGAAAAACAACTTAAAATCTGATAAAACCTTGTTATTTTTCATGTTTACATGTTAGTTATGGGTTTGTGTTAAACATTTTAACAAAATATTGTGTTCGGAATTTGAAGGTTCACCGAAAAATTCATAGTGTTCATTTAAATCTTCATAGTGTTCTTCAAGTTTATGACTTTTTGATCTTTGTGATTAGTTTGGAAAGTTGTTTGTGCATTGGGAAGGGATAATTGATTAAAATTGTCAACCCAAATCTAATTTTGGCAGAAAGTTGGGTCTGAACATACCTTCTGCCGAAAGTTGTGCACCAACCCGTCACCTTTTTCACCAACCTTTCATATCTGTGTCAGTTGTGTCAGAGGCGATCGAAGGATATCTTTCGATATCGAACGATCATCTTTCGATCAAGGAAGGCTCGATAGATAATCATCTTTCGACCCATCCTTCGAAGGTTGTGATCTGTAGTCGAAAGATAAGGATCTTTCATTGTGAATCTTTCGAGATCAGTATTCGAAAGATAAGGATCTTTCATTGTGAATCTTTCGAGATCAGTATTCGAAAGATAAGGATCTTTCATTGTGAATCTTTCGAGTTCAGTATTCGAAAGATAAGGATCGTTCAAATTGTGAATCTTTCGAAGTTTTTGTTCGAAACTCAACAGTGATCTTTCGAACACTGTTGATCCTTCGAACAAGTCTTGGTCTTTCGATCAGGTCTGTATCTTTCGATCTTTGTCTGTTTGAACTTAACAGTTTGTGTTTGTGTAGGTAGTCTATTAGTATTTCATCAAAATGAGTTGTACAAGTCCTTGGGACTGGAGTATTGACTCACAATCTAGTCAACAGCTAACCTCTGCTGCAGATTGGGCGAAAAGTATGTTTCCACCGCCATCAATCAGTCCAAGTCAATGGGCTTTGGTATCCAATCAAAGTCAAAGCATTCAAAATATTTTGATTAGTGAAAGCGAAACGGGCAGCAACAATCGTCCACCAAAGTTAAACCATATGAACGATTATCCATCATGGAAAGGCCGTTTTCACACATATGTGCAAGGTCAAAGCACCGAGCTTTGGAGGTGTTTCATCAATGCATTCAACCCCAATCTTGAAGTTGCAGCATCCACTTCAACGGGTTATGCTAACATGTTGGAAGATGACAAGAAAGCCTATGATTTGGAGAAAAAGGCTTTTGCTACACTCACACAAGCACTTAACAAAGATATCTATCATCAGTTCTCCTATTGTAAAGACACGAAAACATTGTGGGATGCCTTGGTTGCGAGAGGAGAAGGCAATGCAGCTACACGAAAGTCTCGTCATGATCTGTTGAAGAAAGAGTTTGAATCTTTTCAGTTTTTGGAAAACGAAACGCTAAATGATATGACAACACGATTCTATCATTTGATTAGTGAAATGTGTGCTTATGGGGTTGTATCTACTCAACAAGACATGGTGAATAGGTTTGCTGACGCCTTACCTCCAAAATGGAGTTCGTTTATTGAGTTGTTGAAGCATACTGGAACTCTAGACACGATTAACATCTATGAGTTTATTCAGAAACTGGAACATAAAAATGATGAAGAAATCAGGAAAGCAAAGCGAGCTCCCGCTTCTCAGAATACAGAAATGTATTTGCCGGGTTTTGGTCCTTCAGCTAGTTCTAGTTATGTTCAGCAACCAAAGCCTCAAACGGCGTTTGTATCCAATACAAGTTCCTTTCCGTTTCCTCAATCAAATACTGCTCCGGTTTTCGATCCAAGGGCTTATATTCCAACACCTCAACCTTCACCTCAAGTCAATCCGGCACAACCTCAATTCGATCCGAGGGCTTACATTCCTGTTCCATCACAACCACAAACCCAACCACAACAAGCCTTCTATGGCAACAAACCTGATGCTTCAAATCTTTCTAAAGTGAGTATAGAAGCTGCACGGGATCACATTGAAATTCTTAACACTATGGTTAATGCCTACAGCGGATTAGTCGCAAGTCAAATTGGCAACATTAATTTGACAAACGAAGACTATCAGCAGATAGACAGGGATGAAATGGAGTTAATGGATATCAAGTGGGCGTTTGCTAGTGCAGTTAGAAGGGCAAAGGATTTCATGACTCGAACAGGAAGAACTTCGTTGGAAGGCAAAAATGATACGAAGTATGGGTTCAATAAAGATGCTGTCACATGCTTTAATTGCGGTGAAAAGGGTCACTTCAAACGTGAATGCACGCGACCGAGCAAACAAGGCAACCAACAAGGCAACCAAAATCCCTTCCAAAATCAAACAAGTACTTCAAATCAAGCTAACAACGAAAGAGGGATAGTAGCTGCTAACAACCAAACCAACCAGTCAGGGCCTTCAAACCCCAACCGGGCATTGATAGTTCAAGCTGATGAAGGATGTGATTGGTCTGTACAATTGGGAGATAATTATCAAGGAGGTGGAACTGCATGCTATGCAAAAATTATCAATCACATCAAGCATGTTCACAAGGAAGAGTTTTCTGAAAGCGATGACAGTTCTGGTTATCCTGGAAGTTCTGATGAAGAAGGCTCTATTTCTGGGGATAATCAATCCGAGCCTGATGTGAAGGAGGAAGGAGGTACTGGTGTTGAAGATGGAGTTTTCTCTTCTCAGACTGCCTTCATGGCTAATATCACAGCCTCTTCGAGTCAGGTAACATCTGAAACTCTTATTAATTGTAGAGATTGTGAATATATGAGACTTGAATGTGAAAGAATGAAACTTGAATGTGACACAATTCATAGTCACAATCAGAGTTTAGTTGTTGAAATGGCTAAGTGCAAGGAGGCAAACATGGCTTTAAATCGGAACGAAAAAGAATTTAAATCTGTAATAGAAACACTAAAGAAAAGCGTGTCCGAAGTTAACAAAGTGGTTTACCATAAACAAGTAAGTATAAATGAGTACATAAATACTGTTGAGGAAACCAAGAAGCAATTAGCCATTGCCCAATGCGAGCATGATGCGATCAAACAAAAATTGGAGAGTTATTCTAACTCCCGATTTGTGCTTGATCACATCATTGATGTTCAACAACTGAAGGGAAACAAGAAAGGCGTAGGGTATAAGTCGTGTCCGCCCCCTTTGAGACACAACTATACCAGGATGCCCGATGAAGAGGATATGCCTCGGTATGAACCCAGTGTGCCTCTTGATTATGAGGAAGTTACTACTGGCTTAGGGTTCAAACCGGACAATCCATCGGAGGGCTCATCTGATAACAAAGAAAGGTCATCATGTGCCTCAAATCAAAGTCCTCCAACCATTGAAGACTGTGATTCTTCAGATGATGAATCAGATGTGAATGACCAGGATGAATCACTTGATGAGACGAAAGGAGTAGAAATTCCAATTGAGAATCATATTCTTTGTGATCCTCCTACTCCTGCCGTGCAACCGGTTGCCAAGCAAGTGATAGATCCTGTCAAGGATGTCAAAGATGACAATGAATGTGTGTCTGCTGTTAAGAGCAACAACTTGTTGTATACTTTAGTCGGTGATAACAAAATTTATTCAAACAAAGATTTTCCAATCAAAAACGTCAATCAATCCTTGATTGATAAAGTGTTTGAAGATAATACAACTAAGTTTTTGGGAAAAGTGATCCCGAGAGTTTCAGTAACTCAGTGTGATCCTATTCCAAAAGCTGAAGTGAGGAAACAATTTGGAAACCAAAAATTACCGACAAAGCAACAACCTGTCGCTTTTAAGGGTAAACAACAACAACAACGAGCTCCAAAGCTAAAGGCTAAGGTTGAATCAAAAGGAGCTCGTTTCAAGAAGAAAGACAAAGATATCAAGTTTGTGACATCAAGGGGTACTGATAAAATTGAGACTTTTGAAAACAAATCAAACACTGATTTTGTCCAACAAGTCAAGATTTTAAAACGTAACGCTCAAAACAATTACACCCAACACACAAACGGGTGTGATGTAGGAACAAGTACCTCTGGGTCTACAGGTTCAACACGTGAAAGTCGAACCGGTTCTCCTAAGTTTGTTGAAAGGAGAATTTGTTTCAAATGTGGGAAGGTTGGGCACATCATTAAAGATTGCAAAAACTCGCCCAAACCAAATTTTGTTGAAAGAGCCCCCTCTGAACAAGGTCACTCACAACGTCGTCCTGTTTATCCAAAACATGATAAAAGAACTGTTAAAGAACAGGAAACAAAACAACGACGTAAAAATGTGAAGGTGATTGAAAAGGCGTTGAAACCGGAGGTTGTCCAAACAAAGTCTGTGAAGTTAGAAATTAAAAATGAAAAACAAAAACAGATTTGGAAACCAAAATCGGTAACTGTTTCAGGGGGAGGTGCTGTGTTTGAGAATCATCAGGAAATTGAGGTCACAATCCTCGATGATGAAGGACGACCCAAGTCTGTTAAGGCTTGGGTCCCCCTCTCCAACTAATCTTTCAGTGAGTGTGTAGGATATTCCAGGAGGAACTTTCGATAGTCGTAAGATTGTTGATAGTGGAGCGTCCATACACAAAATAGGCAACAGAAGAAATTGCTGCCTTTGTTGGAGAAAATGGAAAGAGAACAGAAGTGTCTGTTAAAAGAGTTTGAAAAGCTTCGACAAAAATGCAAAGCCTTTTACAATCAAGCTTTGATCGGGTCCCCAGGGGTAGATTCAAATCAAAATGTACGCGCCTGCAGCACGTTTGAAGTTCAAAATCAACAAGATGAACGTGCAGTGTACATTTCTTCGCGGTGTTATTGAAGAAAATGTGTTTGTGGAACAAACCAACCGGGTGTGCGGATGCTTTGGCGTGGATTGAACAACCGCACACTACTTCTTCTCAAGAGAAAGACAAAGACCTTCGCTGGTGCAATATGGAAAACCAGCCGGACCCAAAGGTTTATGATCTTGTTGCTGTCAAGAGATTCTCAGTAGCTACAAAGAATCGACTTTGAAATCCACACCGGGTGGATATCCAGTTTGGGAGAGCACTCAGATTCCTTGCAATGCATGAAGCAGTTGCAGGATACGGTTTTAAATTTCTAATCTCTCCTATACTTGTCGATATTTAAGTTGCTTTGTGAATTATTATCTCGTACAGCACTCTTTGGCCAGACAATGTTGTCATGGTCCGCACCGCTTACCGACGTGCCAACTCAGTTTTCCAAAATTTGAGAAATCTTTTCTGATTAAAACTTAATTTTGGTAAAAGGCATTGAGGTAAAACATGAGTTAACCAACATCGGAAAGTCATTTTTGTAAATACCTTTGTGTTTTTTTTTAAATTTATCTTAGTTTGTTGATTTTAGGGGGAGTAAATCCAAAATTTGAAAATTCAAAAACATCGAAAAATTTCAAAAGCTCAAAAACATTGAAAAACAAAAATGAGTTTCCTGGCGAGAAAAAGAGAAAATGATAGTAGATCAGTGGTCTGACTAAACCTCTTTAAACTGAAATGCAAAATGAAATATGTTAAGCAGCTCTATATAAGATGTATCGGTAGGCTCACAATCATTTTAAAGTGTGCAGGGTGATATAAACCTTAAATCGACTGAAGACTGGGTGGGAACCATTCATTGGCATATGGTCTTAGTACCGAAATTTCGTTTGAGAGATTGCCGAGGTTCTGAAATATTCGGTCTTTATGCTGCTTATCATCTGGGTATCATGGTTGTATCTTTTACCGAAAAATAACGGGGACGCAAGTCTAGATCTTCCATGATACTATACATACGTGTACATACTGCATTCGACCTCAATAAGTGATCAACAATCACATGTCCCTCAAAATAAGTGATAAAATATCACAGATTCTTTCCGGGAGTCAAGTTCGTCTCTCTGCTGTACGAAAGTACTGACCTGTTCACGGACTTGCTCCTGTGCCCTCATGCATCTGAAAATCAAGTTCCTCATCAATAAGTGATTCTATCACATAGGGCTTGTTTTCAAATCAAAATAAGTGAGAATCTCACATCATATACGGTCAAACAGATGATAATCGGTATACTCACCGGTAAGATGAACCCTCGTGCATACCTTGATACGGGAATGTGTCGTGATGTGGATGAACACCGGTCGGTAAGTATAAATTATACATTAACGTATCCCCTAATCATGATTACATCTGATAAGTTGAGCTTAAGTGGACAACAATACCGATAATCGTTATAGGATGCTTATCTAAAATGTTAACTAAAAGAACAACAAGAGCGTTTTGACATGACCGTACACTGATATGATTCTCTTACCCTCGAAACTTGCAAAAAGAATGTCTGTATATATTTATTTATTGCTTTCCGTCTTTACGTTTGAAATATGAAAAATTCCAAAAAGATTTTAGGTGTGTTTTAATATAAACTTTATAAAATCCAAAAAGATTTTGCTTCTAGTTTATTTTTGATTGACTGATGTTGGAACTCGAGTCTATCCTATCCAAAATCCTGATCGTAAGCCGGAAAACAATTGCATCTTCATAAATGGTCGAAGTTAACAAGTTTTGAAAGTTAAAGGATTAAAATTGAATATTTTTCTAAACTTTCAAAATATTGTCGGTTGGTGGTTGATTGAGATTTGATCTCATATGTGTCGTTTGTTTATGTTAAACTATATTCCAAGCGGTTGTTCTCATTATGCGTTTAGCTTTCTTGCATGTGCAGATGCTAAAGGCGAGGAGAACATGGTCGTTGACAAGCTTTGGAACGAAGACACGAAGTGGAGGCACTCAAAGGATAAAATGATCGAGTTGCCGCTGACCCTTCATCAACACCACAAGGATCTGAAGAATTGACAAGTCAAAAGATTCACGAGCATGACTCAATGGAGAGTTCAATCTAAGGGGGAGTTTATTGACACACTACCTAAATGAAAAAGGGAGTTTGTTGATACACTTTCTACCTACGACACGTGAAGCCTTTGAAGATCCTCCGACGTGGAAGACATCGAAGTTGAATCTCACGAATAGCGTTGAACCTCACGAGTAGCGTCCAAGGGGGAGTTTGTTGATGCATATTTTGTGGACACGACTCGGCTCGGTTCAACTCGGCTCAGTTCGACTTGGTTTCGACTTGAAGACACGAAGATCAAGACAAAGCTGCTTGTGTCTGTACTTTGTCTGTAATGTGTCATGATACAAAACGATGTCTTGTGTTAGATTTGTTTATATGTGCGTTCGATGTAAGTTTGACCAGTCAACCATCCTCCGGTTTGACTTGGTCAAACAGTTAGCACATTGGTTGAAACATGCTGGTGTCGAAGGATGTCATCGAAGGATGGTTTGTATCCTTCGATGACTTCGAAAGATAATGTACGTCGATAGATACATGTGGACCTCGAAGGATATCATCCTTCGAGGTATGTATGGATCTTTCGGTGGATAGTCTGGTCGATAGATGATCCTTCGACCAGATCTCCTTATCCTTCGACCATAGCTGCTGTGTTCGGGTATAAATACCCAAGTGTTGTGTTCATTTCAGAAGGACAAGAGACGAGAGACAGAAAGATACACTCGAGAGATAGTGAGAGCATTCTGTCAAAAACATACACACACATCAGAGAGAGTTTGCAGGATAGATCTGTAAACATTGTGCTTGTAACCGACCCTTTCATAGTATTAATACATTGGTGTTAATCGTTGAACCTTGTGTGTTTTGTGTTTATACTTGTCTCAACTCGGTTGCACTCTAGCTTGGATTCCGCACTCGCTAGTGTGTTAATATAACAAGGATAAGGTTTTATCTCATCCTCGAGAGGGACCTACAAGTGGTAGGGTTTTATGTTTTTCTCCTCAATAAACAAGTTATCATCATCAAAAATCAAAAATACTATGTTTTCGTCAAATCTGCGGTATGAACAGTCGCTGTGTTCTTGATGTTCTGGGCAGCTGCTTGAAGATTCGAAGGATGACGTTTTGATCGAAAGATGTTATTTTCCTCGAAGGATACTAAGCTTTTCGAAGGATCATCCTTCGGTTGATCAGATCTTTCGATAGATCAAAATATCTTTCAAAATTTATGATCTTTCGTAAGTTGATCCTTCGATAGGCCTTTCATCTTTCGAGGTTAAGAAACATCCTCGAAGGATATCTTTCGTCCATCATATATCTTCTGTTTCGAAGGATCCAAAAAAAAAAAAAAAAAAAAAAAAAAAAAAAGGATGATGAAAACTTGATTTTTTGAAAAAATGTGGGGTAGTCACGGTTACCGATGAAAATGTCAAAAATGGTGACGCGACTATTATGGGCCAAAAACAACACGGTATGTTCGCTTCCGCTCGTCATTCAATGAAGATTGACGACAGTTCCGCTCAGTGGAGGGAATTGGTGAACATTTGACGACAGTTTCTTTGAAGTGGAAAGATTCTGTTAAGGTTTAGAGATTTTACCAAAGAAATGGGGGGATAAAAATTTTTCATATGTTGAATTTCTTCGGTAAATTTCTAAACGCAATCATAGGTATGCTTAAAGATCAAGACTTGATGCAGTTGTTATAGAATGGAACCCTTATCAAATGCCGGTTGGAGTATTGGAAGATCAGCGGAAGATCGGTCAATTGAGCCTTTTGAGGAAATTGCACAACACTCGACTTGGATACGCGTACTTTGAGGGGGAAGTTTTATACAATGAGCATCAAGATACTACTTACCTGGATCATCGGTCAAGGGGGAATTTGTTTACACAGAGAAGATGATTACTTGACTGAAGATCGATGATTGCAGTTGCATTTTCAGCATTCGACAGCAACGGACAAGGGGGAATTTGTTGATGCAGATTTTGTGTCCGATGCTTGTCGAATAGATTAGTTATTATTTTACGCTGAATTTGTAATAGTTAGTGAAACGGTCTATCGAACGTGTATAGACCCGCTCGTTTGAAGTGGTCAAACGAGAGGGTTATTCGTTTGACCGTGTGTGGTTGCAAGACAAATTATGGTTGCTTATTGTTGGTGTCGAAGGATAAGGCATCGAAGGATTGTGTATCCTTCGATGAGCTCGAAAGATATCCATCGAAGGTTGAAGATGGACCTCGAAGGATATGGCATCCTTCGAGGTATGTATGTGTCTTTCGAAAGCTGGATGGTCGACAGATGATCTATCGACCAGTCAGTGTTATCCTTCGACCGTGCAACCTGTGTTTGGTATAAATACCAACACTTTGTCATTTGCAACACAAGAGTGAGAGCACAAGTGTGTGCAAGAGAGTGAGTGGAGGTTTGAGACCTCACCGGGAGAAATCACCACTTGATTTCTCCCTGGATGTATACTTCTTTGGTATTAGTTCGGTTTCCATGTAATCGGGCCGATTTGTAACGTTTTACTACCGGATTAATACAAAGTTTGTTTGTTTATCATCTCTTATCTCTTCCATCTTTGAACATAATCATGAAAATCACGGTTTCGGTCCCCAAACCCGGTCCTACAGATGATTATCCGAATGTTGTCTTTGATTTGGAAATCGGGGGGGTGACGCATTTCGGTTACTCACGAATCTGTTCTGTGCATGAGGTCTAACATTGTTGTTGCTCGAACCTCCAGAACGTTGGTCATTCTCATGTGTTTGGAAAGTAACATGATTTTGTCGTCTGTGAGGGGTTTTCTCACGAGTATCATGTTTTTGAGATGAATTGTCCGATCCTTTACCACGATTTATAACAACTGGTTTCTCCCCATGATCCTGATTTTGTTGTGATTTAACATTTGTTTTACTTCTTGTTTAATCACTTTGTTTTTCTCAACCTTCTGATTTTTACCATTTTTCTTTTCAACATTAACAGATTCATTTTGTGGTTTTTCAACAAAAGGTTTCCTTTGATCAGGATCAACAAGAGATTTACCCTTGTCATCTGGACAGTCTGCTGCTAAGTGTCCTTTCCCACGACACTTATAGCATTTGCGAATTTTCGCAGCATTCTTTGGACGTTCCTCATGATCGGTCGAAGATGATGATTCGTTGGTGGAATTTTTCAAAATTTGGTTCACAAACTGAGAGTTGGAACCAGTTTCGATCTTTACTTCTTCTTTGACAAAATCCTCCCCTTTAACAAACTCAGTTTTAGGGATATTTTTCAAAGACCTTTTAGAATTCCCACGTGACTTTGTTTTTGACTTCACATTTTGAACTTGATTAAGCATTTCCAAAATCTTATTGTTTATCAAATTTTCAATGTTTTCAAGATTTACTTCATTTTTCTTTGACACTCCACTCATCTTTGACTGATCTGAGTCAGTAACTTCATCTGGCTCAGATTCTGACTCACTTTGCGGTTCAACCGTCAGAGGAGTCTTTGGCACAAAATTTTCCAATTCAGGATCAATGCTTGGCATCGATGTATAATTATGGTTTACCGCTGGAGGCACTTTCTTATAACCGATGCCGAACATTTCTTCCTCAGATTCTTTGAGACGTTGGTTGTTAATACAGAAATTCATCACTTCAGATGAATCCCGGAACTTTTCAATTTTTCGTTGCAAGTCTAAAATCAGATTATCCTTTTCCAAAATGATTTTGTTCTTTTCCAAAACACAATTTTGATTCATTTCAAGTTCAGATTTTAATTCCTGATTTTTAACAGTTCCTTGAGCCACAAGTCTCTCAAATTCAGAGATATCATTTTTCAGCGCTTTTATCTTAATTCGGTGTTCTTTATCCGAATTAGACAAAACAGCAATGAGTTCTCTGGATTTTTCTAAATCTGCAATTAAGTTTGTGTTGTGAAGTGCGTATCTATCAATCTTAGTCACAAACTTAACATATCTAGCACATCGCTTATCTACAGAAGATGATTTTACCTGAATGCCAGCCATGAATGCACAAGCCTCGTTTTCAAAGGAGTTTTCTTCCAACCTTTTAGCTTCTGCATCCGCAAATTGCTGCATTTCAGCTGTGGAGATGTTGAATTCAAAGCATTCTCCCTTTTCTCCATCTTCTGTTTTGTCAGCCTTTTCAACAGACTCTTCATTCGGGTTATCTTCATTCTCAGATACATTTCCCGAATTCAACTCTTCCCCAAGAACCTCAGCTACAACTGCAAGCTCCTCAATACTAGTCTCTTCGACCATCTCTTCACACACTTCTTCAGCTACAACCGCAAATTCCTCAATGCTAGTCTCTTCGACAATCTCTTCACACACTTCTTCGTTGACAATTTCAGCTATAAAGGCTTGTGACACAATAGCTCCTGAAGTGTCTTACAATGCACAGCCCCAGTCGTAAGGCTCAGTCACTTTTTGTAAAGATTGAGCCACCAAGGCATTGTTTGTTGAAGGTGTAAGATTTTCAGAACCACTTGGACGAGCACTTGAGTTTGAAGTAGTTGCTGAATTGTTGTGAGGTCTTGAGTTGTTTCTTTGAGAGTAGTTTTCTCTGTTCGATCTTTCCATCTTCGGCTTCCGACAATCACGTGCGAAATGCCCGTAGATGCCGCAGTTGTGACATTTCACCTTTGACATGTCGACTCCCATTCGAGTCTTTGTCTGACCTCCTATGAACTTCTTACCCGTCTTCAACAGAAAATTCTTCGCTCTACGGATTAACAATGCCATATTGAGTTGTAGATCAAGTTCTTCCATTTCGTCTTGATCTATCTGATCAAAGTCCTCATCGAGACTTGACGGTTCAACGAGCTTTCCAAGACAGAAGTTCTCGTAGGCAGTCATGAAGGACGCCAACAGACTCATGTTTTCTTCAATCAACTTTAAATAGCTTGCATCTATCTTAGGAATGTTCAGACTTGTTCCTTGAGATTTCTGAGCTCCACCAGACGAGTACATCCCTTGATTGGAATTGGTTGTTCCACTTGAACTGACATTGTTCCTTATAAAGGCGTGTTCACTTGCAGAACCTTCGTTCTCCGAATACAAAGCAATACCGACTCCACCATTACTACCCTTCTCCGTTGGTTTTGAAGCTTTATATAACTGAGGATCTTGGATCTTCTCGAAATCAGATGCTTGATCTTCCATATTCCAAGAATAACCCTTCAGTTTTTGTACAACTTCTTCCAATGAAAGCTCTTCATAGAGAACACCTTCTCTAATCAAAGCGGTGTACATATTCCATTCTCTGGAAAGGCAATTCAGAAACTTCTCAACCTTCTCAAATTCAGTGTAAATACCTTCCTGACTTCTTTCAAGTTCGCTCAACAAATGATAAAACCGGTTCACTGTGTCATCAAATTATTCATTTTTCAAGGCTTTAAACACAATGAATTGAGTCTTCAAACGTTCGAGTCGTCGTTTCTTGTATATTGCATTTCCTTCATAGCGTTCGATCATGATATCCCACAACTCCTTCGAGGTATTTCTCTTACGGAAAGTATGAAGTATCGATTGTGTCATAGCCATCGTTATCATTGACATAGCTTTCTCTTCACAATCAAAGAATTTCTTTTGGTCCTCAGTGAGAGCCAAGTACGTATCAATCGTCAACGTACGTACTGGAGTAGCTCCACATCCCTTAACGATACACAACCAAATCTTGATGTCTTTTGCTCGTACATACCTTTCGAACCGATCCTTCCATTCTGGGAAATCCAATTCATTGATCAACAGAGGAGGCTTGTCGTCACTCCCCACTTCAGCATTGTGTTTGAGATTCTGAACCATTGCCGTAAGATTGTTCGCCATTTGAACAAAGTTTGAATGAAACAGAAGGTTAACAGTAGGTTTCCAAGCAAGAACTGTGTCACTGAGAAGATTTACTAGGTCCAAGCTCGGAGAGAAAACACGGAGTGAAGTGTCTGAGCTTTAATCAGACTGTGAAACCCGGATCACAGAAACATGAAATAAAACACAACAGAAAAACTCGAACACTAATAAAAGATCAGATTTCCCAAGAATATAAAGTTCGGTCTCCTAACAAGCTCACAAAAGTCGGACTCTAATAACAAGGTTAAAATTCGGACTCAAGTACACTTGCTAGACTGAAATTCGGACCTAGTAAAGTTTGGACTTAAAAGTCGGACTCTACTATCAATAAAAAAGATCGGACACTACTAATCAATTAAAAGTCGGACTTGCACCTAGTTAAATAAAGGTCGGAACTCTACAATGAAGCTAAAGTCGGACTTGCAAACACAAAGTAAAAAGTCGGACAAGCAAACACAAATAAAATACGGACCTAATATATTATAATACTAAAAGAGATAGTAACAAAAAATCGGACACAAGTAAAACTTGATATAAAAATCGGACTCAATATATATATGAAAATTCGGACTCTAGATATAGTTAAAAAATTCGGACATAAAGACATAAAGAAAAAAAATTCGGACTGGACTCTATGAAAATAAAATTAAAAAAAAGTTCTGACACAAAGAAACTAACTTAAAAATTCGGACCAATAAAAGAAAAACTACGGACAACCTAATAAATTGAAATATGGACTCTACCTAAAAAGACAAACTCTACCTAAAAAGACAAACTTAGACTACCTATATAAATATTGAAATTCGGACTCCTTATTATAAATAAACAAAAGGTTAAAAGTCGGACCTATATAATACTAAATAAAAAAACAATTCAGACACTAAAAATCAAGCTATATAGTTCGGACTAGGACTCTACCTAAATAACTTTAAAAAAAACTCGGAATCTAAGCTGTAAAAGTCGGACTTTATAACTCAAACCAAATAAACTCAGACCCAATGTGTAATAAAGAAACTCGGACACTACTAAAACTTATAAAGTTCGGACTTAATCAACTAGATATAAAAGTCGGACACTATTAATAAGATATAAAATTCGGACAGACTCTTAACCTAGAAAATTCGGACCAATATTGTAACCAAAACTTCGGACAGTGAATAAAGGTCGGACGGAATAGAGATTTGAAACTCAGAACAAAGAGTTTTCAAAACTCTGAAGAGCCAATCTCCGGACTATCTCCCCAATGTGACTACACACTGGTTCAACAATACCCCGGAGACACAAACACAGAATGTAAACTACGGACAAGGCTTCCAAAGATCAATCTCAGAATCTTTTTCACCTTCAAAACTCTGTATAACAAGAACCAAAAACCCCTGTAAAACCCAGATGAAGAATAACACTAAAAAAACACTAAACTACTCAAAATCCATCATCAAATCACTAGATATGAATGAAGAATCATGAATAAAACACAAAAACTCACTAAACCCTATCAAAAGATGAACTTTTCTCACAAAAACCTTCAAACTAAGAAACACCTACAGTAGTATGAGCACACTGCTCTGATACCACTTTAAAGGACTCCTAATCCAAGATCTCACTCAGCTAAAGCAACCAACAGGTGTGCAGAATCCACCTGATGATCCACCACTGCAGATGAAACACTAGTATGCAAAGATTTGTGAGAGAAATCAAGAATACACTGAGTATTCTTGATGAGGAAGATGAATGACGTCACTCACACAAAGCAGCCGCCAGACAAAACACACACAATGATTAGGGTTAGGTGCACAGAATTTCACACAGAATCGCCACCTTGTCTATTCCACATAAAGGTATATATACAAGGTAAACTCCGGACCTTCAAGACAAACTAGAAAGCCCGGACAAACCAAAACTACACAACACAAAACTCTGAACTTTATCCCTATACAAAACTCAGACAAAGTTCCTAGCCTTAAACCCCTGACCTTTGTCCTTAACATAAACCTCAGACAAAATACAATCCTAAAGTTGGGACAAAGTGTCCCTAGGATAAAGTTGGGACAAACTTTCAAAAATGTACAATAAAGACCCTAATAAATGGGAGACATGCACTTATCACCTAAAGTGCATTAACACCCAAGCGTGAGACCAGAAAGCCGGCCCGACTCAAGGAATGATCCAGATCAATGCAACATGTTTTAGTTTGTTTCGCACGTTTAAATTGTTTAGCATTGCATTGAACTGTTTCAGCATATTTTTAGAATATTCCATTTGCATGATAGGGTAGTGGATGCATGTAGAGGTAGTGGCATGGAATAAGGGACATGGGTGCTTAACTTCCACGTCTCCTGCATATTTAATTAGGATTTTGCATGAAGAAATACAACAGAAAATTGCCCCGAAAATTGCCCCAAAATTGTCTTTCTTCCTTCAATTCTTTGGAGTCTAATCCACTCTACGGATTACATATCAATTGGTGCTTTCATTAGCTAACTCCCCTCCACCACCATGCCTCCTCGCCGTGACAACACCGACGACCCACCCCCCACCACCAACGACTTACTGCAGCAACTTATAAACTCCACCGCCGCCGCCGCCGCCCAACAAGCGCCCATTTTCAACAACTCATCGACAAAACCCGAAACCTTCACACTAAACTCGATCTCTAGGCCAATGTTCTCACAACCCTATCTGAAAAGACCGCCACCGACTCCCCTTCCGGTTTTAAATTCAAAAAACCTACCGACCCACCTCCCTCCTCGTCCAATAACCACCCACGAACACCCAAGATTACTCTTACGTTTTTTGATGGCTCGAATCCGTCAGGATGGATCTTTCAAGCGGAAAACTTTTTCACTTACTACAGAATTCCGGATGACGAGCGTGTGTCATTAGCGGTTTTTTATTTCATTGGTGATGCTCTCGCTTGGTATCAAAACCTAGCAAACAACAAGATCCTCCCTTCGTGGACCCCGTTCAAACGCGAGGTCGAGCGCCGTTTTGGACCTTCTGCCTTTGAAGACCATGAAGCGACCTTGTTTAAGCTCACTCAAACATCGACTGTTACGGCTTATCTTACTGAATTCGAACGAATCAGTAACCGTGTCATCGGATTGAACCAACAAGCCCTTCGTAGTTGTTTTATTTCGGGCCTTAAACCGGAAATCCGAAACGAACTCGCCGTCCTTCGACCCTCAACCCTACACGACGCCATTGGTTTAGCTAAAACTGTTGAAGACAAAGTGGCCCACCCAACTAAAGCCAAATCCTCCTACCCCACTCGTCCATCTTTTTCCACTTCAAACCCTTCCTCATCAGTAGCCACCACACCTTCAACCAACACTCCTAATATCACTCAACCACTTTTACCCAATCCACCTAAACTTAACAATACCCTACCATTTACGAGGCTTTCTGCTGAAGCTCTCCAACAACGAAAAAAAGATGGTTTGTGTTTTAAATGCCCTGAAAAAAAAATTCCGGGTCACAAATGTTCCCCACCACAATTTTTGTTGATTGTGGACAACGAAGATCATGACGACATCCTAGACGTAAACTTTGACACCCAAACTATAACACAGCTCGATCCAACACCACCTCAAATGCTTTCGTTATCCGACGCGGCATATTTCGGTTTTTCCTCACCTCAGACGTTGCGAGCAAACGGGCTATATCAATGGTCAACCGGTTACAATTCTAATCGATTGTGGAAGCACACATAATATTATCAAACCCAGTATCGCTTCCCTCCTACAACTGCCAATTAACGCGATTCCCAAGTTCGAAGTTATGGTCGGCAACGGAAATGCAACGGCTTTTGTCCAGAGATTAATATTCAGGTCCAAAAGGCAAGTTTTCAGATTCCGTTTTATGTTTTACCAGTTGAAGGCACTGATATCGTTTTGGGTATTACATGGCTTGCTTCCCTTGGGCTCTCTGCCGATTTTTCCATTCCGGAAATATCGTTCACCAAGGATGGTATAACTCATACTATCCATGGAGAATTACTGGGTCGACCGTGTTCACCAAGCTCGTTATCGACTTTATTACACCACAATTCCATTGCTTCCCTTCCCACACTGACCTTTGAACCCACCCATCCTCACACTATCAAGCCTACTGTTGCACCCTCCCATGCAAACCCTACCATCGCTAAATTGTTACAACACTTTAACAACTTGTTTGATGAACCTCATAACCTGCCACCGAACCGATTCCATGACCATCACATTCCGCTAGTTAACGAATCCCAACCCGTTAATGTCAAACCTTACCGTTATCCCCACTACTAAAAACGGGTTATGTCACAGCTTATATCCGAAATGCTCCAAAAAGGAATTATTCGGCCAAGCCAAAGTCCGTTCTCCTCTCCGGTTTTATTGGTTAAAAAAAGGATGGAACTTGGCGTTTTTGTGTCGATTATAGAGCTCTTAATGCCGCTATAGTACGTGACCGCTTTCCTATTCCGACCATTGACGAGCTTCTAGATGAACTTCATGGTGCCACAATTTTCTCAAAAAATGATCTACGCTCCGGTTATCATCAAATCCGTGTTGCAAAGGAAGATATCCACAAAACCTCTTTTAGCACGACGGATGGCCACTACGAATTCCTCGTGATGCCATTTGGTCTTTCCAATGCACCATCAACCTTTCAATCTGCAATGAACGATTTATTTCATACGGTACTTCGGAAGTTTGTTTTAGTTTTTTTTTATGACATTTTGATCTACAGTGGCAATAAGGAGGAGCATTACCGTCATCTTCAGTTTGTTTTTGAAACTCTTCAAACGAACCACTTTCATGCAAAGGCATCTAAATATGTTTTTGGTGTGTAAGAGATTTCCTTTTTAGGACACATAATTTCATGCAACGGCGTCGCACCGGAACCCGATAAAGTACATGCTATTCAACAGTGGCCATCACCATCATCTTTCACCACACTCCGCGCTTTTTTGGGATTAACCGGTTATTACTGACGCTTTGTACAAGGTTATGCAAATATCACAACACCTTTAACTGACATTTTGAAGCAAAAGGAGTTTTCTTGGAGCCCCGAAGCACAAACTGCCTTCACCTCATTAAAAGCCCACATGCAACACTTGGTGACCTTAGCCTTACCCAATTTTACCAAACCCTTCGATGTCACAACTGACGCGTCGGGTCATGCCATCGGTGCCGTACTTTCCCAAGATCATACACCAATTTCTTTTTTTAGCAAGAAATTATGCACCAGCATGCAGGGTCAATCCACCTACACCAAAGAACTATACGCCATCAGTGAAGCTGTTAAAAAATGGCGCCAATACCTGCTAGGCCGCCGATTTCGTATATACACTGATCATCATAGTCTCAAACACATCCTCACCCAAACGATTCAAACACCGGAGCAACAAAAGTGGGTTACCAAACTTATGGGTTATGATTTTGAAATCCATTTTAAACCGGGCAAAGAAAATAGTGTGGCTGATGCGTTAAGTCGCGTTGACATTCCTACCATGTTGGCGATATCATACCCGAAAGCAAGTTGGTTGGATGAATTACGTGTTTATTTTCGCAACGATGCTAATGGTCGTAACTTCTTCGAAGGCATACAAAAGGATCCGCTCGGGTTTCCTCACCATCTCGTTCGGGATGGCTTGGTCTATGTACATGGAAAAGTGTATATTCCACCGATCACCGACCTTCGTCAACCTCTTTTACAAGAGTTTCATTCGTCTTTCTTAGGTGGCCATGCAGGAATTAATGCTACAATCAAGCGACTTTCAGGTTCGTTCACTTGGCTTGGTTTAAAAAATGACGTTTCCTCATTTATTAGAAGCTGTGAAATATGTCAATCAATCAAGACTCCGAACCATAAACCGTATGGTTTACTTCAGCCTCTTCCGACACCGGAACATCCATGGCATGATATTTCCATGGATTTTATTACAAATTTGCCTCCTTCAAAAGGGAAAACGACAATATGGGTGATTGTTGATCGGTTGTCGAAATTCGCACATTTTATTCCGCTGGCAACGGGCTACACATCGGTATCTCTAGCTCCATTTTTATGCGGGAAGTTTATCGTTTACATGGGTTACCAAAGTCGATTGTATCGGACCGAGATCGGGTGTTTATCAGTGGGTTTTGGAAGGAATTGTTTAAGCAAATGGGAACTAAGTTACTTCACTCAAGTGATTACCACCCGCAAACGGATGGGCAAACCGAGGTCGTCAATCGATGCCTCGAAATGTATCTTAGAGCCTTTGTTTTTAATGAACCCAAGAAGTGGGAGCGTTATCTATATTTGGCAGAATTTTCTTATAATACTGCGCACCACTCGTCAATCAACATGTCTCCTTTTCGAGCTCATATGGAAGAGACGTTGCCTCAATCCATGAGTATACACCAGGTACAACCCGAACAACGTCAGTTGATTCCTCATTGGCTGAACACCAACGTCTTATTAGCAAGCTCAAACAAGCCATTGAAGTCGCAAAACAGAAGATGATAAATAACACAAATAAGAAACGGGTGGATAAAGAATGTTTTAGTTTGTTTTGCACGTTTAAATTGTTTAGCGTTGCATTGAACTGTTTCAGCATATTTTTAGAATATTCCATTTGCATGATAGGGTAGTGGATGCATGTAGAGGTAGTGGCATGGAATAAGGGACATGGGTGCTTAACTTCCACGTCTCCTGCATATTTAATTAGGATTTTGCATGAAGAAATACAACAGAAAATTGCCCCAAAAATTGTCTTTCTTCCTTCAATTCTTTGGAGTCTAATCCACTCTACGGATTACATATCACAGGCCTCTGCTTATCGAAAACTAGTGGCTGCTGAGAATTTGACTTCTTTATTCAAGCAGCGACTTTTAAGGTAGACCGTTGTTCATGAGATCCCGTAATATCCTCTTCCGTAAATCCATCCTTGGAATGCAAGTAACTTTTTTTTTTGAAAATTGAACTTCGTTAAAACACAACGAGACAACTCCAAGCCAGAGATGGAATGCAAGTACATAACAACAGTTAAGTCTTTCTCAACAAAAAATCCAACTTCAATTCATCAAATCAAATCATCGGTTTCTTTCCCTGAAATTATGCATCTCCCACTTGTATATTGTCTCAAGACATTACCTGACAATATGTTCAACTCAACAAACGAGTATGACCGACTTGTACGTGGTCTCGACTCCTACTCTGTACCTGAAAACGTTACAGGTTCATTGTTAGGCTATGAAAGCTCTATAGCCCGATCAGAACTCCAAAACCATTTCAGCGCACCTATGTTTTGGATTGGGATGTACATCGCATTGGCATCTCTGGTTTGCATCCTTGCCATTGTGGCTGATTTATTACACGGTTTCCGTAGCAGAAAGCTATGGTTTCCGTGTAAGTATTTTAGAATTAATGCTGCTTTTCTCACCATAATATCTGCTGCAATGAAGTTACCTGTGGATCTAGCGGGTTCGATGCCCGGTGACGTAGACAAAGCCACAAAGCTCGGGAGCATGGCCTTTATGTGCACCATGATGGCTAATTTATTGCCTTGTTTAGCAACCATGGACAACAACGAGCTTTTGTCAAACATCACAGCTTTGTGTGTTCTTGTCATCACCTTGGTTGTCAATGTTTGCATTCAAATACAAACTGGAGTTCTATCCACGTATGCCTATAAATACGATGACATTGGCCTCCCATTTATAGTTAAAGGCAAAATCATAGATATAATAGCCTCCATTTATGTGATTTTCTTAGCTGTGTTGTTAATGATACATGTATGTTCATGAGTGTGCCTATTGGCACACTAAAGTGCCTATTGGCACACCAAACCCTAGCAAAATTAGGGTTTATCTACGCTGCGTATTGGTCAATACGCAGCGTATAGGGTTACCCTTATACGCTGCGTATTGGTCAATACGCAGCGTAGATAGACCATAGATCTCAGTGCCTGATTACCAATCATTGCACAGAAAACAATGTCCCATACGCTGCGTATTGCTCAATACGCAGCATATATAAAACTGATGCAAATTTGGGGTCATTTAGGTAGGTTTGAAGTGTAATTTTTTTCCCAGGTTTATATAAGCTGCGTATTGAGCAATACGTAGCTTATATACAGGGACCATTTTTGTATATTTATGAAACTTCAGGGACCATTTTTGTATATTTATGAAACTTCAGGGACCATATTTGTATATCATGAAACTTCAGGGACCATTTTTGTATATTTATGAAACTTCAGGGACCATATTTGTCAGTTTTCGAAACTTTAGGGACCTTTTTCTAAATTTTCGAAAAACCAGGGACCATTTGTAGAAATTTATGAAATCTCAGGGACTATTTTTGTAAAAATATCAAAAAAGATGTAAAAGGGGGTCTTCATTTAAGAACCGGCCCTTGCAAGACTCGAACTCATGACCTCTCGTTTAGAACCGCAACGCCTTAACCAGTTTATCCTCTGTCCAGAGCTGTTAGAATATGAAACTTAATTTTTATATGTAGTAGGTATTCTATACGCTGCGTATTGACCTATACGCAGCGTATATAAGTCTTCAAATACGCTGCGTATTGACCTATACGCAGCGTATTTGAAGACTTATATACGCTGCGTATAGGTCAATACGCAGCGTATACAACCTTCTGAATTTTAATTGCACACAGAACCTGTTAAATAACCTGTTGTATTCCAGAACCTGTTAAATAACCTGATATATTCCAGAACCATATCGATACAACAAAACATGTTATATAACCTGCCATAATTTTATATGTACACCACAATATAAAAGTTTGTGCATACATAACAAAATGATATATACAAGAGTTTGATATATACAATAAAAGTTTGTGAATACATAACAAAATGATAAAATACTACTACTGCTGCTCCTGCTGCTGCTGCTGCTCCTGCTGCTGCTGCTGCTCCTGCTGCTGCTGCTGCTGATGCTGATCCCATTCCGCATCCGTAATGAAGGGTAGTGGAGGTAACCCATGATGCTGTCGCTGCTGCTGCAGCGCCCCCGCCACCCACTCCAACAGATAATTGTTTCTTTCATGTAACCGAAGTTGCCGCTGATATGATGGGTCAGCACCGGGCCAAACATGGCGTGGGAACTGAGGCGCCCCTGGTGGTCCACGCGGTGGTGGTGGCTGCGGAATGACGACGGCCGGCTCATACGGCTCCGGTGGCTCCGGATCATGCGGGGGATAATACAGAGGGAACTCCGCCGGCAGCTGTTCAGGCTGATATTGCGTGCCGTCCTTCTTCTTAAACCGCTTCCCGTCTGGGAAGTCTTTGGTAACGTGCATTCCGGATATAACATTCTTCCCCATCCGCTTCGGCTGTGCCGGCGGACCTACATTGTCGCGGTCAGTCTCCGGATGATAGCCCAACGAAAGGGCTATCCTAGTCACGTAGGCTCCGCCGAATAACAATCCGCGCTCCTGTCGATGATGCGCGGAGGCGAAGTATTGCGCCAACCCGTGGGCGAGAGCGCACGGCCTCTTGTATAAGAGGCAATATAAGAAAAATAAATCGCCACTGGTGCACCACTCCTTGCTTTTGTTTCGAGCAGTGATCGAAGTGGAAATCATTTTGTGTAAATACCTGCACAAAAGGAAACCAGTCAGTAAATAATAATCAGACGACATCGACTAAGATCGTCGTTAAATAATATTTTTTTATTATTTAGTCGACGTCGTCCGTAAGGCGCGTACGGGCCTAACGAGCGTCGAAACTAAGTCCGTCGTTAAAATATATATTTTTTTTATTGTTTAGTCGAAGTCGAACCGTAAGGCGCGTAGGTCTCTAACGAGCGTCGAAACGGAGATCGTCGTTAAAGTATAAAACTTTGATCTTAGTTTCGACGCTCGTTAGGGACCTACGCGCCTTACGGTTCGACTTCGACTAAACAATAAAAAAATATATATTTTAACGACGGACTTAGTTTCGACGCTCGTTAGGCCCGTACGCGCCTTACGGACGACGTCGACTAAATAATAAATAAAAAAATATTATTTAGTCGACGTCGTCCGTAAGGCGCGTACGGGCCTAACGAGCGTCGAGGCCCGTACGCGCCTTACGGACGACGTCGACTAAATAATAAAAAAATATTATTTTAACGACGGATTTAGTTTCGACGCTCGTTAGCGCGTACGGGCCTAACGAGCGTCGAAACTAAGTCCGTCGTTAAAATATATATTTTTTTTATTGTTTAGTCGAAGTCGAACCGTAAGGCGCGTAGGTCTCTAACGAGCGTCGAAACGGAGATCGTCGTTAATGTATAAAACTTCGATCTCCGTATCGACGCTCGCTAGGGACCTACGCGCCTTACGGTTCGACTTCGACTAGACAATAAAAAAAATATATATTCTAACGACGAACTTAGTTTCGACGCTCGTTAGGCCCGTACGCGCCTTACGGACGACGTCGACTAAATAATAAAAAAATATTATTTAGTCGACGTCGTCCGTAAGGCGCGTACGGGCCTAACGAGCGTCGAGGCCCGTACGCGCCTTACGGACGACGTCGACTAAATAATAAAAAAATATTATTTAGTCGACGTCGTCCGTAAGGCGCGTACGGGCCTAACGAGCGTCGAAACTAAGTCCGTCTTATATTTTAACGACGGACTTAGTTTCGACGCTCGTTAGGCCCGTACGCGCCTGATCGTCGTTAAATAATATTTTTTTTATTATTTAGTCGACGTCGTCCGTAAGGCGCGTACGGGCCTAACGAGCGTCGAAACTAAGTCCGTCGTTAAAATATATATTTTTTTTATTGTTTAGTCGAAGTCAAACCGTAAGGCGCGTAGGTCTCTAACGAGCGTCGAAACGGAGATCGTCGTTAAAGTATAAAACTTCGATCTTAGTTTCGACGCTCGTTAGGGACCTACGCGCCTTACGGTTCGACTTCGACTAAACATTAAAAAAAATATATATTTTAACGACGGACTTAGTTTCGACGCTCGTTAGGCCCGTACGCGCCTTACGGACGACGTCGACTAAATAATAAAAATATATTATTTAGTCGACGTCGTCCGTAAGGCGCGTACGGGCCTAACGAGCGTCGAAACTAAGTCCGTCTTATATTTTAACGACGGACTTAGTTTCGACGCTTGTTTCGACGCTCGTTAGCGCGTACGGGCCTAACGAGCGTCGAAACTAAGTCCGTCGTTAAAATATATATTTTTTTTATTGTTTAGTCGAAGTCGAACCGTAAGGCGCGTAGGTCTCTAACGAGCGTCGAAACGGAGATCGTCGTTAAAGTATAAAACTTCGATCTCCGTATCGACGCTCGCTAGAGACCTACGCGCCTTACGGTTCGACTTCGACTAGATAATAAAAAAAATATATATTCTAACGACGAACTTAGTTTCGACGCTCGTTAGGCCCGTACGCGCCTTACGGACGACGTCGACTAAATAATAAAAAAATATTGTTTAGTCGACGTCGTCCGTAAGGCGCGTACGGGCCTAACGAGCGTCGAGGCCCGTACGCGCCTTACGGACGACGTCGACTAAATAATAAAAAAATATTATTTATTATTTAGTCGACGTCGTCCGTAAGGCGCGTACGGGCCTAACGAGCGTCGAAACTAAGTCCGTCTTATATTTTAACGACGGACTTAGTTTCGACACTCGTTAGGCCCGTACGCGCCTTACGGACGACGTCGACTAAATAATTAAAAAAATTATGTTTAAAAAAATAAATCTGTTTAAAAAAAATCTGTTAAAAAACAGTTTTCTGTTTAAAAAACTAAGATCGTCAAAAAATAGTTTTAACGACGTTCTCAGTTTCGACGCTCGTTAGGACCGTACGCGCGTTATGAGCGTCAAAACTAAGATCGTCAAAAAAAATCTGTCTAAAAAAATATTCTGTTTAAAAAAAAAATTCTGCTTAAAAAAATCTGTTAAAAAAAATTCTGTTTAAAAACAGTTTTCTGTTTAAAAAAAAAAATTCTGCTTAAAAACAGTTTTCTGTTTAGAAAAAAAAAACAGCGTGGGTTTAAAAAATCTGTTAACTAACGTACCTGTGAAGTGGATCCTTAATCGTCGTAACCCTCCCCTTGGATTGATGGTGGTCCCACTGACCCATGTCCGCGATCAGAGCCCAAAACCCTAAAAGCGTGGGTTTATCAACAATTACCAACCCCTGTTTACACGAATGTTTATTAAACGTTAAATTAGTATTAAATCTTAAATTTTATATATTAAAATAATAATAATAACAATACAAAATTTGTGTTAAACATACCGTCCTATATAGATCCGTAGCGATCTCAGCCTCCGTATACAAACCGCTATGCACCGCAAAGTCTGCAAGTGACATAGAACGCGCCTGGCCAGCCATGCGAAACGAAACCTCGGCCGGCTGCGCGGGGTCCACAGCCTCATTTGGCCGACGAGGATGAAACTCGAACGACGACAGGAACTCGATCAGTATCTCCCTGTAGCTCGGCGTAAACGCTAGCTCAAACAGTCGATCCCACGGTGAATCACGGGGAACAAACTCCCGCGCCCAATCTTCCGCCCCGAGCTCCCGGAGGGTTTTCCAAGAAACCGCAAAATGGGCACCGACGTGCATCTTCCGAAGCTTGTCGCAACGGAGAGCAGCGTCGGACTCCGGAGGAAACTCCAAATACGGGTGATTCAGGAGAGGATCCGCCGGTGGACGCTTCTGCTTTTGCGGCTGCTCCGGATTAATTTCTTCTATTTCCATTTCAGCATCCATCTTTCTCGTCCTGAAAACCAAAAAATTTTAGATTGGGTTCACTTTTCTAAATGTTCCAATTTCATATGTTCGAACATAAAAAAAATCGGGTCGGTTCGACGGTTCGAGTCGGGTAAGGTTCATCACATAATAAAATAAGATACAATAATGGGTCAAAGCACATCAGAGACTCTAATTTGTTGCCTTACAACGACTCAAAATCAATAAAAATTCACTAACAAAATCAAATCAAATAAGGAATCTGATTTGCAGATCTGTAAAACAGATTCTGCAGTGCGGCTAAATAATAAACAGATCCGTAAAATGAAACGAATCTGATTTGCAGATCTGTAAAACAGATTCTGCAGTGCGGCTAAATAATCGGACTGATTCTTCACTCTGCAGTGCGGCTAAATATCGGACTGATTCTGCAGTGCGGCTAAATAATAAACAAATGAAACGAATCTGATTTGCAGATCCGTAAAACAGATTATATCGGCTAAAACAGATCCGATTCTGCAGTGCACGGACCTGTTCTGCACGTTTGTTTAATTTTTTTTAAAACAGATCCGTAAAACAGATTATATCGGCTAAAACAGATCCGATTCTGCAGTGCACGGACCTGTTCTGCACGTTTGTTTAATTTTTTTTAAAACAGATCGTAAAACAGATTATGTCGACTGATTTGCAGATCCGTAAAACAGATTATATCGGCTAACAGATCTGATTCTGCAGTGCACAGACCTGTTCTGCACGTTTTTTTATTTTTTTTAAAACAGATCCGTAAAACAGATTATGTCGACTGTTCTGAGTTCGTACAAAGCCAGTTACGCACACGCCCTTGGTTACGCGTCTGTTACACGCTTTTACTGCGGTTATTTTTTTTAAAACAGATCCGTAAAACAGATTATGCCGCGTCTGTTACACGCTTTTACTGCGGTTATGCGTACCAGAGCTTGGACACGCGGTAGGCGCTTAACGCAGTGCTCGACACGAAACCGACTTTGCACGAGTAACTGACGCCAGTTACGCACACGCCCTTGGTTACGCGTGTTTAGTGCCAGTTACTTGTAATTAACATCACAAGATACTAGATAGCATTCCTAATTCAGAAAATCTGCTCGAACGAAACTAACTACGAAAGAATTCACTATTCAGCAATCAATTCTTTCAAGCCTAAAACATATCTAAAACCCCTAGTAACGACGTTTCAGTAGTCTGTATGAAGATTTCCCTCTAAACAGTCCATATATAAAAGTATCAGACTGAGACTACTCATGAATTTATCAATTAACTGAACAAAAAAGCAATTTTTTTAATAAAAAACAAACATGAAAGAATTCACTATTCAGCAATCAATTCTTTCAATCTAAACCCTAGGTTTCACAACTAATTCGAAATAGATATTCACCAAAAATTAAGCAATTAACTTACATAAAAGAATTCAGCAGAATTGGAGTATGTACACTGTAATTACCAGTTAAAAGCAAACCCTAATCACTAACCAAACCCTAACTTACCTAAAAAAACATCTAATTTACGGATAAAATACAAAAAAAAAATCATAATTACTTGAATAGGTTGACCAAATACCTGTTTTATACTTCGAATTCGGGTCGTATACGGTCGAATAAGCCTGGTCGCCTCTCTTCTTTGTGCGTTTTTGTGCGTATTAAGATTTGGGGAAGAACAGAGCTGCGTAGGTATTTCACTGAATTAAATCAGTACCTCTACGCAGCGTATAGATCCCTACGGAGCGTATAAGAATAATCAGTTTACCATTTTACCCTTCTGTTTTGGGGCAATACGAGGCTGACTATAAGGGTAAAAACGTCATTTAGAACGCCAAATAAGCTGCGTATGGATCTCTACGATGCCTTGTACTATTATTATTATTATTATTATTATTATTATTATTGTTATTATTATTATTAATATTATTATTATTATTATTAATATTATTATTATTATTGTTGTTGTTATTATTATTATTAATATTATTATTATTATTAATATTATTATTATTATTGTTATTATTATTATTATTATTAATATTATTATTATTATTATTATTATTAATATTATTATTATTAATATTATTATTATTATTATTGTTATTATTATTATTATTATTATTATTAATATTATTCTCCTGAAACTTAAAGATGCTGCGTAGAGACCCATACGTAGCATAGACAAAGTTTGTAAAATGACGTTTTTACCCTTACAATTAGCCTCGTATTGCCCCAAACACAAGGGCAAAATAGTAGTTTAACATGTATAGGTTTTGAAATTTTGGTTTGGGGGGAAATTGTCCGCCTTTTACATACGCAGCGTATGGATCCATACGCTGCCTTTAGAGATGCTCATTTTACTGTTTTGCCCTTGTGTTTGAGCCAATACGAAGCCAAAAACAGGGGCTTTTTTGTCCTTTGAACTACATACGCTGCGTAGGGATCCCTACGCGGCGTAGATAAAGTTCCATTTTTTATTTTTTTTGTGTTTTCCTTTGATAAATAATACAAAAATATGAATAAATTATAAAAATTGAAAATGATACAAACTTTATAAATTAAAAAAATTCTACAATTTATAAATTAAAAAAATTCTACAATTTACAAAAATACAAGTTTCCGGTTAATCTTCGATTTCATTTATACTCGGTTCTCTTTTTTTGTCTGCGTTAGGATTGATTAACTTGTAGTAGTGCTGTAACTGCGGTCTATACATTTCTTCCCACCGTTCCGCAGCTATTGATCGATGTGTCGACCACAACGGGTTCACTAAAGGCATGGGGTGGTCTCCTTCCAACTTAGCATGTATGAAGTGTCCCCCGTCAACATGTACGAGCGTTATCGCTTGAGGTCGTGGATCTAGTGGGGCATCCCTTAATGGGAAGATGGTAGTGCTCCATTCGATGCTTAGCAGGTGGACGACAATATTATACCTTTGCGCTACGAGAAGCCCTACATGGGGCATTTCCATCCAGTGACTTGGACCGCACGCTTTCAATGAATTCCATCCGATGCTCTTACGTATTCGTTCAAAGTCTCCTTTGTTATATGTTTCGAATACATGCTTCCAACGCGCCTCGTTATGGCCAATCTCCAGTAGTAAATCTCTTCGAATATTGGGCCATGCGTGTTCCAGAAAACCTAATCCGACAGCCACAGACCTGTACCCACAATGACCGTCTGGGATCACATCTTGTATACGCGATATGTAAGAGTGAAACTCTGAGGGAATTTGATCCTTAAACCTCTCAATGCTTAACAAGTGCTCGTCCCCCTTCATTAATGGAAAACCGTTATCATCCCGCGTCTCCTTCTTTTTATAACTCGTTGAACTGTTTCGTTGCGTTTTAGGTTTTTCAGACTTTCTAACCGAACCAGTTCCACGAGAGCCCTCTGACGGTACGTATGAGCTGTGTCGGGGTAAATCGTACCTATGTTTGGGGGAAGCGGTATATACGTTGCTGTCCTCGCCATAGGAGCTGTGTCTCGCAGCTTCGTCTAACCTCGCAGCTTCATCTAGCCTTTCTTGTACTTTCTTTAATGTAGGCCGACCGCGAGTATTTTGCTGGACGATCGGTGGTTTCTTGGTTGACGATTTCGGGTTGAAGACCGCTTTTATCTTTGAAAGCAAACTCTTTTGCTGAACGGGGGACTGCGCCTCTAAATGTTGCCGCACATTATTTAGCTCTGCTACAACATCGACCTCCTCGTCTACCAGTTTACACGGGAGCAAGTCAAGCTTACGCCAGAATACATCTATGTCGTCGAGTTGTATAATACGCCCTGCACAGTTAAGTTAATACGGTTAACTTAATACGGTGTGAGAAACAGCTAAATCGTACAAAATAACAAAAGGTTTGTAGTTTTAATATTTTTTACCTGTCTGTTTGTAGTTTTCCAGCCTACAAGCACACGGCAATCCATTGCTGAGCCACATATGGCAACCACATGATGCGTTAAGTTTCCGCAACACCTCCATCTTCCTCAGTAGCTCTTTTTCCAGCAAATCAAGTGCTTCATGGGAAACCTTTCCACGTAGGTTGTCCAACATTCGTTTTCTGTGGTGGTTCATCGTTTTTTCGATGCTCTCAGTGAAACTTTTTTGTATTTCATCGTACTGAGTTTCAACTATATCAATGATGCATCTTGCTATTCGCTCCAATGAACTCCCGCGCGTAATGTATCTTTTTAAATTTGCGTGCTGGCTCTCAACTCTGTTGGTGGTGCGCTGACCAAAGTTGCGACACTTATCGGTCCACGCATAAACGAACATTTCTTTATAGTCTTTGAGCCAGTTTTCGTAGAGGTAATCATAGACACCTGCAAAAATAAAATAATAAAATGTAAAAGCGTGTGTAAAATATAATAGATTGGGTGAGTCGTTTGTTGAAGGAACACTTACTTTCTCGGTTGGCAACCACGAGTCGGTTATACATTTTCTCCAAGTTGTACTTGTACATGGGCTCTGATGAAGATTCGCACAATCTATTCCAGTACGACATAAATTTCCCCCAATCTTCTTTATCGAACCCTTTCTTGCAATTTCTAGCTATATTTTGTTGGATGTGAAAGTGGCATAGAAGCCTGGTTGCGTTCGGGAATACTTTAGAACACGCTTTAATTAGGGCAAACTCCCTATCCGTGACTATCACACGCGGCATCATACATTCATGCAATATTGACTTGATCCGCTCAAGCACCCACACGTAGTTACCCCTTCGTTCTTTACAAATAACGGCATGTGCTATACAAAAAGACTTCGCGGTCGACGTCATACCCACAACCTGGATAAATGGCATGTTGTAGAGGTTTGTTTTGTAGGTCGCGTCGATCAACATCACGTGCGGGAATGCACGCCACATAGTGATTGAATAAGGATGAACAAAGAAAATCTCTGTTACGAAATCTGTTTTGGGTTCCTGTCGGGTGTCGTAAATGAATCGGTGGTCGTGCAGCAGGCTTTCCAGTGCCTGAATAGGATTCTTTCCGTCCGCTATTGTCGCTCTAATTTTTTGTACCGCATTTTGCACGTCTTTCTGAACGTGCAGGCTGTCGGGGAACTGCTTTCTTAGGGTTTGAAATATGATACGTGGCTCCATGTTTTGAGTAGTTAGCTGCTCCACTAGCTTGTATTCGGCTTTAGTAAATCTTCGCACAAAAGCGTGGCCCAACAGACTCGTCGTAGGTTCATGGTTATGGTTCGCACAGTCCACTTTTAACTCCCACGTGTCATTCGTCACGTCCCGGATGGCGAGTAATGAAAATGGGCAACCGATTTTTTTGCTACCTGCTTTCCTAACTGTTGCTTTACTACGGTGCTCACCACTACGGTCGCACACAAGCCATACCATCCCAGTAGTACCGCCAAAATTTTTTGATCGGCGGGTAACAATTACGTAACCATACTTCTTTCCCGTTTCTTGTACCCAATTCTTCAAATCAGTTAGAGACATGAAATGCTAAAAAAAAGTTACGTTAATAACAATAATAACAATAATAATAATAATAACAATAATAACAATAATAACAATAATAATAATAACAATAAAAATAATAACAATAACAATAATAACAATAATAACAATAATAATAATAATAACAATAATAACAATAATAACAATAATAATAATAACAATAATAACAATAATAACAATAATAATATTAACAATAATAACAATAATAATAATAATAATAACAATAATAATAATAATAACAATAATGTGATACCTCATTTATTTGAAACGGATTGCCCGGGGTAGATGGTTCATAAAGTGATGTATCGTATCCACTGTATCCACCTTCACCCACGTATCCACTGTAACCACCTTCACCCCCATATCTATCGTATCCAGTGTATCCACCTTCACCCACGTATCCACTGTAACCACCTTCACCCCCATATCTATCGTATCCACTGTAACCACCCTCACCCCCGTATCCACTGTAACCACCTTCACCCCCGTATCCACCCTCACCCCCGTATCCACTGTAACCACCTTCACCCCCGTATCCACTGTAACCACCCTCACCCCCGTATCCACTGTATCCACCTTCATCCCCGTATACCCCGTAACCCGGATACGATTGCTGCGTCGGGTAATATGTTTCATCAACAGGTGCATTCTCAGCACCGTATCCACTTTGTTGCACGTACGGAGATTCATACCCGTATCCGTAATCTGGATACACTTGATGCGCCGGGTAATTTGGTTCATCAACAGGTGGAGTGGGAGTCTTGTTCAAGTCTGGCAACTGTGTTTTTTGATCAACGGGGACTCCAGACACAACCTCCTCCTCCTCCTTGGCAGCATTTGCTCCCCATGTGTCGTTAGAATAGCGCTTACCGAAATAATTATCGGTCCAAAATGATGACATTTTAACCAGATTGAACAAAAAATGGAACAAATGATGTGTAAATTGCTTACTGAAGAAGAAGATGAAAAAGAAAGCAGTAGGCAGTGAATTCGAATTGTGAACAGATGGATAAATAGACTTTCACGTGACAGTTCAATAGGCAGCGTATTGCCCTCTACTCCCCGTATTACTTTATTCACGTGCCTGGACAACATCGTATCGATGTCAAATCAGTCTGACATACGCTGCGTATTGACCACTACGCAGCGTATAGGGTTACATCTATACGATGCGTATTGATCACTACGGACCTTATGTCTGACTGATTTGACCATGGTACTAGGTTTGACTGTCTGGTTGTGTCCCTACCATTAACATACGCTGCGTATTGATCAATACGTAGCGTATAACCTAACTAGTGTATATATGTAATTAAGTTTCATATTCTAACAGCTCTGGACAGAGGATAAACTGGTTAAGGCGTTGCGGTTCTAAACGAGAGGTCATGGGTTCGAGTCATGCAAGGGCCGGTTCTTAAATGAAGACCCCCTTTTACCTCTTTTTTGATATTTTTACAAAAATGGCCCCTGAGATTTCGTAAATTTATACAAATGGTCCCTGGTTTTTCGAAAACTGACAAAAAAGGTCCCTAAAGTTTCGAAAACTGACAAATATGGTCCCTGAAGTTTCATAAATTTACAAAAATGGTCCCTGTTTATAAGCTACGTATTGCTCAATACGCAGCTTATATAAACCTGGGAAAAAAATACACTTCAAACCTACCTAAATGACCCCAAATTTGCATCAGTTTTATATACGCTGCGTATTGACCAATACGCAGCGTATAGGAACTTTGTTTTCTGTGCAATGATTGGTAATCAGTCACTGAGATCTATGGTCTATATACGCTGCGTATTGACCAATACGCAGCATATAGGGTTAACCCTATACGCTGCGTATTGGTCAATACGCAGCGTATATAAACCCTAAGTGTGCAGATAGGCAAAGCGAGTGTCTAGATAGTGAGAGCCATGTTCATCTGTAGCGATTCTAAAATTCAAAAAGATTATAGAATCCAAATACCAAAAAAGGCATGATAGAGCTTCCAAAGACATTCAACCAACATCAGGAGAAGTATTAACCCCTGAGAAGTTGAAAAAGCATGTGAGCAACCACTGGATCATGACAGGAAGTGGCAGCCCACAATTCATAATAGCTTGCTTTCAAACCACATCTGCTACTGGGGTGATATGTCTTTTAGTCACTATCTTACACACTTATATTATGTACCAGGTTAAATCTGCTATACGGTATAAGGACTATTATTCGGATTATGGTTGGACCATGATGGTAATTATCATAGTACAATCTATCGGAATAGTTATTGGTACAATTGCACCACTTTCTAGATGTTTTTCAATCTTAAGCTTTAAAGTGTCCTCCGAAGTCATTTCAAAACAATTTAAAGTCTTTAAGGTAGAACACTACTGGACGCAGAAGTTATATGATTGGAAACAAGCTAGTATAAGACTCCCATTTCGTAGCCGCAACCTCGAGGTGGTCATTGAGACTTTGAAAAGTCTAATTTTCAACATTTGTATAGGGTTGCAGAGTGGAGTTGTCATGTTATGCAAGATAATAGCCTTGATCCCATTTTGTTTTATGATATGTTTCTTGTATTGTTTCCGTTGTATCAAGTGGTTATTACAGAAAGTGTTTCCTTCATTGGAAAACGGGCTTATGAACTTTCAAGGAGACAATGATCTTAGCCCTCATGTTTTGCATCTTGAAGATAAGATAGAGCTTGGTGAGAGATATTTGAAAGGCCTTTTAAAATCTGTCAACCGATTGATCCAAAAGGGTGCAAAAAGCCAACCCAAAAATCTCATCAAGCTAATTCTTGGAAAGTCTACTAGTGGTTTTGAAGGAGTTAAGAAGTTTGACCAATTTGATCATGATGTTCCATTCGATGATTGTTGGAGGTTACCAGTGGTAACCCTAACAACCATCTTGGTTTCTCTTCCTAGAATCGAAAGGGAGGAAGTTTTTAGCTTGTTGGAAAGTGTTTGGGAAGGTCTACTATACGTCAAAGTGGTGGAAAAAAGTCTCAATGCTACGGATGATCATGTAAGTTTTCAAAATGCGGCTGAAACTTTGTGGCGAGAAATTACATTAAACAAAAAATGGTTAGGAAACGACTTGCGTGACCCTGCTTTTCGAGAAAATACAGCTAAACAAATTGTTGAATGGTTCAGGGATAAAGCTAAGAATATAGCTTGCTCAGAGGCTAGAACTAATGATAATACTGGAGGCGAGAATGATGATTTGATACGCAGGTCTATTGGTGCCAACTCAATGTATCGTATAACCGAAACAATCCTACGTAACTGCCACACCAACATTGATGCCACGGTTAGCCAGAACGAACTATTCGGCAGCCTATCATCAATGATTGCTGATATAATTGCCGCTTGTCTCACCAACTTACCACAAGTCATAACAATGAAATGTCACACTAGTGTGATAGAGGAAAGGGAAGCCAGTGTGTATGATGCAGCCCAACTTCTAGGTGAGACTACACAAATTATCGAAACACTTGGAGGTCGCGATATTCCAAACATGGATCCAAGTGACCTACCATTTATCGAAAAATGGCGTGCTTTTTTAGGGAATCCCTGATTCCATGAAATACATATTTGTTCTTCAGGTAATAAAGTAAGTTCATGTTTATTTGTTTTATTCTTTGTATCTGGTTAGTTATATTAACACTCGAGTATGAATCAGTGTGAAGCTAGTAAGATTTTCATGGGCAATCGCGTTTACTACTCAAAGTAATCCAGGATGGTCGAATATGCGGTTTTAAGAAGTTGATTTGCACGAATAGCATCCAGAAAGTATGTTGACAAATTCCTTTCTTCTCATAAATTGTACTCTTTCCTAGTTTACTATCTTGTAAATTGTTGTATCAAGATTGTGGTTTTTGGTGTGGTTTGAGGATTGCTTGGATGCATTTTCTATATGAATTTGTTGCCTTGATCTTACTTGTTGTTGGTGTTTATTGTTAGAAAGTATATATAATCCAGACTTGTTAATTATAAGGTTACTGTTACTGTTAATGTTATTAATAAATGTCCAAATAGCTTTTGTGAAATATCTAATATTAATAATAAAGGTAGTTAAAGTTAGTTACTTTGGATCAAATAGTTAGTTTATATGGGTCAAGAATAGAAACAGGTCACTTGGGTTATAAGTTATAACTATCCTGGCTTACTAAAGGTTTCAATGGTTGGTCATAACAGTAGTTTATTGGAAAGGTTATTTTGGTAAAAGAAAAAAACTAACTTTTACTTCTATTAGTCATGCAAATTGATAAAAGTATTAAATTTATTCAAGTCCTCACTCTCTTTTTATCGTTTATTTGTGTGTAACATGACAAATATGTCAATATTATCATGTGCGTAAGTTATTGAGACCACTGTGTGTTGGTGTTGGTGTTGGTATTGGTTTTGAGTGGTTATAATTTTATATAATAAGGAAAGTGGGGTAGCTAATGGCTAGCCTTGCAAATGCTCTTTCCTTGAGAATTTGTATATAAGGGGTTAAAAGCATCAACGATGAAGTTTATGACCTTTCGGGTGATAACAAAGTTAACCAAGGACTTAACAAAGTGGGTTTAAGCCTTGAAGCCCTTATAAGTCATTTTGGAGGGTTTAAAATGCAAGAAACACTTGTGAAAACAACTTTGTATGGACCAAGGACCCAATATGCAAAAATCTAAAGTTGGATTTGATCGGGGGCGTCGCGCGACGCGAGGCACCCTAGGGGGGGGGGGGGGGGGGGGGGCTACGCGTGACGCTAAGGTCCCTCTGATCCGAAAACTTTGGACTAGTGTCTCCTAGATGCATTCTAACCGACTTAAAATGATTTTCCACATCTTGGACGACCCCTAAACAACCCCTAGTCCCTTAGGGACATCTGTGGATGATCCATGGCCATTGTTAGGCTTGTGTGTCAATGATCCATGAGATTTTGAACACTATATAAAGGCTTCATGTTGCAACCATTGATCACACCTTTCTTCTGCATTTCTGGAGCTTCCTGGAGCTTAAGAGCAGACCCAAGTCTTTCCTAATCGTGCATAGGACTTCAGTAATTATGCTTAACCTTTCTTAGTTGAGTTTTTACTTAGTTTTAGCTTAAAAGTCAAACCGTCGTAATTAACGGTTGACTTCGTAATTAATCATTAATGGTCCAGTGATTAGTCAAATTGAAAGTAGTTATAAGTTGGTAATTATGTGGGCAATAAACCCTTAAAAGGGCACCCTCTGATTCCCACTCTAACTAGGTCAAATATCAGGTCAAACTTGTTATTAAAAAGTCAACAGAATGCTTAATTTCCAATTTATGCATAATTAGCAATGTAGAACCCATACAACCTGTTTGATCATTAATATAACTTGGTAATTAATGTAAGAACATTAGACATGTTCGATCCGACAATTTTCTGTTTAGACCCGGTTCGGAACCGAAAGTCGCAAAGCTTTGACTTTTGCTTTGACTTCAGTCCTGACCCGTTTTAGTATGTTTTGGAAATGCCTTAGAGCTTCCTTAGGACCAGGCTACATGTTAGCATAACCCTCTGTGGTTGGTTCATTGATTATCCGATTCGTTTACATGTTTCCGTTAATTGCTTAAATTTTGACCAATGTGCCCTTTTGACCATAAAACGAGAATTTTGGATATGTGAAACGACAATAACCTTTGTTACTGATTTATAAACATGTCCCTAAAATTTTACATCAGTTGGAGGTCTAGATTAGGAGTTATGCTCATTAGCGTAATTATAACGCCTTTTAGTAATTAAAAGGCGCAATTAGCATAAAGTCTATCTAAACCCAATTTTTGACACCAAACCTTTTACCCACTGATTTAATATAATATTTTGGGATTTTTAAATATTTTTAATTATTTTTAACCTGCTCATAACCTAAGGTTATGGCATTAATTCGGTAAATACCGAATATACCCTTTTTGGTTATAAAATGAGTTCTACAAAGTATTTTGACGCCAATCCAGTTGCTACTGATTTTATTTAGTAAATAAAGTATTTTGAACTTATTAACCTGATTAGAAAACTCAGATTTCCTGTATAACCCGGAAATCGCTTAAAATGACTTTTTAAGCGTATTAAACGCATAGTTTGGGTTTAAAACCGTTTTGTCACATAAGACTTATTACCAACAGATATGATCTATTAAAATAAGTTATTTTACTGATGTATTCAGACCCGAATCTCAGAAACTTAAATAATCTCTTTTATAATCTTTAAAATGACCAAAATACCCCTACGGGGCTTAAATTGTGATTAAACTCGTTTTGGGCATAATGGAAGGTATCCTACTGATATCACAACATATTTAAGGCATATTAATTTAGGAAACCTGTATACGACTCTTTTGGTTACTCGTTACGCACTTGTCGCGTTCGGATCGACTTATGTAACTAGTTTACATATATTAGCCGAAACGGGTCAAACCATATCATTGTTATCTTAAAATCCAGAATGTGTTTAAGTTACCCATATTAAACAAGCATACAAGCTTGTCGGGTCAAAACCACATTCTAAACCGGTCTTCGCTTTATCATGCGTTTGAACCGTGTCTTCCTTTTGAAAACTAATCGGCCTAAGTCTAAGCTTAATTAAAGACCCGTTAGGATTCTAATAGGTTATTATAAACCTTCGTTCCAGATTAGGAGACCAGTAAAGGTACTTGCTCTCGCTGTATTTGATTTATACTTTGCTCAGGTAAATACTCTTAACTTATTTTCCCTATACGGGCTTGGGATACGGTGCTATAAAAGTACCGCTTGGTCAGGTATGTAGTCATTTAAATCGGATTGTGATTAATGTATCTACATAACTCACTTTATTCTGTATTATTTGGTGTATGGCCCTTGGGGGTTAAATGACCATGTCCCGGATATCCTTGGCATCATTTTACGAAATGGCCACGACCTAAGCACGGGGTGTAGGCGTACACCTGACAGATGCTGTAATGCCCCAAAATCTGAATGTTAATATTTGTCGTATGTTCTTATGTGACACGTCATGAAATAAATAACTAGGCTATTTAACCTAGTTAAGGGTAGGGTCAAAAGTATTAAATGATGAGGGTAGTGTTAGTTATGTTTTAAAGGTAAACCCGAGGGGCTAAAGTGGAACAAATGAAAGTTAAGTTATAAAATAACTAGACACACACAAACACACACATACGTGTGTGTTCGAGAAAGATCAGGAGGCTCCCATGGAGCCTCAAACCCTAAATCTTCTTTATGCTCAAATCGGAAGGCAAGATGAAGCTTAAATCCATAACCGAGCATGGATTAATGATCACCAACACGAGGGGATCATAAGGTATGTCTTAAATCTAAGATTGGTGATCATGGGTGAAGTGGGTTATGTTCTAATCCGTGAGTTAATATGAAATTGATCATGTACAAGGGTTAGAATCCTCGTATAGAACATGGGTTATGTATGGTTTGCGTTAATTTGATGATTAGAGGTAAAACCCGTAGTTAGGGTGAAGATGATGATTAGAATCACCTCCCATGTTCGAGTCTTGTTGAAAGATTTATGTATTATATGGGTATGATGAATACTTGTTAGAAGAATTAGGAGAAATGTGATGATGATATGTTTGATGTTATTTGGGAATGATACATGATGATTAGTAGTAGGTTTTGATGGGTTATGTATGAGTTTAGAAGATTTGTGCATGAAATAGTTGTACGCTATGCTTAAAAGGTAGTACTCACATCAAGTGTATGATGAAATGTATATAGTGTCGTCCGTATAGTCGATTATGATGTTACGAGTATATGATGATAAGTCGATGGTTAAATATGGTTTATAGTTGACTTTCAAAAGTCAACTAAGCATAAGAAACATGAATTGACACGTTGTCAGAGAGGCAGGATTATAGGAAGTCGTATGGTACATGTTATGTCAATATGCGTTATTTGTGATTATATGATGAATTACATGAGTTTAAACGGATATGAATATAATCATATGAGTTATGTATCTTAGAAATGACTAATAAAAGTTAAGGGTGAAATATGCGATTGATATGATTGTTAACATGTATGAATGCATATGCTAATAGGAGCGTGATCTTGATGAAAAGAGAGTATAGGAATCCTGTCAAGACGGACTCAAGCATGAAAGGATAACGGATCAAGAAAAGGCGAGGAATCGGATACGAGCACGGACGCATAAGGTAAGTGATTTCCGTAATCACTTCTTAGTTCGATTAAGTAATAAGGTGTTTTAATTAATTAAACATGATGTTTGAGGTCAAAAATGTGTTAAAGTCCTTCGTCGTAAATGATGGGATTAAAGTTGACCAAAATGCCCTTGATGGGTATTTTGGGGCAAACAATCTTAAAAGTAGCTTAGAAATAAGTTATTCGATTAGTGTAATGTTTTGGACAAGTATGGAAGTCGGGATTTTGGTTTGGTTAGTCGTAGACCCATTTATGCGCGAATACCCTTAACGGGTCAAAATAAGCATATGAACGATAAAGTGTTAAGAGGATGCAAGACATCCAAGAATTTAGTAATTTATAATAGACGTCACTGATATTATTATGTTTATAAGAGGTTATGGTAAAACGAACAAGTTAAGTTGATGTATGCATGAACGGGTCAAAATTTGGTAAGAGGGTAATAAGCCGAAGAGTTAAAAGTCTGAAATTTTATTACTTCGGATGTTGGATTTTAGTTCCATTAGATGGAGAATTAAATTACGGACGTGTAGGAAAAAAAATCGGGTAAAACGGATCAAAAACGAGAGAGTTATGCTCGTTTCCGTGAAACGGGATCGTGCTGGGAATGTGCAGCATTGTGCTGCACAAGTTCTGTGAAAACAGGGGCCTGGCGTGATGCCAAGGCCCTTGGCGTGACGCGAGCCCCCCTGGTTGGCGAAAGTTGCTCGTTTTCTCTGTTTTGTCTTGGGAACTCGTTTGAACGCGTTTTAAGTTGCGTATGACTAATTTAACTTAAGTTTTTATGAGCATAAATGTATGCACCTATGTAGATAGGCAAGTATGTATGTTTGTATGTATCTAAATATGTATGTAGAAATGTATGTAAGCTTGTATGCGTGAACGTATGTAAGATTATAGTGTGTGAGCAAGTATACGAGGACATATGAAGAAGTATATGGGTAGGCAAGTATGAGTTGGGTATGTTGCAATAGATGATTGTAAATATATATGTAAGTATGTTTGTAGGTGTGTACGTATGTATGGTTTTATAAGTCCAAGTGTATGTATGTAGGTATATACGTATGTATGTTTTATAACGCTAAGTGTTTGTATGTAGGTGTGTATGTAGGTAGTACGTATATGTACGCAAGTGAGTATGTACGAAGGTATGCACGTATGTAGGTTTGTGTGAAGGCATGTAATAAGTTTGTATATATGTATGTATGTATAAATGAACGTACTTAGGTATGCACGTACGTATGTACGTACGTAGGTATGTAGATATGTATGTATGTAAGTTGTTATATGTGATCGTAAGCATATGCATAAGTTAGTATGAAAGTAGGTACGCATGCATCCAACGAAATTGAGTACTAACGTTAATAATAGCGTGCCTGGTGGATGAAGTTTAATGCAGGAATATCAAAGAAGTTTCACCACGGATCGTATAATCAGACGGAAAGCCGGGATGTAAAGAGTTGATGGAATCAAAAATAAACGTGAATAAATCTTATATGTTTATAATATGTACTAATGTTATGAATTTTATGTGGTGAGCGCAGGTAGTACAAGCCATGAGGATCATCAAGGTATAGAGATAGAGGATCGAGTCACAAGACAGATTGTACGGGAATGTTTAAATATGTAATTTAGTGATGATAAGTTATGTTCTTATATTATAAAATGAATTTTTAGAATGACAAGACGTATATCATGAAAGAAATTTTAAGTCTCGAAATTCCGCTGCGTCGTTTTAAGGTTTAACGTGTTAGGGTGTTACAAGTTGGTATCAGAGCCCTGGTTTGAGGGAATCAAGTACGAGAAGGTAAGTACTTGAACTCAAACTTGTGTGCTCTTGAGATAAGAAATCCGTACAATCTAAGACTCGATCAAGATCCAAAGCTAAAGGCTAATGTAAGTATGTACTTATGTATACGTATAAAGAAACTGACGGTTTTGTATGTGCAAGGTAAGCATAAGTGTTGGAAGAGGATGATCCGTGAATGCAGTCTAGGATGAATACTAAGGCAGGCAAAGAGGTAATAAGACAAATAGGCAAATGAGCCCAGGTACGTAAATTTAATATGTGGGTGTAAGTAATGGTAAAATTCATTAAGGGAAGGAGAATTTTAAAATGAAAGACAATGATTGTATAGTAGTGAAGTACTGGAAGTGATACACGCGCCAAAACCTAAGTCTACGGACATAAGGTGGCAATTACATGAAGGCACGAAACTACTATGTGGATTGTGTACCTGGCCAGTACACGAGAAACGTATGACGTTCGTGAGATCATGATAATTGTTACAGGTATGTCCGGTAGAGTTAGGTAGCAGGCGGGCGTGTGGGTGAAATGGGAATTAAGGCTCTCGGGAAATTGAGAGTACTATGAAAGTGTAACACCTCGAAAATTCACGTCTTATCATGTGTAGACACGTGTCAAATGTTTAAACGTGTGAAAGAAATATTATAGAAGGACTAAAGTTGACAAACATGGAAAGTATGTGAATATACGTATTCTAAGTGTCAACTGTGAATAAATATAATGTACATTAACCCTACATGATGCTCATTCCTTCAAACGAATAAATCATGGATCATACGAAGCTAAAAGTGAGAGATTTCAAACTACAGGGACTAAATGTGTCAACATGTTCAATTTATACCTCTGAGTGACCTTTTGACAAACCCGAAGCTTTGTAACTGTTAATCATGCTCACTAGAATATACGATTTAAATTTCGTAAAGTTTCGTTAACGTATGAGAAAGTTATGATCAAATTCGTGTGCGAAGTGTTTATGCGAAAACGTTGGAAGTTAGGACTTTTCGGGTAACAATAAAGTTAACCGGGGACTTAGCAAAGTGGGTATATGTTTTAAAGCCTTATTAGATCGATTATGAGGGTTTACAATGCAAGAAAACAAGTGCCTAATCGAGTTTTGAAGAGCCAAGGACCAAATCGCAAAAGATAAAGAATGCTGGATTCTGGATGCCGTCGCGCCACGCGAGGGTCCCTCGCGCCACGCGAGGGACTCCCAGTTCCGTAAATTGTTGGCTGTTGTCTGCCATTGCGTTTGTGTGCACCTCTAACCGATTTTCCACATTCCTCTTGACCCCTAGGCACCCCCTAAACATCTAGGACACATGTGGGAAGCTTGTGGTGATTGCTAGACCTTGGTGTCAACATATTGTGGTGAGAAAATTACTATAAAAGGCCACTATGTGCATCATTGTTCTTCACATCATTCTCTGCATTATCTGATCAATTCTGGAGCTCTCAAGCAGGTCCAACTCATCATACCTCGTGCATAGGACTCTTGTAAAACCGCTAGTCCTTCTTTAATTGTGTTTAGCTTGGCTAATTAGCTAAAAGTCAAACCATCGTAATTACGGTTTGACTTCGAGATTAGTCAAAAATGGCTCAGTCATATCTCGAATTAAAAGTAGATATAAGTTGGTATTTATGTGGGTAATAAAACCCCAAAAGGGTTTCCCCTGATCACCACTCTAACTAGTTCAAATGTCGGGTCAAACTTATATTTAAAAAGTCAACATGAAGTCTAAAATGCCAATTATGCATAATTATCATTGTAGATCATATACAACCTATTGGATCATTGTTATAACTTAGTAATAAGTGTAAGAACATGTCTAAACATGTTCAACCCGACAATTTCCTGTTTAGACCCGGTTCGGAACCGAAAGTCACATGGTTTGACTTTCACTTTGACTTTCAGTTCTGACCTGTTTAGGCATGTTTTAGAAATGCCTCAGAGCTTAAATTAGATTAGGATACATGTTAGAATAACCCTCTGTGATTATACACCTTGGTTCATTAGTTATCCAATTAATATGCACGTTTCCGTTAATTGCTCATATGTTGACCATTATGCCCTTATTACCTTAAAACGTGATTTATGAAAATGTAAAAGTGTAGAAACCTTAAATACTGATATATAAACTTGTATGCAAAGTTTGACATTAGTTTGACTTGTAGATTAAGAGTTATGCTCATTATCGCAAAATTAATGCTTTAGGTTAATAAAACGGCGTAATTAGCGTATAGCCTAGTTAAGCCTACTTTTTGGTATCAAACTTAATACCCACTGATGTAATATATTATTTTGGGATTTTTAAATATTTTTAATAAATTTTAGGCTGAGCATAACTCATAGTCGTAGGCTTAATCCGGTAATTGTCGGTTTTGCCCTAACGGGCCATAAAATGAGTTTTACATATCCAAACGACTCCAAACTTTTTGATACTGATCACATATGATAAATAAATTATTTTAAACTTTTTGGAAATATAAAAATATCAGATTTAAGTATCGAACCCGGAAATGGCCTTTAATCGCCTTAATTAGCGTTTTTAACGCATAGTATGTTTTAAAATCATATTGGACATACCCTGGTTGATACCTACTGATATATGAGGCAAATCATAATATTTTAACAGTAAGCAAAGGTTGATAAACTCAGACTTCAGTTTTGAGCTTTTCGGCTTATGTGAAATTACCAAAATGCCCTACGGTGCATAGTTTGGTTATAATTGATAAATTTCACATATACACTTTAACCTACTGATATAATTTAGCAAATTGAGTATATTTGCTGATTACATCAGTCTGTAACTCAGGTTATCATTTAAACTCTTTTACAACCTTTAAAATGACCAAACTACCCCTACGGGGCATAGTTTGTGTTTAAAATCCGTTCCGGGCATAATAAAAGACATCTTACTGATGTCACAACATATTTGAAGCATATTAACTTAGGAAACCTGTATATGGCTCTTACGGATACCCGTTACGCTTATTACGCGTTCGGTTTGGTTTATGTAACAAGTTTACATAAATTAGCCGAAACGGGTCAAACCTTATCGGTTTAATCTCAAAATCCAGAATGTGCATGAAGGACCCATATTAAACAAGTCTCTGAACTTGTCAGGTCTAAATCACATTCTATCCGGTCTTCGCTTAATCGTGCGTGCGAACCGTATCTTGAAAACTAGCCGGTCTAAGCTTAAGCTTAATTAAAGACCCGTTAGGATTCTAATAGGTTATATGAAACCTTCGTTCCAGATTAGGAGATCCAGTAAAAGCTACGTGCATTTTGCTTATTGTGATTAATACTTGCTCATGTAAATACTTTTAACTTATTTTCCCTATACGGGCTTGGGTTACGGTATATAGCATACCGCTTGATCGAGCATCAAATCTCCACCATTAAGTGGGTAGTTGAATAATTTGATCGGCTCGTTTAAACAGTCTTGTTACTTAAAGCCTTTGGGGGGGTTAATGACCATGTCCCGGATATCCTTGGCATCATCTTACGAGATGGCCACGACCTGAGCACGGGGTGTAGGCGTACACCCGTCAGTATATAACTTAATATTGTGGTGTGTCTATTGATCTTTAACCCGGACAAGATCCGGGCTACTGAACGCACAAGGAACATGGAATTCGTTCACAAGATTATAATATTAAATAATTCTCCCAAGTTAAATAAAATTTTTATGCCATGTGCATCCAAACCAATTTTCAATCATTTTCCAAAATGAGTCAGTTGAATGTATTTACCAGTGTAAACTGACGTATTTTTCCAAAAAGATTAAATGCAGGTACTAAGCGAAATTGGCTGGGATTTCTCCTTAGGATCGTTAGAAGTCTCGCAAGCTTAAGATGCCTGAAGTCTGTTGAACCATTAATATTATTTTATTTCGATCCTACTGTGGATAAACATCCGAATATTGTGACTTTTGAGATTACAATAAATAAATTCGGTTGTATCATATTTTAAATTGCTTACGCTGTGCATATTGATTATTGTGTTGTTTGACCATTACGTTACCAACCATGACGTCACGATACTCCCCACCGGGCCCACCGGTGACACGTGGAAATCGGGGTGTGACAGGTTGGTATCAAAGCCAACATTGAGTGAATTAAACACTAGATTTTGTGTTTAATCTCGATGACACAGTAGCACATTCCTTGACCTTCTGAGTCTAGACTTAACATAGGAATGATCTCAATCCTAATATCAAAATTTTTACTTCCAATTTTTATTATTATTGGATACGTCGCCAAGCGAGGAAGCTGAACTAGGGATTCTCCACACCCGGAGCCTTGTAATGCTGGGCTTAATACCGCGACCTGGATGAAACGTGCAACCAAGTAGAAAGCATTCAGGAAATGAATGAAGAAGAAACTTCTCTTGCTGAAGATCGTTTCCTTAATAAGTCCTTATAAGGACACAATTATCTTTCAGTCCCTACGAGGACAACATTATTCCTTTCAAGTCCCGCATAGGGCAACTTTATACTTTATTTTTTTTATATAGTGGAATGATTAAGATTAAACTTTCATTCTAAACAAGAAATATTAAATAAATGGAAAATAACATTTCCTTTTTGCAAGATCTACCATTATGATAAAGTGGCAAAATCTAAAAAGGACAAGACCTAGCTTCGGGTCATATTAAGACCGGCCAAGATGGCATTTCCTCAATTTAGATTCAGATCCTTATTAACATTTCAATTTAGAGTTTGTTCTGCGATAAATATTAAAAGAATCTTAAGAGTGAAACCTAGCATGAGTGTCATTATAAGGACCTGGCCAAGATGGTAATACCTGTTTAAAAGATTCGTATCCCAGTTAACATCTGAAAACATGTTAACACTCCCGGCAGAAGTGATTCGTTGGAAATCACACCCGTTATTTAGGGATTCTTCAAAAGATTCCTAACCCAGTTTAATGATCTCTGAATCCTGGGTTTACATCATCAATTAAGATGATCATATTTTAACCATACGTGGTAATATAGTGCCTACGGGCCTTGCTCATTTCTACATGAGCCAAAATACAGTGGTAGCTATGACTCCCTGTCAGAAAAAGGTAATGAACTAGGTTCAAACCTCAAGGCTTTGATTCTCTGAAATCCTAGCTTATAATTTATAAATGTCCTTGTGACTAGGCCTATTGTGCTAGAATACCTTCATGCTTTGATTCTCTGAAATCATAGCATGTAAATTTAAAATTGTCCTTGTGACTAGGCCTTTGTGTCACCTTAATATCTGTGATGTTGTATAACTAGGATAAATTATAATGCCTTGATTCTCTGAAATCATGGCTTATAAATTAAACTTGTCTACGCAACTAGGCCATTTGTGCTATTATTAAAATCTTAATGCCTCGATTCTCTGAAATCATGGCTTATAAATTAAACTTGTCTACGCGACTAGGCCATTTGTGCTATTACTAACTTATAAATTAGGATTTATGATAAAAATCCCGAATAAAATAAATATCCTTCCTTCCCTGCCAGTATACATATTAAAAAAGAATCCTAAAGGTACGACCTAGCCTATATGTCATTCCAGACGAGGCCAAGATGGTAGAACCTATTCAAAGGATTCAAATCCTTATAACATTGTAAATATGTTACCACTCCTGGCAACAGTGAGACGATAAAATCACACTTGTCGTCTTTATATTAGGAATTTTCCAAACCCCTTGTTTAGCCTAAATGATCAAGAGGAATCATGGCTATAAACGTCGAACTTGATGAACACATCAAAACAGCCATTAGGATGTATACCTACGGGCAAGGATGTATACATGAAAGGATAGTTTTATTTCATAACGTCTTTATATTCTGATCCGTTTTTCAATCCGGTTTCGACTGTAGTCACTAAAAGTAATTACGGAGCTAAATATAGCGTAAAAATTTAATATTTGTCGGCGTTGACAGTATTTTGTACGGCATCAGTTCGTTGTCGCGTAGTGTTCAGCAGATTCCCCGTTAATCACCATACACGCACTGTAAAGTCCGATAAACGTTCCTAGGCATTCCAAAGGCCTAATTAAGTTAATTTGCACTGTAACACTATTTATTATCGCGTTAATCACTTGTGAATCATGTAATTAAGAGCCGTAAATCACGGGTTGTCACATTCTCCCCCTGTTACAGAAATTTCGTCCTCGAAATTTAGACTATGTTATCTCCTCAGAATTGTGTTGTTAGCAGGTAAGTCCGAATAATAACAAAGTGAACTACCGCGTAATCGAAACAAGACTTATCCGAATCATGTGAATTTAATAAGAACCCAACGGTTTAAAAGAAATGTGTTTCAAAAATTGATGTCAAAGGAAACAAGACGTATAAGTACAGTCACTATTGTGACTAAGTTAAAAGGGATCCAACAATGAGCAGGAACTTCGACCAATCGAATTCCATATGAATGTTCACAATAAGTAACTGAGTTCTAGAAGCAATAACATCCACTGGATGAACTTAGAATCAACAATCTCAAATGTAATAGTTTGCATGAAACGTTCGATCGTGATCAGCGCAAGCTGCAAGTCATACCGACGCCACAAGGTGTCGCAATGAATGAAACAATTTAATAATAGAGGTGATCGAACAAGTATTACCAGTGTTTTGCATAAAACGCTCAATCATAATTAGCCCAAGCTACAAGTTTGTACTGACACCACAAGGGTCGTAGTGATTTAAATAATTCAATAATAGCGGTGATCAAACAAATCCACCGTGTTTGAAGTCAAATGAAAGCGTAATAAGGTGAATCTGAAAGTTTGTTTCAAATGACATCATAGAATTTTCAATTAAAATTTGAACATCAAAGAAATAATGTTTTCGATCGAAGGTGAAGAAGCAATGAATGTCGCAAAACATTCGATCGATGTTGAAAGAACCGTTATGAGGTACACCGGAATATGAAATGAATTTGTGTACCATTGTCTTAACACACGATTGTGTTAAGGCTGCTTTAATATGATAATTCAAAGCGGATTTAAAACAAATTAATAAAGAAATAATTAAATCCGTGCATGAGACGCGTAAACGAGTTTAGCGCAAGCTTCAAGTTAATGGATACACCAACACAAGGTGTCGAAATCAACAAATGACTTATTGGAGTCGAAGACTAAACAAGTCTACTACGACTCGGAACAAATGAAACTCTTGTTAAAACGAATTTGAATATGATGTCTTCAATACATCATATGGTATCTTGAATTGAGTATGTGTAATACAGAAGTTCAAACAATCGAACTTGGTTTTAGCGCAATCCGACAATAAATATATGTATTGACAAGAAAACTTTAGGCATGGTTACAATGAAAAACCATGTATGTAACTTGTAAAGAAATGATCGTGATACAATGACCATTAAGAGGAGTAGAGATATGAAAATCTACTCAGTAAGTGTGAAATTCGAAATTTCAATAATAGAAATTTGAGGACTTTACCTGGGGTTGCATGTGATGTCCGATTGTTAGGTGACATTACCATGGAATGTCGAACATATCGTATTCGTCATTAATTAGGTAGTAGGGGGGAAATGCGGAGACATTCGTCTTCTCCCTGGCGTGACTCGTGTCATTGCAGGATCGCGTGACAAGTTGTCGTTTCCTGATCGTTAGTTCTCCTGCTGACAGGGATCTAGCGTCGTCGTTAAATTTGCGTCATCGTTCCTTCTCAAAGGCCTCGCCTCGACAGTCGGATGTGACGTGCTTCAACCTCCGTTGACGTACATATTGAGTTTCGCGTATACCTGTGCACTAGCGTTGTGTGCCGCGTAGAAGGTGATGTACCCCGACATCCGTTGACGTAGAAATTGAGTTCCATGTATTCTCGTGCGCTAGTGTTTCGTTATACGTAGGCTGCCTGCTCGGGAAGTCAAAATATCATAGACAATATGGATAATAATATGTGCCCGAGTTAATATTCGCGGTTCCTACGTGATGACCTTTAATAAACACACACATGCGCAAATAATCAATCATATAATCAAATAACCATGTTAGTCACCAATAAGCAATCAAGTAATTCCCCTAGTCCCACTAGTCTATCCTCCCAGCCTCTCAGACTGAACTTCCTAGTCCCACTAGACTATCTGTAACGCCTCGTATTTTCATATTTGTATTTTACTTTTCGAGGCGTTAATCATAATGGTAATACATTTTTTATCACATTATTAATGGATAAACACAAGATTTTTTTAAGAAACCGAAAAACTATACAAAGAAAAATTATTAAAAAAATTATTTTTCTAATAAATTTTTATACAAAAGAATTTTTAATAATTTTTAGAAATGGTTTTAGTATAGGTCCCTTTTATAAAAAGTGCTTGTTTTAATCCATATTATTCAAAAAAAAAAAAAAAACTGCTAGCGTGCAACTATACTTGACGAAAATTTCAGAATTTTTCCAACTTGTTCTCATATTTTGCAGCCATTTGACCCATTTAGATCACCACCTACCCCTTCCATCTATAAATACACCTTCTTAGGCCTTCATTACACTTGCCAAACACCTAATAATCATCACAAATCCTCTGAAATTCTTGGAAATTCAAGAACAATGTAGTTTTCCTTCAAGAGTTCAAAGTGTGTTTATCATCATTGTTCTTCATCAAATATTCTTCTACAAAGCTTGGATCTTCTCTAGGATTATTTCCCTCAGTTTATCTTATCAAACTAAGGTATAACAACATCATTTCATGATCCATATTTTTCTATTTTTGGTAATATAATCTTATACTTTATCTATATTCATACTAACATGTATGAAACTTATATCATTCATACTTATAATCAAAACCATGTTCAAGACACTTATGTATGATTAATTCTCATGAGTTTAGAGGTGTGAAAACCCTCTTAACTTTCTGTTATTAATAACTAACATAACTACAAACATTAAAACCATACAAATCTATCATAGTCTTGTGGTGGCAAGTGTTTTGGTTTTCCAACCGAGTCTACCATAATTCTATAAGAACAAACATTTAAAACCATACAAATATATCATAGTCTTGTGGTGGCAAGTGTTTTGGTTTTCCAACCGAGTCTACCATAATTCTATAAGAACAAACATTTAAAACCATACAAATCTATCATAGTCTTGTGGTGGCAAGTGTTTTTGTTTTCCAACCGAGTCTACCATAATTCTTGTGAGAAGATTTGTGTTTTGGTTAAGCTAACTTAATTATTATGTTGTTATTTTCCTTTCAATCCGATCATGCTTGTATTGATAAGAGATGAGTAATTTATACCGTCCTGTCATACTTGTATTGATATGTGATTCAATCCGATCATACTCATGGTGATAGGAGATGGTAAATCATACCGTCCGATCATCTTTGTATTGATATGTGATTTTGGACATTAACATAACAATCTAACTCTTGGACTTAACTTACAAGGACTTAACTTATAAACTATATATATCTTCCCCTACATAATATATACTTACACCTAATTCATATTTATATATTTTGCATCTTAAATTCCAATCCGAATCCACCATAAACACTCCAATACTCACATCTCCGTTTACCCCATATAGGGTGACCACGGTGTTCCAACCTTCAATTCTCAAACTCTTCACAGGATTTCCAAAGGAACTTCTTTGAGAAACCGTGAGTATACTCGATCCCTTTTTGCTTTAAACACTTTTGGGATGCAACATGTATTCTATATCAAGACACTTGACACTTGAAACTTATTTGAAACATACTCTATCCATTTAAACATGAAACATGAAACTTGTGAACTGTTGATATCATTTGGTGCTATGTGAACGTTTAATCCCTGTGTGTAGTTCCGCCCTAACAAATAGTAGTACTATGCATATGCTATAGGTTTCGTGCACCTCCCCCATTTGTGCTCGAGGGGTATTGTTAGGAGGTATCATTTTGGCCTCCCGTTGAACTTTGGGTTTGGCGCTTTAACGCATTGGTTAATGGTCTAGCACTTGGACTACGTAAACTAGCATGACTGAAACTATTTTTATTATGTTCATGTTGGATATGAGTCTTTTTACTCTATGTTATATTATGTATCAAACTTGTATACTCGCCTTTGCTTTTGCATTGAAACTCTATTTTAATACATGTTGCAGGTTGATAGTCAAGGTTATGAAGAAATCAAGTTAGGATGGGCTAGATACACACCTATAATCCATTTATTTATTTGATGTTATGTTGACAATTGAATAATGTTGTTATTTCTATTTTTAAATGTTGTATGACAATTTAGCACTTGTAATGAAATTTGAGTTTAAATAAATATTGTCACATAGTGTTATGAAGTCTCGAGCAATCTATACACACTTCGTCTCATCCCGATGTTTCCGCCATCGGTTGGGGTGTGACACTATCCTCCCAGCCTCTCAGACTGAATCTCCTAGTCCCACTAGACTATCCTCCCAGCCTCTCAGACTGAATCTCCTAGTATCTCAGACTGACTCCCTGTTCCGAAGGTCTTACATGCATGTTTCCTAAACTCTCAGAGTTTTGTGTACTGTATGTAATTGTTTTGTGTACCGTGTATAAAACATCACAATAGCGTATGTTTGAAAACAAAATTTTGACTGTTTGTTTTTTTTTTTGGGCAACGGTTGGAGACCATATTCGAGTACTAGGCGTTCTGTAGGTATTCAGCATCTTAATAGTCTAAGTCCCAGAGAAAAGTGAGGTTAGAGCCTAGGTATCACAACAGAAACCTAATTCGCTGTAACCTATTGCTCTGATACCAATCTGTCACACCCCGAAATTATCAGAGCTGGCGTGACTGGACTGGTATCTTCATTTCACAGCGGAAGCAAATAAGCTAAGTCTTTCAAGAAATTGAACGCCCACTAAGTACTCGAGTCTCCAAGGTTCTCCTATTCCAACCGTTCCATTATTTCTGTAAAGTAACCTGAGAAAGAAACATGCGAAAAAGTCAACCTAAAGTTGAGCGAGTTCATAGTTTGTTTGTAAAAGTTTTGAAATAAATCTTTTGAGTTGTGAAAGATTTGAAATAAATCTTTGGAATAACCGGTTTTTGAAATAGTATTGAGAAAACGAATCAAAAGTCATTTTCTTGCCAAGTTATATGGAAACGTTGTGTTTGTAACACAGTATGTTCATAAAAACCATGTATTTGTAATGTTCGCATAACCGTCAATGCCCACCCTGACTTTGACTCCATACCCGCATAATCCTGTGCTTTGAATTTTGTATAAAACATGGTATTTAATTTGTATGAACAAGTAGTTTCGTAAGTATATATGTCCTTGGTATGTAGCAATAAGGAAAAAGAGATCACCAATGGTTTGCAAGGCCATTGATATGTGTGAAGTGCAAGTAGGAAGACTCAAACCTAGCAGATTTCGCGTTGGGCACAAAGTCACCCCAAGGTCCGTTCTGCTGGGCCTGGGGTTGGGCTCGCTACACCCAGATAGATGTACCGCTTACGTCCCTCAGTCCTACAATGAGGATTAATGGCCTCCAGTTCCCGCCTACCCACTCACATGATCTGTACATTCTAACCCTCCTTAAGCTAACAATACCATGTATAAAAATGTCTGTAATCATTGTACATGTACTTTACCCCAGTCTCTAAGACTGATCCTCCCTCAGTCTCTAAGACTGATCCTTCCTCAAAACGCATCATACTTGGTACTCGTTCTCACCAAGAGTGCTTCTTGTATTTACCCGTAGTTTAGAAAACTAGAATTCGTGGGTATGCATATTCCGAAAGATACGTTTGTTTGAAAACCGGTATAAAACATAAGCTTTTCGTAAACCATTTGTGTCAGTTAAAACTTGCTTGTAAAATGGTTTAGGAATATGTAATTCTTTTATGCTTTACAAAAAAGTGCATGTCTTTCCACCCCGAAAACATTCATAAAATGTAAAACCGTAAAAAGTGGGGTTATGAACTCACCTGAATTTCCATGTGCAAAGCTAGCTAATTACGACTCCGTGATGTCGTTTCCAAAGTGAGACTCGCTAGCGTGCATTCTACAATATTCCTAACACGGAATACCTTATAAGTTTCAAAACAAAAGCAGTAACTAGTCTACGTGTCACCGAGCTCTACCGAATCGTTAGCCGAACGATTCGACAGTAAGTTGTTAACTTTGAAAGAAGCGAAAAAGTTATGCTTGCGTAATTCGTTTATTCGTCGGTATTTAAGAAGTCTCGAAAAGACTTAGTTCTCGTGAGGTTTAAAATATATGAATATTTATATAAAGTATATAAATATATTGATATAATCGCGTTAGTTGTCTCGAGAAATCGTACGTGTATGTACAAAAGTTTGTATAAAAATAACGTATAACCAATTCGTATCATATATACGTCTCGTATGATATTTATCAAAGTGTATGTCTATGCCATTTAGGCGTTTGACGTGACTATAAAAAGTCATATTCATGAAAGAATCGTCGGATTGTCGTGTTTGAAAATAAATATATAACTATATTTATTTTTATAAACGAATGTGTGTTCGGCGTTTGAAACAATATAAATAATTATATTGACTTTATAAAGGAGTTGTCGAAATTCCGAAGTTTAAAATAAATATAATAAATATATTTATTTGTTGTAAATAAATTTCCGACTCGTCGTGTCGTTTGATATTTTGAAATAGCATATAAACTATATTCAAGTTTACGAAAAGATTTCGTATTGTTTGATACTTGAAAGTAATAAAAGAATTGAAAATATTATTTCATGTTTTATTTTATAAAAGCATTATCGAAATAATATCCAAATTGTCGTCTTTGTAAAAGATTATTTGAATCCGATAGTAAAACGCCTTTTGTGTCTACGGATTTTCTCGAAAAACGGGCAGAGTTTCCTTTGTTTTTGGACGCCCCGACAACTAAAGTTGTCGCTATTTTTATCAAAATTCAATCAATTCACGCAATATAACAATATTTAGATAATATTTTGTCGAATATGCCGAGATATAACTATAATTTAACCGATTGGTTCGAGCTCGATTTCGCGAATTTAATAAAAAACTATATAAAAACAACGTTATTAGTCGCGACTTAAACTTTTACCATCTTTAGCGTCGAAAAGTCGAACCGCCTAACTGAGTTGACCGAGTCAACTCACTGTTGACCTGAGTTTGACCGAGTCGAACCAAAATACACCGAGTTGCACCGAGTCGAACCGAGTTGGACTGAGTCGTACCGAGTTGGACTGAGTCGAGACCCGAACTATCCGTTGACCACAGTTAACCGAACCCGGATGACCCAAATCGAACTGAGTGGACTCATCTGACCCGAGTCGACTCGCTGACTGAGTTGACTCGCTGACCGAGTCAACCGAACCGCCTAACCGAACCGCTTGACCGAGCCGCCTGACCGAACCGCTTGACCGAGCCGCCTGACCGAACCCGAACCACAACAGATCTTTCACACGAACCCGAGTCTGAACCGGGTTGAACCAAACCTCGAACCAAGAACTTGTTTTCATTTTGCCATCATAATCACCATTATCGTCAACAACATCATCATCATCTCCGTCACCGGCTCCGCCGGTTTCACCGGCCGGAGTCCGGTCAACTTTCTTTAGAGAGACAGAACGAGAGAGAGAGTTAGGTGTACTCACCGGAGGGGTCTAACATCGCCGGAAAAATAAAAACTTTCAAAAACTTGCAGAAAGGCTCCTCATAACCCGATCTACGCACTCACGAAGTTAGAATTCCAAAATGTGCTCGCCGGAATACTGACCGGAACTTCGCCGGAGTTGCGCGTGAGCCCAACCGGCTCAGAATCTTTGAAAACAGAAGTCACCATCGCATCGGGGAGGTGTGTTTTAGTGGGGGTAGGGGTGTTTGGCCGAAAAACGACGTCGGAATCTCGCCGGACCTCCGCCGCCTACGGCGGCTCCGCCGCCGCACCACCGCGGTCCCCGGCCGCCGTCGCCGGGACTTCACCGGATCCTTGCCGGACGTTTGCCTGGATCCGGGTTCTAGAGAGAGAGAGTAGAGAGAGTGAGTTGGTGACAAATGATGAGGAATTGGGTTAAAGTTCTTTAAATAGTGGGGTTCGTGGGCTTGGGCCCAAGGCCCACAAGCCCTATTCTAGCATTTTGAACGGCCCGATCTCTTTTCTGATGCCCGTTTTCACATCCTAACGTCATGGAAGTATCGTAGAGCGTTATTTTAATACTAAAATACGTAAATTAGGGTCGTTAGTCGACGTTTGAGCGTTCGTTCGTCGGTCGCGTAAAATCGCGTAAAATGCCTCGTTTGCCGTTTCTGATCCGTTTTTCAATCCGGTTTCGACTGTAGTCACTAAAAGTAATTACGGAGCTAAATATAGCGTAAAAATTTAATATTTGTCGGTGTTGACAGTATTTTGTACGGCATCAGTTCGTTGCCGCGTAGTGTTCAGCAGATTCCCCGTTAATCACCATACACGCACTGTAAGTCCGATAAACGTTCCTAGGCATTCCAAAGGCCTAATTAAGTTAATTTGCACTGTAACACTATTTATTATCGCGTTAATCACTTGTTAATCACGTAATTAAGAGCCGTAAATCACGGGTTGTCACACCTACCCGGGGTACAATTACTACAATGCCCCTACCGTCGACCCGTACCTCGAGGCGGCCAACTACAATGCTCTTCATCCTGAAGGGCCTTACGCAGCCTCCTACCAAACCGGGTACCCACCTTATGGATATCAATACCCACCACCTCCTCAACCTCCGCAGCAGCAACCGCCACTGATTCAGGCCCAGTAGCAACAGGAAATTCTACAGAGGTTGAGCCAGGTGGAACGGGAGGTTCAAGAGGAACGTAGAAACCACCGGGGATTTCTAAAAGGCTTGGCAAATCTGATAAAAGGGAAGAAAAAGAGGGATTATTAAAATCCTTATTTATTATTGTATTGTTGTTTATTTAATCAAGTCCCTGCGCGGATATTTACTTATTTATGTACTAAGTCCCTGCGTGGACTTGTCTTTCTATCTTTGGTCCCTGGGTGGACCTGTCTTTCCTATTTTGCCCTTGCATGGGCAAGTTACTTATGAACAAGTCCCGTTTAGGTCAACCTATGTATTTCTTTTAAAATTAGTGGAATGTTTTATTTAAATTTCATTGTCATCTAATGTATGAAAATAATATATGAAATAAATAAAAAATATCATTCCTTTTAAAATAATCTGCCTTTAATTATTAAATAAGAATCTTAAAAGGTATAACCTAGCCTACACGTCACTATAGACCTGGCCATGATGGTAAAACCTATTTAGAAGATTCAAATCCTTGTTAACATCTGAAAACATGTTAGCACTATTGGCAGATGTGACTCGGTAAAATCATACATGTCATCCTTCTATTGGATTCTTCCAATCTCTTTCTTTATTATTTAAACATCCATGAGTGATGTAGTGCCCACGGGCCGTGTTAATTATCAAATAAGACAAAAAGACAGAGGTTGTCTACGACTCCCTGTCAATAAAAGGTAATGAACTATGTTCAAACCTTAATGCCTCGATTCTCTGAAATCATGGCTTAAAGTTGTCCTTGTGACTAGGCCTTTTGTATGCCACCCTATTATCCTAAATAGTTTAAAACTGGGATAAAATATAATAAAAATTTAAATAAATTAAAATTAACCGATATGGCTTAAAATTACCATGGTTAATGAATTGCCCAAAAAGACAATTCCTTAGTCGACTCCTAAATAAATCTGTGTCAATATTTTATGTAGCAATTAAGCTACATGGCAGAATCAGATGAAGTCAACAGTCACCCGAGGAAGAATCATGATACTACCAGAGTTAACGTAGTGGGTGCAGAACTGCAGGCATTGATAGACAATGCCGTTACTCGAGCTCTGGATAGACGAGATAATGATTCAAGTGGTACCCGTAGCAGGACCCTATCTGTACAACATACAAAACCACCTTCCAAGTCGCATGCATCTCATAAGGATGATACTCATCATTCCTCAAATCAGAGGAGTATTCGGTCTAGACATGTCTTACTTAACCAAGAACCACGTACAAAGACATGTTCATATAAGTATTTTGTATCCTGCAAGCCCAGGGACTTCACTGGGGAAAATGAGCCATTGACTGCATGACATGGCTAGACGAGATGGATACAGTGGTTGATATTAGCAGATGTGCGGAGCAAGATATTGTGAAGTATGTTTCACAATCATTCAAGGGAGAAGCTCTAGCTTGGTGGAGGTCCTTAATCCAAGCTACTGGAAAGATTCCGTTATACAACTTATCATGGGCTCAGTTTGTTGCTTTAATTAAAGAAAACTATTGTCCTCAACATGAAGTTGAGAAAATCGAGTCCGATTTCTTGCCATTGGTTATGAAGAACCTAGACTGTCAAGCATACCTTACGAGCTTCAACACTATGTCTCGATTGGTTCCTTACTTGGTGACACCGGAACCAAAACGTATAGCTCGTTTTATCAGGGGTTTAGCCTCGGAGATTAAAACTAGTGTGAAGGCGTCTCGGCCTACTACTTTTAGGTCAGCGGCTGATTTGTCATTATCCCTTACTCTGGATGTGGTCAGGCAGAGATCGCTTAAGAGTTATGAAAAAGGAAAAAGGAAGCGTGAGGATGATAACTCACGACGTTCTGATAAGAAACTTAAGGGGAACACAGACCACAAGAAGAATTCTGGGTCTAACAAGGGTAGCCAGCAAACGGATGAGAAGCCTAAATGCAAAACCTGCCAGAAACGTCATTTTGGAAAATGCAGGTTTAAATCAAAGTCACAGTCAAAGCCGATTGGATGTGGGATATGCAAATCCAAGGAACATAAGACTTTGGATTGCAAGAAGATAAAGGATGCAACATGTTACAACTGCAATGAAAAAGGGCATATTAAGACGAACTGCCCAAAATATGCAAAGAAACCTGAGGAAGGTAAGAAGACCAATGCTAGGGTCTTCCAGATGAATGCACAAGAAGTGATTCAGAATGACAACGTGATAACAGGTACCTTTCTTATCAACGATGTTTATGCAAGGGTATTATTTGATTCGGGTGCAGATAAGTCGTTTGTTGATGATAAGTTTTGTAAGTTATTAAATCTGCCTGTTAAAACCCTAAGCATAAAATATGAAGTAGAGTTGGCTGATGGCACCATAGAAACTGCTTCGACTGTGTTAGATGGATGTTTTATATCCATTAGGAACCACTCCTTTTCGTTATCTTTCCTTCCTTTGAAATTAGCCAATTTCGACATAGTAATAGGCATGGACTGGTTATCTCATAACCAAGCCCAGGTTGTTTGTGACAAGAAACAAGTAGTGGTCAAGACTCCGCAAGGTAAGCCACTTACCATACAAGGAGATACTCAGTATGGGTTGCCTAAGCAAGTGTCTATGCTTAAGGCGTCAAGGTGTTTGAAGAAGGGTTGTGTCATTTACATGGCATAGGTGACTATTGATGAACCAAATCCCAAGGTGGAAGACATCCCTGTTATCTCTGAATATCCAAAAGTATTCCCTGAAGAACTACCTGGTTTACTGCCAGATAGGCAAGTGGAGTTCAAAATCGACATTATTCCTGGAGCAGCACCTGTTGCAAGGGCACCTTATAGGTTGGCACCGACTAAGATGAAAGAGTTAAGAACTCAGTTGGATGATTTGTTAGCAAAGGGTTTCATTAGACCTAGCTCATCTCCTTGGGGAGTTCCGATTCTGTTTGTGAAGAAGAAGAAGGATGGATCGATGCGGCTATGCATTGATTATCGCGAGCTAAACAAGGTTACTATCAAGAATAGATATCCATTGCCCAGGATCGACGATCTATTCGATCAACTGCAAGGGGCAAGTTACTTCTCCAAGATTGATTTAAGGTCAGGTTACCATCAGCTGAAGGTCAGAGATGAAGACGTGCACAAGACTGCATTCAGAACTCGTTATGGTCACTACGAGTTCTTGGTGATGCCTTTCGGGCTCACTAATGCACCAGCAGCATTCATGGATCTCATGAATCGCGTTTGCAAACCCTACTTGGACAAGTTTGTCATTTTCTTCATTGATGACATTCTTATTTATTCAAAGAATCAAGCTGACCATGAAAAGCACCTTCGTTGTATTCTTAAACTTCTTCAGCATGAGAAGCTCTACGCCAAGTTTTCAAAATGTGAGTTTTGGCTTCGTGAATTCCAATTTCTTGGACATGTGGTTAGAAAGCGTGGTATCCAGGTGGATACCGCTAAGATTGAAGCTATCATGAATTGGCAAGAGCCGAAGACGTCCACAGAGATTCGTAGCTTCTTGGGTCTGGCAGGATATTACAGGCGTTTTATTGAGAATTTCTCAAGGATTGCAGCACCCCTAACTTCACTAACTCACAAGAATATCAAGTTTGACTGGGGTCCTAAGCAACAAGAATCCTTTGATATTCTTAAACAAAAAAAGTTAAGAAATGCGCCTGTGTTGACATTGCCTGATGGAATAGAGGAATTTGTGGTATACTGCGATGCATCACACACTGGTATGGGATATGTGCTCATGCAGAAAGGCAATGTTATTGCCTATGTTTCTCGACAATTAAAGGTGCACGAAAAGAATTACACCACCCACGACTTGGAATTGGGTGCCGTTGTGTTTTCACTAAAGCTTTGGAGGCATTATTTACATGGCACCAAGTGTGTGATCTATTCTGACCACAAAAGCCTTCAACATCTGTTTAAGCAGCAGGATTTAAACATGAGACAACATCGATGGATGGAGACACTGAATGATTATGATTGTGAAATCCGATACCATCCAGGCAAGGCGAATGTAGTCGCCGATGCTTTGAGCAGGAAAGAAAGGGTTAAGCCCATTAGAATCAATGCCAAGAGCATTGAATTGAAGAACATTTTAAATGAAAAATTGTTAGCCGCTCAGAAAGAAGCTGTATTAGAAGCTAACTACCCGAATGAAAAGTTGGGAGTAACTGCTGAGCACTTATCATATGGCAAGGATGGGATCCTAAGATTGAATGGACGAATATGGGTTCCAATCTATGGAGGACTTCGGGACGTGATCCTTCAAGAAGCCCATAGCTCCAAATATTATATTCATCCTGGAACTAATAAGATGTACCAGGATTTAAAGGCAAATTACTGGTGGATAGGTTTGAAGAAATCTATAGCCACTTATGTGGCCAAATGTTTTACGTGCGCGCAAGTTAAAGCTGAACACCAGAAGCCGTCAGGTTTGCTGCATGATCGGAGTGTCGCGCTCCTGTCAAAGATAGTATTTATATGCCCAAATTACCCTTAACAAATAGCTAGTGGTAGAAAGGGGTCGATCCACGAAGAGTATGTGGTTTGTGAATGGATGTACTAGAACTAAAATGGTTGTCACAATTTATGAAGCTTGCTAATAAAAGTTTTGTATTTTTGTTTTTGATGAAAGATGTCTAACTTGTATGTATAATAAAAATGGTGAGATGAACCAAAAAATGGTGAACTTGGCCGTCCCCTGATTCAAACCCGGGTCTAGGCTGCACCCTTTCGCGCGCCTAGCCAACTTTGCTAGGTGCCTAGTGTTGTGAAAATTTCGTTTTAGATAAATATAAGCACTTACTTGAATACAAACTCCTAGTTAACAATGGTAATAAATATGAGATTTCTAAACAATAACAAGTAAAGGAATCACACCCGGTTTCGGTAGTTGCTAAATTATGGTTTCTACAAGTTTAAGGCTTCAATTCAAATGCATACAATTAACGGATTTAGTGTACCGTGACTTAGGTGCTAATAACTATCAACGTTTCAATGAACGGACAAGAATACACTTTGTAATCAACACAAGTAAATCCTAACCAAGACAACGCATATTACACATAACCATTTCATAAAGTCATAACTTTTAACATCGCTCGACAGTTTATGAATTCGAAACAAATGTAAGCTATTGCCAAAGGTTTCTAAAATCATACACAAATTGTCACAAATTGAAGCAAGAACAATTCAAAACCATAAATTAAACAACTACCTACACCGGGGTGAAACCGAGATGATTAGCCACTCATGGTTGACGGAGCTTGTTCACCGGATAAATGAAACTTGCCGTAAGTCATCTTGGAGCTTGGAGAATAGACAATGCAGAATACTCTTGATGTAAGATGAAGGTTTGTAGAATGTGATTGTGAAAATTGCAACTACGTAAGGATGGATTTCTGGACTTGAACTTGGATATGGAGGTGTGTTTCTTCATCTTGGATGATAGCTTTATATAACCATGGAGGATTTAGAGCTTTCACATCTTCAAGCTTTTGAGCATTTAATTCCTCCAAGAATTTTGATTATCTTCTCAGTATGAACATGTAAGCTAGAGAAATTTGGAGTTGCTTAACTTCTCTAATTTCTGCTCTCATTTAATGCTCTTGGCCTTCTTTTGACTAAAAACACGAAGTTGAAATTAGTAAAGCATGTTTGACAATTATTCCCAGCACTTAAAACAAAAATCCCGGATTCACTTTCTGTTGCCCGTCGCCGACGGGGTCCCTACCCGTCGCCGACGGGCTCCCGTTTGTTCAGTTTTTGTTTTTTCGCGTTCCTGGTTGATCTGTTTCGCGTTCTGGTGCACCGTTCTTTGACCCGATGACTCGTAAAGCTCCCAAAAAGCTCCGTAAATTTGTCAAACCTACAAAACATATTTTTGACTAAAAGTAGGCTATCCGAACTTAAAACGTACATAAAATCATCAAGTTATACGCTTATGGTCACCGGTTTTCAACCACGCATCACATCCCCACACTTGTCTTTTGCTTGCCCTCAAGCAAATTTGTTTTTCACTTTTGCGTGGGTCGAACAATGAACACACATCCCATTCCCGAGACAAAGGTTAAGGTTTATTGTCATACAAAAGTTCAAACTCTTTATAATTCGAAATATCTAATGGTAATGTGATTTCACATACACAAATGGTTACCCAAGATTAACTCGCCCTTAAAACTAACAATTCATACATATCCCTCACAATGTTCTCTCCACTCGGTTTAACATTTGGCTAATATGTAATGTATTAGCACTTTTAACAAATAATCGCTCAAAACCGATTAGAACACGTACCCGCATAGGGTTGCAACTCAATCATTCTCCACCGCCGAACACGAATACTAAACACAAGTCATAAGGTCTTTGTAAGGGTTGTAACGAGGCTAGGGTTAAGGGTAGGAAATAGGATATTTTTAAGTGGCTAAAATGATGAAAAATTCGATTTTTATTACAACATAACTACTCCAACTTAAATAAACTACAAACATAAACTATAAGGCAATGATTTTTCACCTTTTATTCAACAAGTAGAAACACCTATTTTTGTTCTTTTCTCAATGAATCTCTCATATTTTTCATAACATTTTCTGATTTTTTTTAACAAATAAATACAACTCTACAAACTTTGCTAAATAATCGAATTTTCATCACACGGGTTTAAAACAAAAAGGTTTAAGGTTGTTGGTTAAGTGGGTTGTCAAATGAAGGTTTAGGCTCAAAGTTGGCTACTAGGGGATAATTTTTGGGTAAGGGTATAAGAATGGTGTAAAAAGGAAAAGGTTCACCTAATGCCTTAATCATTCTCGTGCTTGTATTCGGTCTATGGTCTCAAACGTATCAAAAGATGCAAGTTCTACAATACATGACTAATGGTCCACTCAAACAAAGAAATATATGTATATATGACGTATGAAAATGGCCCAAAATCTCACTTATAAGGGTATGATATGTGATATGCACCAAATGCTAGTTCCTTAGGCGAATTATTCCCAAATAACCACCCGTTAGATACCCGTCATGCAATTAGTTTGAACTTAACTATGACAAAAGACCAAATGGGTTGTGCCATCCCTCGTTGACTTAGCTACTTGTGCTTTTAAGATTGCTTTTAAACAAGAAACTTTTGAAAAATTTTTGAAATTTTTCCCCCATCCCCACACTTGAGGTAAAAATTGTCCTCAATGTGTAGTATTTAAATGAGTGGGTCAAAATCTAAAATTTTTACTACTCCCCCATCCCCACACTTGAGGTAAACGTTGTCCTCAATGTGTAAGAACTAGAGTTTTAAAAATGCACAAGGGATGTGACACAGCTAACCCTCCCAAAGTTCACCCCAAATTTCAAACATTTAACCAACAAACCACTTATTATTAATAAACAAAGTAAAATGGAAACGCATGTACCTGATTTTGTCGCTTGATGTCCATATCTTCTTCTTCTCTTCATAAAAATGGTTGTCTCGTGAACATTATGTACCTACAAATTCTAACCCTTGTGTAGAAGCATGCTTCTCACAACCATCAAAATTTGTTAGTTACCTAGTTCTACCATTTTTTATGAACAAATTACCAAGCCATGCATTAACTTACCTTTTATTTATGTGGAAAAACAACTAAAAGACAAAATAAAAATAAAACACACAAAATAAAATAAACACACAAACAAAAATAAAACATACCACACCTTCACCGCTGATATCGTTCGTTAGGGTCTCTTGGCGGGTTTGGTTGGTACGGATAACCGGTGAGAGATTCCCACATGTCCCGAAGGTTATCGAGCGGGTTTTGCTCTCCTTGTTGTGGTGGTGGTTGGTAGGGGATGGGAACGAAGCTTGAAGCTACCGCTTCGGGCCAGTGAAGAGTTGGGTCGTTTGGGCCCAATGGATGAGGAATGTCGGGGTAATTGGTCCACCCCGAGTGTTCGGCATATGGAAGGCCGACTAGAAGGTCTCTTTGGTGGCGCTCTTGATCGTGTAGCACCTTGGCGTTGTTAATAGCCATTTCATGAGACAAAGCTAGAGCACGCCATCGATTTCGCTCTTCTTCTCTAGCTTCATTTATCCTTGCCGCCTCTTGTTCCTCATATGCCCGTCTTCGGGCCCTTTCTTCTTCTTGAGCTTGTACCAAGCGTTCCATTTGAACTCGTTGGTCTTCCATGTATTTTTCAATTCTCTCGCGATAAGCCGCTTGAGAACCCCATTGCTCGTGTGAATAGGTCCCGTGAACCCCTTCCCAATCTTCTCTCCTCCTGTTGTATTCTCTTCCTTCACCTATGCAAGCCGAGGTATTATCATAGATTGCTTGTTCCCCCCGGGTGAAGTTTCTATACGTTGGTACCCGTCGTTGATTCACCAAATTGGCCACGTCTGCATTGATTTCTCTATGTGGCCTCATGTATCTTCGTTGTGGTTGACGGGGACCAGAAGGCCCAGCTTCTTCCTCTTCTTCTTCAATCATCATTTCTTCATCTCCCCCAGCCCCTTGAGGATTTGGATTTGTAAAGTCGTACCTATTACCCAACTTGTCGGTTACTACGTACTCGTTTCCATGCAGCTCTACAAATATTCCCCAATTCTTTCTCATTGATGCTTGGTCAAATTCCTCAAGGGGTTTGGTAATCCAAAGCGAATTCTGAGGCAAACAGTTTTGCTGAATAATCATGCCACTAATGAGGCGTGCGTACGGAATAAAACGCCTCTGGGACGACTCCCGAGTGACCCATGTGTTGATCATTACTATATGCCTCCATGATAATGTAGGAGTCCCGTATAACAAAGAATGGACAACCCTACAATCAGGTCCTCTTATCCCACCTCGGTCACCAAATCGCACCATTATATTTTCTACAGAAATTCCTTGTAGAATTTTTCCTTCAATCGAGATGTGTTTCTTTTTAACTTCCCCCCCTTTATGGTACGGTAAGATAACCGCCATCAATTGATCCGGGTCAGTTTCATTCATATGAGTATCCAAAAATTTCTCCATGTTCGGATAATCATATGCTTGCACCCCCAATGAGTCAAAACGGGCGATGCAGTTTATTGATTCGAAGGACATTGTCATTGTCCCTCGAGTTGTTTTTCCGACCAATTTCCATTCCGAAGGGTGCTTATCTTTATCCACAACCCGCAATGTCGACAGCCATTCACAAACTTCTGATAAGTAGATTCGCGAAGTGTTATCTTCGCACCAGTCAAGTACTTTTTCCCAGCCCGATCTTTCAAACATCTGTGTGATCCTGATTTGCCTGAATTCCTCCATATTAACCACCCTTTCACATACAGCCCTTTCCGGAAGCGAGGTCTGAACTTTAGTGACCATCTTCCATCTCCACAGCTTAGCTTCTAGCTTTCTATCATTGTACCTGGATAATGATTTGTTCTTATCATTATCCCAAACCTTTGCACTTTCACTATCTCTGAACTTCGCCCATTCCCAGTCTTGGCGAAATAATCTCGGATCTCCTTCTTCAATGGCTGTTAGTTGTTCCCATTTCCTTGGTAATAACCCTGAAGAAGACCCTGCCCCAGCTGAAGAACCTTGTTCTGTGGTCTTTTGCTTCTTTCTTCCACCGGCCATAACTATATTCACAAGAACAACCAATTATCAACATGACCCCAAAATCTTACTACATTCTCACACTTTGAACATGATATATGATGTTGAAGTTTAACTAACAAGCATGTGCAAAATCGCCATTTTAAACTTCCAAAGTTGCTCATTTTGTCAAAAACTTATCAATTTCTTGTTAATCTTACAATTTCTTATAATTTCAACAAAATTTCAACATCATCTTCATGTTCAAATCATGTACATACCAAGTGTAATCACTTCACTTATGGCTAACATGCTCACTTTTCATCCAACACAATCAATCTAACTTAAAATCATGCTAGAACATCATACATTGTTTAAACAACCTTCTCTTAAACTAACAAGTCTAAAATTTCGGAAGAAAAACACTAATCATATGATAATCAAACATAAATTTAAGGGAAATCCATACCTTTGATGTTAGATAGCAAGAAGAACCAAGAAAAAGTGCAAAACAAGAGATTTGATGAACACTCTTTCAAAAACCCTAAACTACACGTCCAGAAATCTTGCAAACTAGCAAGAATTGATGCAAACCGTGTTGGGGGTTTTGTTCCTCTCGAAAAAATAAGCAAAATGGACTTAAAAATCAGTTGATTTGGTGAAGTATCGAAGGAATTATGAAGATTTAAAGCTTTTGGTGTTCTTGAGGATTTTAGGAAGAAGATGAAGGGTAGGTGAAGTTTGGAATGAGATTGCAGTGATTTTTAGGGTAGTATATGTTATGAGATGATTGTGGGTCGGTTTTTAGGCTTAAAAACGGGTTTAATAGATGTTTTATGAAGTTAAGGTGAGATTGGGTTCGAATCCTAGCAAGAAAAACGAACCAGGCCGGCGCATTAACCCTTGCCCGTCGCCAACGGGTTGTCATTTGTGGCTTTTCTTCCGACGGCTTAGCAGCCTGTCTACGGGCTTTTGTGGGCGACGGCCATTTCTGCAGCCCGTCGGCTACGGCTTGAAGCCCTGTCGCCGACGGCTAACCTTTTTTCAAAATTATTTTTTTTTTATGAAAAATACGTTTAAAAATAGGAACTTTTAATAAAGGGACTATATACTTAAAAAATCCTAAAAGTTATTAAAAATCTTTTTGTGATTTTTATTATAAAAATTTAAAAATTACGAAAAAATCGTAACGATTCTACTACCCCCTAAATTAAACGTGTATTGTCCGCAATGCACAAAACGAATTCTAAAACATACCTTACGTCCTCAAGAGTCGTTTGTGATGTCCGGACTTCACACACTCAAACAAAGTTAGTAGGAAACGAAAACGATTATATCTAAAACACAAACAATTTATTATACCTAACTGTACACTAAATATTACCGGCCCTTTTTAGTTGACCTCGTAAATCGGTGTGCTTACTACAAAGCTTACCGATTCTTTGTTTTTGTCCATGTTTTCGTTACCATCAAGAAACGGTAATCGATGTCCGTTTACCGTTTGTCTTTACCCATCCTTTGGGTCCTCAATAGTAACATCACCCAATTGTCCGACCCGGGTGATCACATAGGGTCCCATCCACTTGCTTCGGAGATTTCCGGGAAAGAATTTGAGTTTCGAATTGTAGAGCCACACCTTTTGCCCAACCTCAAATTCTTTCTTCCTCAACTTAGCATCATGCGTCTTCTTCATCCCATCTTTGTACTTGGACGCGTATTCGTATGCCATTTCTCTTAGCTCCTCTAACTCACATAACTTGAGTTTCCTTTCTTTACCTGTATCATCATATTGAACATTAACTTCTTTAATAGCCCATAATGATTTATGCACAAGTTCAACCGGTAAGTGACAGTTTTTACCGTAAACCAAACGATAAGGTGTAGTGCCAATGGGTGTTTTATATGCCGTACGGTAGGCCCATAAGGCATCGTTCAATTTGATTGACCAATCCTTACGGTCTGCCCGCACGGTCTTTTGCAAAATATTTTTAATTTGCCTATTTGACACCTCAACTTGCCCACTTGTTTGCGGGTGATAGGGGGTAGCAATTCTATGATCAACACCAAACCGTTTTAATAGTTTTCCAAACCGAAAATTTTTAAAATGAGATGCTCCATCACTTATGATGACACGAGGAATCCCAAACCTTGAGAAAATATTGGTTTGGACAAAGTTACAAACTACGGAATGGTCGTTTGTCTTGGTAGCTATTGCTTCGACCCATTTTGACACATAGTCAACGGCCACCAAGATATACAAATTGCCATAAGAATTGGGGAATGGGCCCATGAAATCAATACCCCATACATCGAAAATATCGACTACAAGAATTGGTTGCATGGGCATCTCATCCCGTTTTGAAAGACCCCCTAATTTCTGGCATTCTACACAATTTCTGGCAAATTCATTTGCATCTTTAAAGATAGTTGGCCAATAAAGACCACTATTTAAAACTTTGTGACATGTTTTGTGACCACTAAAATGGCCACCGCATGCAAACGAATGAAGATGCTGCAACACGCTAGGAATTTCCTCATCGGCTATACATCTTCTAATCACTTGATCCGCACACTTTTTCCACAAGTGCGGTTCTTCCAATTGGTAGTACTTGACTTGAGAAAGGAAATGTTGCCTCTTTCGTCTATCCCAATGAGCCGGTAAGTCACCTGTAACAAGATAATTCACAATGTTTGCATACCAAGGTAACTTATCTACTTTCATAATGTACTCATCCGGGAAAGTCTCGTTGATCTCTAATGTTTTAGAATCATCTTCAACTATCAATCGAGACAAGTGGTCCGCCACTACATTCTCGGTTCCCTTCTTGTCTCGTATCTCCAAGTTGAACTCTTGATGCAACAACACCCATCGGATCAATCTCGGCTTGGCATCCTTTTTCTCCATGAGGTACCTAACTGCAGTGTGATCAGAGTAAATAATCACTTTACTACCCCATATATACGACCGAAATTTATCCAATGCATATACTACCGCAAGTAGCTCTTTTTCAGTGGTGGTGTAATTCAATTATGCATCCGAAAGAGTCTTACTTGCGTAATATATAGCAACGGGCTTTTATCAATCCTTTGTCCCAATACGGCCCCTACCGCATAATCACTCGCATCGCACATAATTTCGAAAGGAAAAGACCAATTTGGCGATTGCAAGATTGGAGACTCAACTAGCTTCTCTTTTAATTTGTTAAAAGCATATTCACAATTTTCATTGAAATCAAACGGTTGGTCTTTTAACAACAAATTACATAAAGGCTTGGTTATATCACTAAAACCCTTAATAAATCGTCGATAAAAACCCGCGTGACCTAAAAATGATCTAATACCTTTAACAGTTGTGGGATATGGTAAAGTAGATATAACTTGTATTTTTGCACGATCAACTTCTATCCCACGACTTAACACTACGTGTCCCAACACGATTCCCTCTTGAACCATGAAATGGCTCTTTTCCCAACTTAGAACCAAACTAGTTTCGACACATCTTTTTAACACTTTATCTAGTTGATCCAAACAAGCCTCAAACGATGACCCAAAAATTGAGAAGTCATCCATGAAAATTTCCAAAGACTTCCCCACCATATCCGAAAAGATACTCATCATACACCTTTGAAAGGTGGCTGGGGCGTTACATAATCCAAATGGCATTCGCCTAAATGCAAAAGTGCCATATGGACAAGTAAACGTGGTCTTTGATTGATCTTCTGGATGGATGGCGATTTGGTTGTAACCCGAATAGCCATCTAGGAAGCAATAAAATTGTTGCCCCGATAATTTCTCAACTATTTGATTAATAAAGGGTAAAGGGAAATGATCTTTGGAAGTTGCGGCATTCAACTTCCTATAATCAATACAAATTCGCCACCCGGTTACCGGCCGAGTGGCTACCTCTTCACCTGCGTCATTTTTGACGACTTGTATACCCGCTTTCTTTGGAACCGTTTGTGTTGGGCTCACCCATTCACTATCCGAGATCGGGTAAATGATACCCGCATCCAGCCATTTTAGGACCTCCTTCTTGACCACTTCTCGCATGTTTGGATTTAGTCTCCTTTGTGTGTCGCGAGAAGGACTCATACCATCTTCCGTGATGATCTTGTGCATGACTACCGAAGGACTAATTCCCTTCAAATCAGCAATGGTCCATCCAATTGCCGCCCGATTGGCGAGCAAAACACTCATCAATTTCCCTTCTTGCTCCTCGGTTAAGTTTGATGCAATGATAACCGGGAGTGTGCTACCTTCACCCACATAAGCATACTTGAGATGCTTGGGTAACACCTTCAATTCTAGCACCGGAGGTTCTTCCAAAGATGGTTTCAACTTTGTATCTATGCTTTCCGGAAGACTTTCCACGTGATGGGTCCAAGTGGGCCTTCCTTCTTTCATTGCCATAACCTCCAATTCTTTCATCTCTTCATCCAAGCTCCTATCCGTCTCCACTTGTGACCTATCAAACATATAACAATCCTCCATTGTGTTGTCCCCGTTCACGATTGTATCGCAAAGAGGTATACACGTGTCAACAATGTCCGCCATATAGCATTCATCATCAACTGAAGGGTTCATAAGTCCGGAAAAAACATGCAACCTCAACCTTCGGTTTCCAAATGTCATGTCAACCGTTCCCTTTTTACAACCAATTTGAGAATTTGCGGTTGCTAAGAACGGTCGACCCAAAATCACCGTAGGTTGCTTGGTTGGGTCATTGGTCACATAATCAAGTACTAAAAAGTCCACCGGATAATAAAAATCTTCGATTTTTACTATCACATCCGAAACAATTCCACGGGGTAGTTTGGGTGTCAAGTCGGCTAACACCACGGTGGTGTTTGATGTCTTAAGTGGGCCAAACTCGTATTGGTCATACAAACTACCCGGTAAAATGCTTACACTAGCACCAAGATCTAGAAGTGCCCGATTGATTTTAAAATCGCCTACTTGAATTGAAATGATAGGCGCACCCGGATCTTGGAGCTTAGGTGGAAGTGCACCCAAAAGAATCGAACTCACATTATTGGTTAAATCTAATTTCTTGGGAAATTTATGAGTTCGTTTTTGGGTACATAAATCTTTCAAGTACTTAGCATAGGATGGTACTTGCTTAATTGCATCCAAAAGAGGTAAATTTATTTTCACTTGCTTAAAAATTTCCAACAACTCATCTTGTTGTGGACCTCTTTTGTTTACAATCTTTTTGATCGGTCCCTTCAATGCTTCGGGATAAGGGGCGGTATTAACCTCCACACCCTTTTCCTTAGCCTTAGGGACAGGTATGGTCACAACGGGAGTGTTGTTATTATTTTTCAAGTCATTTTTATTTTGACCCGTTTGACCACCCTCATTCTCATTATCACTTGCATCTTCCACCACCCCTTCAACAAATTGAGGTGGTGATGTTTTGACACCATTTTCTAATTGTCGACCACTACGTAAAGTAACATTATTAATTGGTACCTCACGTGTGTTTCTTGAGTTCGACCCTTGATGCTTAGGGTTTACCGTTGTGTCACTTGGAAACTTTCCCGCGCTTCCTCTCACTTGAGCCATTTCTTCCGCGAGTTGTGTGACTTGTTTTGCTAACAACTCGTGTGCCTTGTCGTGAATCTCGTTTGTCTTCTTTATCTCCTTAATGTCACCGTAAGATTCTTTTTGCATGTTTAACAAGGCATCCATTTTGGCACTCAAGTCATTGCCTCCCCCTTGATTGTTCGACCCACTTCCATTAGTTTCTTTGATACCCACCTTGATAATTATTATCTCTACCTTGGTATCCTTGGTTGTACGGATGTTGGTAACCCCCTAGGTTACCACCTTGGTGATTTGGATATGATGACCCGCTTTGATTACCCGGTTGAAAATTCGGGTTCATTTGATTTGCGGCGTTCCCATATCGGAAGTTGGGATGGTTTCTCAATCCCGGGTGGTAAGTGTTCAAATTCATGTCATTATTTTTTCTTTCCCCAAACACTTCATTGACCTCTTCGGTGTATCACTCGGTCCCGTTGGACATTGATCGGCCTTATGGCCAATTTCTCCACAATCTTTACATACCGCAAATTGGACCGCATTTACCTCCTCCTTCTTCATACGAGCCAACTCCCGTTCTAAGGTAGAAATCCTATCCTTGGAACCGAGATCGGGAAGCGAACGGGAAATGGGATGTTTCTTTGCTCTATCGGCCGATTCCTTCTCCTTTGACCGCTTGCTCATCCGCTCAAGAAATTCCCAATCGCATCTTCATGATTACTCAAAAGAGTCCCGTTGCTTGTTGACTCGAGGCGATTCCATGTGGCATCATCCAACCCACGTACAAAGCATTTCACTAGTTCCCACTTTTCTATTTGGTGATGTGGGCATTTCCGCATCAACTCTTTGAATCGAGTGAATGCTTCATGTAATGGCTCACTTGATAGTTGCCGAAATGATCTTATTTCATCCCGTGAATCATCGGTCTTCGACATCGAATAGTATTCATCTATGAAGACTTGTTACATTTCTTCCCATGTTCGGATACTATTCGCGGGAAGTGTGAGAAACCATTGCTTTGCTTTGTCTTTTAATGAAAATTGGAACAATCGAAGCTTGACCTCTTCCAATGCAAAGTTGTGTCCACCGATAGTATTACATATGGATGAAAATTCAGCCAAGTGTGTGTAAGGCTCATCATTAGACCTCCCATTGAAGTGAGGAAGTATATTGATATAATGAGGCTTACAATCGAACATTCGCCTTTCACACACTATAGGAGAATCATTGTCGGTAACTACCAGTCGAAAACGGTCATTTACTCCCCGTGGAGGTTGTTGATGACGATGTGGACCGTTTACTTCTTGGTTGACCGGTCTTCGATTATCCCTTCTATCACCTCTTCGATCATCTCTTCGATTTCCACCTTGGTCACCCATTTGATAACCTCCCCCCACGAAACGAGGAATCCGATGAGGATTACCATTGTTGTTGTTGTTGTTTCATGGTTGGCGATTATTCCCGTAACCGTCATTCATCCCCACATAATTGGCATTCGGATAGCCAAACTCATCACCTTCAAATCCGGGATTATTGTAAATATTCCCCTGATTCACGTACCCCCAATCTCCGTTATTGTTGACCCGATCATCATAGTAGCCCCCGTCATCCAAATACTCCGTATGAATGCTTACATGCTCCGGCGATTGATAACCGGGAACACTATAAGGTTCGTCATCGGGAATGGCGTTCCTTAAATCTTCTAAGTTGAACAATGGGTCTTCGTTTGCGGGATTTTCATGATACGTTTGTTGATGAAGGTTTTGAAGTTGGGGTGTTCTTTGGTTGTTGTTGTTGGGACTTTGGTTTTGGAAAGGTGGTGTGGGTGGTCCGGTATTGATGTTACCACCCGGTTGTTCTTGAGGCATATGTTGAATATTTGGAATGGGATGGAGATTGCTTTGGTATTGAAATTGGTGTGGGTTTGGGTTTTAGTTGGAATTTTGGTTTGCCATTGAATTGCTTTCAATGGATGGTGTGTATGGTGAATTGGTGTTGGGTTGATTAGAAGCAAGTGTTGCCTCTAACCAAGTGGCTAAGTTTCTTCGAACTAAACGCTCAACCTCCGGTTCGAACACTAGTGGTGAGGTTCTCCCGGAATTCCTTGTATGCATGCACTACTTGTAAGTATAACCTGCACAAGTAACACACCCGCGTAGCAAGAAAAATAGAGAAAAATAGCAAAAAGAAACAAAGCACCTTAATCACAAAAAAAATTCTGAAAATTATTACAAAATTATAAAAATTATCCAAACACAAAGCGCACGAACTCCCCGGCAACGGCGCCAAAATTTGATCGGAGTGTCGCGCTCCGGTCAAAGATAGTATTTATATGCCCAAATTACCCTTAACAAATAGCTAGGGGTAGAAAGGGGTCGATCCACGAAGAGTATGTGGTTTGTGAATGGATGTACTAGAACTAAAATGGTTGTCACAATTTATGAAGCTTGCTAATAAAAGTTTTGTATTTTTGTTTTTGATGAAAGATGTCTAACTTGTATGTATAATAAAAATGGTGAGATGAACCAAAAAATGGTGAACTTGGCCGTCCCCTGATTCGAACCCGGGTCTAGGCTGCACCCTTTCGCGCGCCTAGCCAACTTTACTAGGTGCCTAGTGTTGTGAAAATTTCGTTTTAGATAAATATAAGCACTTACTTGAATACAAACTCCTAGTTAACAATGGTAATAAATATGAGATTTCTAAACAATAACAAGTAAAGGAATCACACCCGGTTTCGGTAGTTGCTAAATTATGGTTTCTACAAGTTTAAGGCTTCAATTCAAATGCATACAATTAACGGATTTAGTGTACCGTGACTTAGGTGCTAATAACTATCAACGTTTCAATGAACGGACAAGAATACACTTTGTAATCAACACAAGTAAATCCTAACCAAGACAACGCATATTACACATAACCATTTCATAAAGTCATAACTTTTAACATCGCTCGACAGTTTATGAATTCGAAACAAATGTAAGCTATTGCCAAAGGTTTCTAAAATCATACACAAATTGTCACAAATTGAAGCAAAAACAATTCAAAACCATAAATTAAACAACTACCTACACCGGGGTGAAACCGAGATGATTAGCCACTCATGGTTGACGGAGCTTGTTCACCGGATAAATGAAACTTGCCGGAAGTCATCTTGGAGCTTGGAGAATAGACAATGCAGAATACTCTTGATGTAAGATGAAGGTTTGTAGAATGTGATTATGAAAATTGCAACTACGTAAGGATGGATTTCTGGACTTGAACTTGGATATGGATATGGAGGTGTGTTTCTTCATCTTGGATGATAGCTTTATATAACCATGGAGGATTTAGAGCTTTCACATCTTCAAGCTTTTGAGCATTTAATTCCTCCAAGAATTTTGATTATCTTCTCAGTATGAACATGTAAGCTAGAGAAATTTGGAGTTGCTTAACTTCTCTAATTTCTGCTCTCATTTAATGCTCTTGGCCTTTGTTTTGACTAAAAACCCGAAGTTGAAATTAGTAAAGCATGTTTGACAATTATTCCCAGCACTTAAAACAAAAATTCCCGGATTCACTTTCTGTTGCCCGTCACCGACGGGGTCCCTACCCGTCGCCGACGGGCTCCCGTTTGTTCAGTTTTTGTTTTTTCGCGTTTCGCGTTCCTGGTTGATCTGTTTCGCGTTCTTGTGCACCGTTCTTTGACCCGATGACTCGTAAAGCTCCCAAAAAGCTCCTTGAATTTGTCAAACCTACAAAACATATTTTTGATTAAAAGTAGGCTATCCGAACTTAAAACTTACATACAATCATCAAGTTATACGCTTATGGTCACCGGTTTTCAACCACGCATCACTGCAACGGCCTGAACTTCCCACCTGGAAATGGGAAATGGTGACTATGGATTTTATCACCAAGTTACCAAAGACAAAGCGAGGAAATGATACTATTTGGGTTATAGTTTATAGACAGACCAAGTCAGCCCACTTCTTACCTATTAAGGAAACACACAGCCCAGATAAGTTAGCTCAGCTGTACGCGGACGAGATTGTATCTCTTCACGGAGTGCCAGTGTCTATCATCTCTGATAGGGATACGAGATATACATCGCATTTTTGGAAAAGCTTTCAGCAATCCCTAGGCACTCGATTAAATTTTAGCACTGCATATCATCCTCAGACGGATGGTCAAAGTGAACGTACTATACAAACACTCGAGGATATGCTACAAGCTTGTGTTATTGATTTAGGTGGAAGTTGGGATGATCATATTCCATTGACTGAGTTTTCATATAATAATAGCTATCATTCCAGCATACAAGCTGCACCTTTTGAAGCTTTGTATGGAAGAAAGTGCAGGACGCCCGTTTGTTGGGCAGAAGTTGGAGATGTCCAACTGACAGGACCTAATATAGTCCTAGAGACGACAGATAAGATTGTGCAAATACGTGATCGTCTCAAAGCTGCCAGGGATAGGCAGAAAAGTTACGCAGATAAAAGGCGTAAACCTCTAAAATTCGAGGTAGGTGACAAAGTGTTACTGAAGGTATCACCCTGGAAAGGGGTAATGCGTTTTGGTAAGAAAGGCAAGTTAAGCCCAAGATACATAGGACCATTCGAGATAATCGAATGTGTCTATTCAGTGGCTTACAAATTAAACCTGCCTGAAGAGGTCAGTGGAATCCATAATGTGTTTCACATCTGCAACTTAAAAAAGTGTCTAGCTGATGAATCGCTAGCCACGTCACATAAGGATGTGCATATTGATGAGAGCTTCAAGTTTTTTGAAAAACCTTTGTCAATCGAGGATCAACAGGTTAAGAAGCTTCGAAAGAAGCATATACCGATTGTGAATGTTAAATGGGATGCCCGTAGAGGTCCCGAATATACGTAGGAGGTTGAGTCCACAATGAAACAGAAGTACCCTCATTTATTTCAGTAAATTTCGAGGTCGAGATTTCTTTTAAGGGGGTGAGGATGTAACACCTCGCAAAATCATGTCCAATATAATATCGACACGTGTCATGGACTTTAATCGAGTAACAAATTGATTATGAGGGACTAAAGTTGACAAACAAAGAAAGTATGTGTGTAGAGGGATTCAAAGTGTCAACATTTGATAATTTTACCTTTCAACGACCCTACACGATGTTTATACCCTTAAACGAATGAATCATGAATCGTATGAAACCGTTTGTGGAAGAAAGTGAAAGTTTACAAGGCGCAAGGGTTAAATGTGTCAACATGTTTAATTTATACCTCTGAGTGACCTTTTAACGAACCCAAAGCTTTGTAATGATTAATTATGCTCCCAAGAATAAGTGATAAAAATTTCACAAGGTTTCGATATTGTATGAGGAAAATACGTTAACATTCGTAAATAAGGGGTTAAAAGCGTCAACGTTGAAATTTAGGACTTTTCAGATGTTCGTATAACTAATCAGGAACTTAACGGAGTTTGTTTATGACTTAGAGTCCTTAAAAGTCAAGTCTGGGGGTCAAAAGTGCAATAAACAATAGTTAAAACAAGTTTAGAGGGGTCAGGGACTGAAGTTGCAATTTCTGAAAGTTTGTTCACCGGAGCAGACCTCTACGCGGGTCGCTTAGACCCTCGGCCATGTTTTACGCGGGCCGTCTAAAACGCCCAGATACAGAATTCTTGGACAGATGCCTGTTCCAGCCAGTTCCACCGCCTTAAAAGCCTTGTTTTCGAATTCAGGGGCTGCACTAATGGTTTTACATGCATAGGGGACACCTGGGATGATCCGGAATCAATCGTAGACTTATGTGGAATGATCTTGTGAGATTAAATTTCATATATATAGAACTCTTGTTGCAACACATGAACTTGCTCATTTCAAAAGCATTTCTAAACCTTCTCTGGAGCTCTCTGGACTTCAAGCAAGATTCCCTAAGCTTCATTTTCGTGCTAAGTGCTTTTATAAGTAATCTTAGCCTCTCTAATTCAAGTTTCATTAGTTTAATGACCAAAAGTCAAAACCGTTGTAATTAGGCTTTGACTTAGTGATTAATCACTAATGGTCCAGTCATTTTTCGAATTGAAAGTGGCTATGAGTTGGTAATTATGTGGGTAATAAACCCTTAATAGGGAACCCTCTGATTATCATTCTAACTTGGTCAATTGTCGGGTCAAACTTAATATTAAAAAGTCAACATAAAGCTATTTTGCAAATAAATTCATAATTAGCAATGTAGAAGTTATGGAACCTGTTTTAACACTAAAATAACTTGGTAATTAATGTAACAACATGTCTAAACAGGTTAAACCTGACAAATCCGAGTTTAGGCTCGGTTCGAAACCGAAAGTCGCAAAAGAAGACTTTTGCTTTGACTTTCAGTTCTGGCCTGATTTAGCAAGGGGTCTCAGCCAAGAAAGATCTTTGGGAGGTTATCGAGGCTGAGATTGGCAGGAGCTTTGGGTTGTGGATCTTGTTGGGGGATTTTAATGTCGTGCGGTTCCCCGACGAGAGGAGAAATTCCGCTTTCAAATCTCCTTGCGCCAGGAATTTTAATGCTTTTATACATAACATGTGTTTTGTTGAGTATAGCTTGACAGGGAAACAGTTCGCTTCTAGTCGTGATAACGGCAAGAAACTTAGCAAAATTGACCAGATGCTGGTGTGTCACAATTTCTTTAGCAAATGGCCGACGGCGTGCCTTAGAGCACTTCCTTGGCTTTTATCGGATCATTGTCCGCTGTTGTTGTCAACTGTCGAAAATAATTTTGGGCCCAAACCATTCAGGTTCTCTAATTCTTGGATAGGTAAAGACGGGTTCGAGGAGGTGGTTAAAGGGGTCGTTTCATGATTCGGGTCCGGCTGATTCGATTCTGTCTAAAAAGTTGGCTTTTATTAGGAACCACATTAAAAGGAGGGATGATATGTTACTGAAAGAAAGAGATGCCGAGGTCAGAGCCCTAGAGGAAATTGAAAATCTTGAAGAAGCTTTGGAAAAGAGGGAGCTTGAGGAGGAAGAAGCATGGGCGTTACGGGAGAATAAAAAAGTCTTGAAACAGGTCGAACAAATAAAAAATAGGGATTTAAAATAGCGCGCGAGGGTTCGCTGGGCGATTGAAGGGGACGAGAATTCTAAATTCTTTCATGGTTCTATAAACAGTAGAAAGGCGAGGAATTCGATCCCGGGCCTTATCATTGGAGGCAATTAGGTTTCTAAACTGTCGTCTATCAAAAAGGAGGTCATGAGGTTTTTCAAAAATCTGTTCGTCGAAGCGTTCCCTATTAGGCTTGGGGTGCGTTGTGACAACATCAAGAAGTTTTCAGAGAAGAGAAAAGTGAGGATTTTGGAAGTGTTTTCCAAAAACGAGATAAAAGAAGCGGTGTTCGGTTGTGGAGCGGATAAAGTGCCCGGTCCAGACGGGTTTAATTTTAGGTTTATCAAACACTTCTAGTACCTCTTTGAAGATGATTTTTATAACATCATGCTCCAATTTCATAAAGAAGGAAAAATAAATTGAGGAAGTGGGTCGTCTTTTATCACCTTGATTCCTAAAGTCAAGGACCCAGTGGACTTGAACAAGTATCGACCTATAAACCTGGTGGGTATTATTAGTAAGGTAATTTCTAAAGTTTTAGCGAATAGACTGAAGGGAGTCATGGGTGAGGTCATTTCGGAATACCGGTCGGCTTTCTTCAAAGGGAAGTTTTTTCTTGACAGGCCGCTCGTGGTCAATGAAATTATTTGGTGGTGCGAAAAGACTAATAAACAAGCGTTTTTTTCTTAAAATTGACTTTGAAAAATTCTACGATAATGTCAACTGGAACTTTGTGATCGATGCTATGAGATAAATGGATTTCCCTGGTGCTTGGTGTGATTGGATACACGGTGTCCTGGCTTCGGCCAGATCTGCTTCTCGTATACGGAGCTCCTACATTTGAATTTCAATGCTACAACGGTATGAGACAAGGTGACCCCCTTTCCCCCTTTTTATTTCTTTTTGTTATGGAAATTTTGTCCTGCATGTTCTTGAAAGCTAGGGACGGCAGAGCGGTGTAAGGAATAAAGACCCCTAACAATGGTCCTACCATCTCTCATCTTCTGTACGCGGATGACGCTATCATCATAGGGGAATGGGAAGATGAGAACATTAGAAACGTCGTGAGAATTTTGCGGGTTTTCTACATGTGCTCAGGGTTGAAAATCAATCTTAACAAATCTAATCTATATGGAATAGGTGTGAGTAGCTTGGAAGTGAAAGATAAGGCTAATGTTATTGGGTGCATAGCTGGGGAAACCCCATTCAATTATCTCGGCCTCATGGAGGGGGCTAACATGAACCGTATCAACAATTGGAAGCTGGTGTTTGATGTGTTTGAAGCTAGATTGTCTTCTTGGAAGGCGAAATCTCTTTCGATGGGAGGTCGGGTGGTCATTATCAGATCCATTCTAGAGAGTCTTCCGAATTATTACTTTTCTTTATACAAGGCGGCCTCAAAAGTCATCACGGATCTGGAAAAACTTATTAGAAGGTTTCTTTGGGGAGGTTCAGAAGGGGTTATTAGAAGGTTTCTTTGGGGAGGTTCAGAAGGGGTTAGAAAGATGCACTGGGTTTCTTGGGATCGGGTCTCCACTCCTAGGGAAGATGGTGGCATCGGTATTTGCAAATTAAGAAACATCAATACGGCTCTTTTAGTCAAGTGGGTGTGGCGTTTTAAAAATGAAAAAGATCAACTTTGGAAGAAGGTGGTTGAGGGCATTCATTCTAGTAGATGAAATTGGGATATCTTACCGGTCAAAAAGTCTTGTAACGGAGTTTGGAGCAATATCGTCAGAACATGCAATAAAACAAAAATTGAAGGAGCTCCGATAAGGAATTTTTTTAGAGGGGAGCCGGGAAACAGTCAAGACATATGCTGTTGGATCGATCCTTGGCTGGAAAGTGAGCCTTTAAAAGACAGATACCCCAATTTGTTCAAGTTGGAGTCTGATAAAAGATGCAAAGTGGCGGATAGACTAAGAAATCAGGAAGGGAGGCAATGCGAGGAGTGGAAATGGAGGAAAGGGCCTGAAACTTTTGCTCAAATCACCGAATTTAATTGGTTTTGTAGGCCGCTGGACCAGGTTCAAACCAAGGAGGTTCTTGATCAGTGGAAGTGGCTTGGAGATGCGGCTGAAGACTTCTCGGTAAAGGCGATGAAGCAATGCCTAGAGAAAGAGGAGCTGCCTACAGTTGATTTCGTGTTGGAATGGAGTAAATTGGTCCAGCTTAAATGCAACCTTCTGGCATGGAAAGCAGAGATGGGCAAAATACCCACTCTAGCTACCCTTGCTAGCCGCGGAGTAGATATCGAGGATACGACTTGCTCAGTTTGCAACTCGGGCGAAGAAAGCGTTGACCATCTATTTTCCCAGATGTATTTTTGCTGCCCAGGTTTGGCTTGCAGCCTCTAGATGGTGTAAGATCGCTCCAGTGATCACTACGCCAGTCAAAGAAATCTTGGAAGTCAATAACCATGTCGGCTTGAAGAGTAATGCCAAAGATGTTTTTTTGTGGGATCGTGAGAGTGGTTTGTTGGTGCCTGTGGTGGGCTCGTAACAAACTCAGGTTCGAGAACAAACAAGTCAAGGTGGCCGACATTTTCAGCGAGATTAAAGTGCTAGGTTTCCTTTGGATTTGTAATAGAAACAAAGTCAGGAACATCTCGTGGGAAGATTGGTGTAGTTTTGTGAATATGTAGTTCCTCCTCTGTTTGGCCCCCCGTTTTGGGGTTTGGTCAGTTCGTTTTAATGAAGTTTACTTAAAAACAAAAAAAAAAAACTATTCTTAGTTCGTGTTTTCAATTTTACCATTTTCAATTGTTTTATGTGTGTATTAGGTCTCAAATTATAGTACTTCTTATTTGCGTTCAAGTGTTCAAAATTCTAGCTGGGGTTCAAAAATTACACTATTAGACTAATATTGAAGACAAATTACAAAAAGTACCATAGCATATCAAGTACTAAACTACATGTGATATATTATCTTTATATGCTTTACATGTGCATAACACCCAAACCTCAGAATCAAATTGGAATAAAAATGTTAGTAATGGTTCGGTTTGGTTTTAAGTTTCAACGGTTCGTTTTAATTATTTGTGAAAAAATGTTACTAACAGTTTGAGTCATGGTTTGATATAAAATTGTCAAAACTGGACCTTGAACACCCTTAATATATCTAATGGCTAATCGAAGACGGGTATGTATATGACGACCAGTATGAATGCGAGTTCCATGACCCATTCGAAGACGAACACGATTCAGTTTGGTATTCTAGTTGGGAGTAAACAACAACTTATTTGTTTTTTAATCTTTGATTATTTTATGTAACCATAGACAAATGAACATTTTGAAAAAAAGTTTGAAAAGCAATTGTTTTTTGGTTTGTATACTTTCGACCAGATCGGTTTTCCGGCAACCAAGTGATGTTTATATCCGGCGAGTAAGATAAGTCTCGACACAGTGCACTTTCCGGTCACTTGATGTAACTCGACGGGTATAGTTGTTGATATTGGGGACTAAGAGCTCGGTTTGTTGTGCTATGTTGATTTTTCGGCCAAATTTGAGAATCTAGTGCGTTCGGGTCTCGGTCAAAGCTCGAGTCAAACCCAGGTAAAAGCTGGTCAAATGCGAGTCATCGTCGGTCAAACGGATTAGAACTAGTCAACGCTTAGTTGGAGGTGAAGGCATGTTTGTATACGAGCGTGGCAATTATGGTACGGTAACAACGAGCACCCGAACTAGTTTATTGTTATGTATTGTATAAATATAAACCATGTCTAAAATTTAGTTCTGGCGAGCCCGCATGACTAACGAGATGTTAACAAAATGTGTGATGCTCAGACTATCATCGACTCAAATAGATTATATGAAACAAATATATTATGTATACTAGGTTATAACCCCGTGTATTACACGGGTTGAATAAATATAACTTTATATATTAGGTAATGAAAAAGTTACATTTTTTAAAACGTGTATTGTATGGGTTGAATAGACACGTGTATTACAAGGGTTAATTAAATATAATATAATCGGTTAACACATATGGTCGTAAGATATTTTTTTTGAAAAAAAATGAACTTTGATGTATTATAACATTTTACTTTGTTTTTTATTTATTTATTATTAGGTTAAAAACTTGTGTATTACACAAGTTAATATTTTACTTTCTTTTTTTATTTATTTATTAATAGGTTAGAAACTTAAGTATTACGCATCGTTAGATTAATAAAATTTTAAATTAAATAGTTAATAATAAGCGGAAAAAGTAATAGAAAAAATTAAAAAGAAAAAAAATGTTAATTTTTTAAATTTTTATGTATGAAGTTATAGTATTTACTTTCATATTTGATTAGGTTAGTATAGTAGTAGCAAGAGGAATTAACAACAAATATTTTTTTGTTCCTTTTAAACTACTTATGATTGATTGGAATTTGGAAATAATTCTTAATTAAGTGCAGTTCTTCATCAGTTTCATTACCTGTCAGTTATTAGATAGTAAATAAAGATAAAAATTATAAGCTTTTTAAAACTATTTTTATCTTTATAAATAATAAAAACGTTAATATATATTTTTTAATTTTATTAATTAATATATGGTTATCAGTTATCTTTATTCTTATCATCAAAATCTTTTAATTTTAATAATTAATATATGGTTATCATTTATCTTTATCTTTATCTTTATCTTTGTAATAAAAATCTCTTCTACAAATTGTAATTTGAAACCATCTCATAAAGCCACATGTGTCTCCAAATTGGTTTCTTTTATTATATAGTAAAGATATTTACTTTGAAAATAATTGAGACATTACGATAAAGGGGTAAGATCAAATAAAAAGTTAATTTTCCTTAAGTAGGATGAGAAAAATTCTTAATCATTCATTTTTCAAATCAATTTTTCAAATCAATGGTTAAGATGAAAGGGTAGGAGAAAGGAGGAGTGTAAGGGTATCTTGGGAAAATCCTATTTATGGATTTTCTCTCTCCACATGCAAGGCACATGCATATTCCACCCCCATTTTTTAAACGTTCATAACTTTTTTATATGACATTATTTTTTTTATAAAAATTTCACCGTAAAATCGAGCGTCTTTTTATCTTTAATTTGAGTACCATATTGCTATATTAAATATGAAGACTAAAAAAACTCACTTAAATGTGTTGTATTTCTATGTTGTATAACATTTTTTTTGTGCTGAATTTTTGTACTATATTTTTGTGCTAATTTTTTTGTGTTTAATTTTTTTGTCTTAAATTTTTTTTTCCTCAATTTTTTTGTGCTAGATTTTTTTGTACTACATTTTTTTTCTGAATTGTTTCGTGCTATATTTTTTTATACTAGATTTGTTTGTGCTATATTTTTTTGTACTACATTTTTTGTGCTATATTTTTTGTATTAGATTTTTTGTGCTAGATTTTTTGTACTAGTTTTTTTTGTGCTACATTTTTTTGTACTAGATTTTTTTTTGTATTTTTAAAAAATAATAGGGGTGCCACATGTCATTTTCACTCCTATTTATAAGGACCAAAATACCCTTCATTCCTACTTATTAGGAGTGTCACATGTCATCATCACAATCCTTCTTAGTCTACTTAGACAAAATCCACTTTTTAGTGGATCCTTCCCCTTACGATAAATTAGGATACATTTATTTTTGGAAACATACGGATATTAGATATACAAGTGGGACTATTGACGATTGGGGGTTCGTGTGGTAATTTGTAACCGAATAACAATAATGTGAGGCGTTTGGATTATTAATAATGTGAGGAGTTTGGATTATGTGAAAGCACCGGATCGACGACGAACATCAAACATTGCACTTGATTCAAGACATGAAGAACAATCATATGAACAAGATAGAAATATGTAGAAGATGAACTCTTTATTGATGAATCAGTCATCACAGATTACACAAACCAAAGGAGTATACATCATCTACAAGCTGGTTTAGATCACAAAGATCTAAACCTAGCTTTCTCTCACTAACACATAGTCTCCCTCTCTCTCTAGAATTCACACCAGGAGGAACAAGTTAGGAGAGGAGCACAAAGCTTCAAGATCGATCCCTCATCCATGGATGTTGCCCTAATCCTATACAACACATATATATAGACTAGGACTATACTCGGACAAACAATCTACACCAAAACCCTGACTTTTTTCCCTAACAAAAACCCCTGACCTTTGTCCTAGACATAAAACTTGGACAAAATGTCCCTAGGATAAAGTTGGGACTATCTTTCAAGACTTGTACAATAAAGACCCTAACAATTGGAAAGCATGCACTTATCACCCAAAGTGCACTAACAAACTCCCCTTAGTCTTCATGTGGTCTTGAATTCTTCATTATCGTTGACTTTAACTTGGACTTCTGCTTCGGTTGACCAGAACTTGATAAGCGACAGTTACCCGGCAGGAACTGCACTTACAGTCTCCCCCTTAACTGTTGCATCAGTTCTGTGTGGCATCGATAATCTTCAGTCACCGGATACTGCACTTACAGATTATTAGCGAATCAAATGAATATTATAAAATAAATATATAGATATTTATTTTGACATTAAAAGACAACATATTTTTAATATGTTTGGGACAATAGTTCTACGGTGTACAAACTTATTTATATGTAAATATGTTTTTTTACTAAGTTGACTCACAATTATATTTTGGTTGTGGATATATGCATGTATTCGTAATGAGGACATGAAACTCGATGCACATTTTGGACATAAACTCGCATTTCGTATTGACTAAATGAACAATTATCTATCTATAGCTTTTGAAAAGTATATTTATACCTAGAAGGTGTGTGTGCGTTTACTTGATATAACTATTAAGTTGAATATATATTGTATATTCAACTATTATTTTCAAACATATATATACACACTTATACATGAGTGTATATATTTGTACATACATGAACTACATTTTGTTTTGGTTAAACTTCACGAACTTGTGTAGATTGTATATGTGTGTAATTGGATATGAAACTATTTATGGTTCTGAGACCATAACGAGTCAAGACGTTGACAAATGGATAGAGCTTGACCACACGTAGTACAACATCATCCTAATTAGTAGGAAACTTATGATTTGCTAATTATTAGGGATGTCTTGGTGAATGCATGCATATTAAGAAAGCTAATGTCTTCGGAATATATCATTCGTAAGCAAAACATGTGAGTTTCATGGCCCTTTTTACTTGTTTCCTGATGGGAGAGAAATATGCACACAAACAAACACAGATAACATAATATGTCATTATCACTTGTTTACTTAAGTGCAACATAACATGCTAAGTCCGTACATTCTCGAACCACTACTACTGGGTGTATAGTGAGGAAATTTGAGTAGTACTACTGGGTTTGACAAATCTCACCTGGACTGGTCGTGCTAGCTCGACTGGAGGTTGAACGGGTATGTATTGTCCTAGACATTTGCCATTGTTGGTGTTAGCAATGGTGGAAGGCAAACAAACGACAAACAATCAGCTTCGGTTGCAAACATCTATAGTAACTTGTACATTGCCTTGCTAGAAATAGGTGTAACTTATGTATTTGGATCCTACAAACATTTAACCAACTTACTTACTTACAAACCTGTGAACTCACCATCCATGTGTTGACATTTTAAGCATGTTTTCTCAGGTCGCTAAGGTACACATCAGGACTCGGATGCATCATGGAGTTGCATTGGTTTCTTCAAGTATTTAAACTTTGCTTTAACTACATTAGTTACTATGGTTTATGCGCGATGGTCATCTTTGATTTTACATTTGTTTATGCTTCTGCAACTCGAGCGTTTAAACAGTATTTCCTCATGAGAATGAGCAAACAGTGGTATATTTAAACTCATATAGTGGTCGTTCAATACTAATAATGACTATGATATTGGTTTGTCACACGCCTCGCGGTAAAACTCTGCAGCGAGGATGTGACAGTGATGGTCTTTCCGATGGTTATCTGCTGGTCGAGTGGTCGGAGCAACCATCTAAGATGGGGTGTGTGTTTGAGGAGGAGGATGATGAAGAAGAAGATGGTTTAGTTTAGAATGAGAAGAAGATGATGGGTAGATGTGTGCCCTTGGATCATCAATCGTCCCTAATACCCGATTTCTTAAAGTGATACATACATACAAGGAAAAAAGTTCAAGTTCACATCAGAAACAAAATATATGGTAGGAAAATTAGACTTTTCTTGTTGATTGTGTTTGTATATGTATAATTAATATTTTTCATGCATGTTATGGTTAACCCGATTAACCCTTCTTTTAACCCAATTACAAGATCGAATATCAACTTCAGGTTTTGGGTTCCATCTTAATCGGATTCAGGTTATTTAGGTTCCATCTTAAGCAGGTCTGGTTAATTCAGCTTGATTCGGTTTTTGGGTTCGGGTAAGAATAACACCCCTAATATACTTTGTCAATATAAGATTTAAAACATGTAATAAGACTTCTCCTTGTAAATAATTATTCCAAGCAATTCTTTAAAAAAATAATTTTATAGAATATATAAACTTTTATGAACTCTAGTTTGTTTTATATAATAAAACCTTTCTTCTTATAAAACTCTTTCGATTACTTTTAACTTTACATATTTTATTTGACAAAAGACGGTGGTATGTTGGTCTAGTGGTCAGAGCAGCCATCCAAGGAGGATGATGAAGAAGATGGTTTAATTAAGAATGAGAAGAAGATGAGGGTGGCACACCCCAACCGATGGCGGAATCATCGGGGCGCAGCACTGGGCGAAACAGATTGTTCAAGAGATTCCACAACAACTATTAAATTACCAAATCCTTAACGTTAATATCCCATACTACAAACAGATAAAGTAAAAATAGTTATTACAGATAATTGTCTCAAAAACAAGCATACTGTTCCAACAACTCAGATTTTTATTAGGTTTGTTTCTAGACTCCTTCCTAGCTTGATTCCAGCAAATAACAAGCAACATCCTAGCATTCAAACACCTGTCACATACGTTAAAATAAAGTCAATACACATAGTGTAAAGGTGAGCATACAAGTTTGATATAGCACAATAGTGTTCGAAAGTAGTTTACGCATAACCAGCATGTAACATGTATAAAGTGAAGGCAAGTAGGTTATCGACAGAGAAATATGCACAGACGTGATTGAGAGTTGTAGAATGCGCAACACATATCCCCACTAGGACACGTGAAGTAAAGCCCTTAACAACCCCTGTCCACGACAGGTGCTGAGTCCAAACTATAGTACTATCGTTGCTAAGGTGTCAGGCAACAATCACTGTGTTAACCTAACATACAAGCATTCATCGAATAACACATAACATGCAATAGCGGTCAACGTATAAATAGTGTTTGCGTTGTGTGTCGATTGTGATTTGAATAAGTAACGTATGTAACACCCAAAAGTGCGTAAAGCAAAAAAGGATCGAATATACTCACAGATTGTGTTTAACAAGTAAACAATCTCTTGGATTGAAGGGAGCACTGAGAGAGATTAGCCTGAACAGTTAACGATAGCATAAACGATGAGCGGCGCGTTAAACGGTGCAAAGGTGATAAGTAGGGGTGTAAACAAGCCCAGAGGCTCGAGAGCTACTCGTGATCGGCTCGGTTAAAAGCTCGAATGAGCCCGAGCTCGAGCCTGAAATAGAGCTCGTTTTGTTATCGAGCCCGAGCTCAAGCCTGAAATACAAAGCTTGTTTAGGCTTGCGAGCCTAAACGAGCCCATACAAAATTTAAATTTTTTTATATATAATATATTAATAATGAAGATAACATTGATGAGCCAAGCTAGAGCCGAGCTTTGGCTCATTTAAGCGATGTTGAAGTGAGCTCGAGCCGAGCTTTTAGCTCGTTTAAGGTTGTTCTCAAAATAGTTCGAGCCGAGTCGAGCCGAGCCGAGCCGAGCCGAGCTCGAGCTCAAAGAAGTAGGCTCGAACCGAGCCGAGCTCGAGCTTCATAAAAACCTAACGAGCCGAGCTCGAGCCTGGTCGAGCTCGGGCTCAGCCCGGCTCGTTTACACCCCTAGTGATAAGTGTCGGATGGCAATCCGATCGGATGGCCATTCGATTGGATTGACATCTTGCTTGGTAGGAATGTGTTTCTGTATGATGGCTTTGAAGTTTTCGTTGTAGCATTTTGAAAACAGAGAAGTATCTCTACCCTTCAGGTCGATCGATCGAACGGCGGTTCGATCGGATAGCGATCCGATTGGTAGGACACTTAGTGAGAACAAGCTCACAGCAGGATTGTCACTCGATCGGATTGCAATCCGATCGGGTGGAAATCCGTTGGGCATTGAACGTGTTGAGAATTGTTTAATTGTTGAAGTCCCAAACATCACATGGTCGGATGGTCGTTCGATCGGATGGTCGTTCGATCGGATGGCAATCCGATCGGACGGTAATCCGTTCGACATCCAGATCCTTGAAGAGTTGAAATAAAAGTTTAATTGTGGAACCAAGTGTAAGACGATCGGATGGCAGTCCGATCGGATGGCAATCCGATCGGACGACAATCCGTCCCAACAACCTGATCGTCTTTGATACTTAATTGTTTTGAAAGTTTTTGCAGTTTTGATCGAGACGGTATGATAACGTCCTAAACAACAGAACCCTCGTCAAGACTCAAGTGATCCAATCGAACAGGAATCACCCTAGTCCGATCAGTCAACGGTTCGAGACGGCGGTTCATGCTTAACCCGAAATCGGTTGTCTCTTTGATAGAAACCAGATCTTGAACCAACACATCACTAAGAAGGATTAGAAGATCAGAACGAGCTCCGATTCTATCGGTTTTGAGTGCATTGAGTGTAAAAGAGTTGAAAGAAAGTTTGAAAACCATCTTTCAATCCTTTTAACCATGAATCTGTGTAGATCTATGCGAAATTGTTGTTGATTCATGTGGAAATCCTTCAGATCTGAGTTGCTCTCGGTGGAATGAGGCCAATACTTGAAGTTCATAAGAACTCCATGATGACATCATCCTAGAACACCTCAAATTCGTTGATTTCATGGTTAGAAGTTAAGATTCAAAGGTGAAAAAGATGAAGGAGTGCGTGTAGATCATAGAAGTACAAGATTTAGGTTGAAAACTTACAAGAATTGCGAGAAATCGAGAGAAAGGAGAGCTTGAGTGTGGTTGGTCGAGTAGAGAGCTGTCACATCACAAATGATGTGACATGTGGGTATTTATAGGGTTTCCAAAAGAGGAAAGGTGCAAAGGGTCGGATTGGCCACCAATCGGAAGGCCACCCGATCGGATGGCAATCCGATCGGATGGCCACTCGATCGGTCGGCCACCCGATCCTGGTGTCCGTGCGTGTTGAGTTTCGTCATTTCGATTCGCGTGTTGAGCGTTGCGATGCGTTTCGAGCGAGCGATGCGATAGATCAATAATAAAAACACAAATACTATATCTAACATACAATCATCATAATTAACTGGCGTTTAGCGTTTGCGATTTAATTGCGATAGGGTTGCGATTGCGTTTCGATTAATCCCACAACATAAACATAATTAAACATGCACAAGTAACACATAAAGAGCACACACACGTAAAATAATATCCAGAACACATAATTCGTGTTGCGAATGCGATTGCGATGCGATAAGCGATAAAACATGCGATAAATATCGATTAAACCTCGATTATTAACAGATACTCCACATAATACAACTAAAGCAAATAAAATAAAGATTCAATTACAAGTCAAAGAAGTCAAAACAGTAGTTGAGCAAGGAGTGACAGATCGCAATTAGCAATCTTTTCTTCCTTTGACTTCAATCTTAACTTGACTTGACTTTGACTTTCGAAACACCGGGTGTTACAAAGGGGTAGATGCGTGCCCTTGGATCATCTATTGTCCCTAATACCCGAATTCTTGAAGTGATACAGACATGCGAGAAAAAAAGTTCAAGATCACATTAGAAACAAAAATATGTGGTAGGAAAATTTGACTTTTGTTGTTGATAATTTTGTATGTATATGTATAATTGATATTTTCTGGGCCGGCCCAGAGCAAGTGCCGGGTGGGCGACTGCTCTAGGCCCAAATCAAAGGGCCCGAATTTCTTTATATATATATATTCTATAGTTTTAAAAAAAAAAATCTTAAAGGGCCTGCATTTATGAACCAAAAACGTTTTTGCGACTTTTCAGAATTTTGGATTTATGATTTTGTGGCCCAATTTGCCAATGTTTAGAATTTAATGTTTAGAGTGACTTTGATTATTTGAATGTATGGAGATTTACGAATTGGGCCCAATTTTTTTATCCTGCACAGGGACAATTTTTTTTTTTTTTTTTTGTGATTTTAAGAGACGGCCTGACCCTGAATATTTTTCATGCATATTAAGGTTACCTGATTAACTTTCTTTTAACCTAATTACCAAATCGAATACTAACTTCAGGTTTCGGGTTCCATCTTAAACAGATTCGGGTTATTTGGGTTCCATCTTAAGCGGGTCATTCGGTATTCGGGTTCGGTTAAAAACAACACCCCTAATATACATTGTCAATTTAAGATTTAAATCATGTAATAAGACTCCTCCTTATAAAAAAAATATTCCAAGCAATTCTTTAAATAATCATTCTATAGAATATATAAACTTTTTTTGAACTCTAGTCTGTTTTAGAAAAAAAAAAAAAAAAAAAAAAAAAAAAAAAAAAAAAAAAAAACCTTTGTTCTTATGAAACTCTTTCGATTACTTTTAACTCTACATATTTTATTTAATCTTAAGCCATTTCTTCATTAAACCAGTCTTTTATAAACCATAAACTACTTTGTACAGTTGTGCCATTGTTTATAAAAGATATGTTTATAAGTTTAGTAAAAAGATTGTCAATTGTAAGTGATATGCTACCAATGATATATAAAATCCGACTGTTAAGTAAGTGATATGCTACCAATCATATATAAAATCCGACTGTTAATTTTTTTTTTGTACTTGACATTAAACATAATATTAACGCACGTCATTCAACTTGTTGTTTTGATTAGCCCAACATGGTACCGGTGATCCATGACTGATTCTCCCAACCTCATGCTTTATTTAAAAAAGAGAAACTAGAGGTGGTGGTGGTTGGTATCTTGAAGCAGAGGCTACCGCCTACCAAGAAGGTGATGTTGAAGAGGTATAATTTGATTTTATTATTATAAACAGCATATCATCATCCACAAATCAAGTGTAGATTAGATTAATTGATAAGAGGCATGGGAGGACCTAGCCTTTGGCCAGGGTGCGCGGCTGCACCCCTTGAAAATAAAATTAGTGTATTTTAGGCAAAAAAAACCAGATCGCACCCCTTGAAAATATGACTGAACACCTCATCCGCACCCCTAACAAATAATTTCTGGGTCCGCCACAGGTAAGAGCTTGAAAGTTCGTTACACGAAAAAAAATACCTACACATTTCGACTGCTGGTCAAGAGTGTTGGTGATGCTTCTTTTTCAAGTAGTGTATGATCTTAGTGGGTCCCACCTTTACATTTTATTTTCATTTTTAATATTCAAAGAGGTATTTTGGCCTATTTTTTAAAATTTGACTGAAACGCTAGAGTTTCATTCATTTTCAGGGATCAAAAGTGCTACGCTCGTCAAATATAAGTCTAAATGTCTACTTTTTGAAAGTTAAGAAAACAAAACTGCAATATGAGCAAAAGGGAGGGACCCTGTAGTTAATTCTAGAATTCTATAAAACCCAGAAAATGTCAAGCATCTCCGTAGTGGATTTAAGTAAAGTTCAACTTAAAATCCAATCCTAAGCTCGATCTTCCCGCATTTTTCCCACCATCCATCTTCCTAGACCCAACTTCTGTTAACCTCCATCAAATCAAATCATCAGTTTCTTACCCTGGAGTTATGGATTACCTCTACACAAATCATTATCTTAAAATTGTGAATCAACTCATCCATGACTACAAAATACCTACCACTATTACAAGTGCATTGTTGATATACCGAGATTTTATATCCCAATCAGAACTCGAAAACCATTTAAGCGCACCTATGAAGTGGATTGGGATGTACATCGCATTGGCATCTCTGGTTTGCATCCTTGCCATGGTGGCTGATTTATTACATGGTTTCCGTAGCAGAAAGCTATGGTTTCCGTGTACATATTTTCGAATTAATGCTGCTTTTCTCACTGTAATATCTGTCGCAATGAAGTTACCTCTAGATTTAACTGGTTCGATGATGGGTCATGTGGACCGTGTGGCAAAGCTCGGAAGCATGGCCTTTATGTGCACCTTGATGGCTAATTTATTGCCTTGTTTAGCAACCATGAACAATAATGAGCTTTTATCAAACATCACAGCTTTGTGTCTTCTTGTCGTCACCTTGGTTGTAAATGTTTGCATCCAAATACAAACTGGGGTTTTATCCGCATCGATCAATTACGATCATAAGCGTATCGATGATCACATTTCTACACCGCATGCAGGGGCGGTTCTTTGTAGGTGGGTGCCGGGGCCGCGGCCCTGCCACGTTTTTCGCCCAGAGGTGCTATTTTTCTGCGGTTTGTTCGAAATTTTTTATACCTCCTTTGTTTGGCCCTGGCATATTATTTTGGCTAAACTGTTGGTTTTTTCTTTTGATAACCCAACCCAATTGAAGTAACAATAGCCCATAACTCCATAACTTCATAAGCCCAAAAGAAAATAACCCAATTAACCCCCTCCCACAGTCCCACGCTCTCACAGACTCATTGCAGCGACTAGGAATTAGGGTTCCATTCCATACCTTCGTTTGATTCATTGCCGCGACTAGGGAACTCGAACCATCAGACGGTCTGCAGCCTGCTGCCCTGCTCGAAGTCGAACCATCATCACAGCGACTGATGTAGACCTGCGGTCCTGCTTGAAGTTGAAGACGCAGCCTGCTTGAAGTTGAAGACGGTCTGCAGCCTGCTTGAAGCTGAAGACGCCTGCAGCCTGCTCGAACTCGAACCTTCAGAGGTTTGTAAATTATAATATTGATTCAATTTGATAGAATTAGATAGAAATAGAATCTGAATTGTTTCATTGCTTCAATTTGATTTGTGTTTTTGCTTCATTGCTTCAATTAGATTTGGGTTTTTGCTTCATTGCTTCATTTGCTTGAATTTGATTTTGGGTTTTTGCTTCATTGATTCACTTTGTTAGCTGAAACGTTTGATTCGTCCTCCGTAATTGATGAGTTTAAAGAGCTTAAAGGTCGTCGAGCTGAATTGTAATTTCTAAATCAGGTACTCATGTTTTCTTTTGCATCTTTATAAACATTTTAGGTCTTTTGTTATAAAAAACCGTTGTTATGTTTAAAAATGACAATTTGAATTATTAAACGAGAATCTGACCCGACCCGACCCGCTGACCCGACTCCCGAGGCGAATTGCCTATCGGAACGACCCGTAAAATCGCGCCGAAATTAAATTTTTCGTGGCCGTGGCTTTCGGCCCTAGGACATTCAATTGGCAAGATCCGCCCCTGACCGCATGAAGTCTTAATATACACACGACCCGTTATCGATATAGAAGCCTCCATTTATGTAATTTGCTTAGTTGTGTTGTTAATATTACATGTATGTTCATCACTAGCGATTCTAAGATCCAAAAGGATTATAGAATCCAAATACCAACAAGGTCAAGATATAGCTTCAAAAGATATTCAACCATCACCAGAAGAATTGTTAACAATTGAGAAGCTACATAAGCATGTGAGCAACCACTGGATCATGGCAGGAAGTGGCAGCCCCCAATTCATAACAGCTTGCTTTCACACCACATCTGCTTCTGGGGTAATATGTCTTTTCGTCACAATCTTACACACTTATACTATGCCCGGAACTATTGAAGCTATATCGGATAAGGATTATGATTCAGATTATGATTCGTCCATGATAGTAATTGCCATAGTACCGTATATCGGACTTGTGATTGGTATTGTTGCACCACTCTCTAGATGGTTTGCAACCTTAAGCTTTAAAGTGTCCTCCAAAATCATTGCAAAGCATTTTAATGTCTTTAAGGTAGAACGCTACTGGACTCAGAAGTTATACGATTGGAAGCATGCTAGTGTAAGACTCCCATTTCGTAGCCGCAACCTCGAGGTGGTCATTGAGACTTTGAAAAGGCTAATTTTCAACATTTGTATAGGATTGCAGAATGGAGTTGTTGTGATATGCAAGGTAATAGCGTTGATCCCATTTTTGTCTATGATATGTTTCTTGTATTGTTTCCATTGTATGAAGTGGTTATTAAAGAAAGTGTTTCCTCTATTGGAAAACACATTTGAGAAGTTGGAAGGAAACAATGATCTTCGCCCTTATGTTTTGCAACTTGAAGATGAGATAGAGCTTGGTGAGAGAACATTGAAGGGCCTTTCAAATCTGTGAAGCGAATGATCAAAAGGGGTGCAACAGGCCAACCTAAAAATCTTATCAAGCTAATTCTTGGAAAGTCTACTAGTAGTTTTGAAGGGGTTAAAAAGTTTGACCACATTGATGATTGTAGGTCCGACTAGGGGAGGATCTAGTCGCCCAATCCTTGTATACAAACCACCCCGGTTGTGCGGAATCCAACCGGAATAGCAAACCGAGATAGAACACGCAATATAACGACACACAAGACTCAACGATTAATACCTCTGTATTAATACGTATGAAAGATCAGTTACAAGCTCAATGTTTACAAATATATTCTGTAAACTCTCAAAGTTCTCTCGTGTGTGTGTGTTTGTGCTCTCTCTATTCTTGTCTTCTGTCTATATATAGTGAAACACTACGACGAAACACATCACAGTCGACGAAACAAAGTGTGTTTCGTCGACATATATTTTGTCCGACCCATGTTTAGTTACGTCCCAATATGCAAGCCCAACTTCAAATGATAAACAATTTATTGGCCCATGTGCACATGTACGTTCATGAATTTCACGTTCATGAATTCATAAAATCCAATTGCAAAGGTTAGTCAACCAAGTGACATCATCATGACATCATCATGATGATGTCATGATGATGTGGCAGCGGGAACCGGCTCGCGGCGCTCCGTGCTTCGCGTGTCGAACTCTGGGGCGTACGGCGGAGGAATGTCGTGACGTCGGGCTTAAGCCGAACCTAACCGGGATGAACCGAACCGAATCCAACCGAGTCGAGTCGCGTCCACATAATATGTATCAACAAACTCCCCCTTGGACGCTACTCGTGAGGTTCATCTTCCATGTCTTCTAAGTCGGAGGATCTTCAATGTCTTCACATATTGAAAGCAGAAAGTGTATCAACAAACTCCCCGTTACATGTAGGAAGTGTGTTGACAAACTCCCCCTTAACATAAGCTCCCCCTTGAGTTATGCTCGTGAACGACTTGATCTTCAGTACTTGAGATCCTTGTGGTGTTGATGATCGCCAGCGGCAACTCGATCATCTTCATCATTTGAGTGCCTTCACGTTGTGTCTTCATTCCGAAGCTTGTCATCGACCATGTTCTCCTTGCCTTTAGAATCTGCACATGCAAGAAATCTAAACGCGTAATGAGAACAACTGCTTGGAATATAGTTAGTATAAACAAACAACAAACGTATGACCATATATCAATCAACTACCGTTCGACAGTTTGAAAGTTTAACAAATTTGTCAATTTTAGGTTTTTAACTTTCAAAACTTGCAAATTTTGACCGTTTATGAAGATTTAGTCAATTCGGTTTTCAGTCAGGTTTCAGGCAACGAAGACTCGAGATCCAACATCGTACGATCGAAAATAAAATAGAAATAAAATCTTTTTGGATTTTATAAAGGTTATATTAAAACACACCTAAAATCTTTTTGGAATTTTTAAATATTTCAAATTTAAAGACTGAAAGCAGTAAATAAATACATACAAAGATGTAGAAACTGAAAGCATTAAATAAATATTTACAGACATTCTTTTTGTGAGTTTCGAGGGTAAGAGAATCATATCAGTGTACGGTCATGCCAAAACGCTCTTGTTGTTCAATTAGTTCACATTAAGATAAGCATCCTATAACGATTATCGGTATTGTTGTCCACATAAGCTCAACTTATCAGATGCAATCATGGCGAGGGGATACGTTAAAGTATGATTTATACTTACCGATCGGTGTTCATCCACATCACGACACATTCCCGTATCAAGGTATGCACGAGGGTTCATCTTACCGGTGAGTATACCGATTATCATCTGTTTGACCGTATATGATGTGAGAAACTCACTTATTTTGATTGAAAACAAGCCCTATGTGATAGAATCACTTATTGATGAGGAACTTGATTTTCGATGCATGAGGGCACAGGAGCAAGTCCGTGAACAGGTCAGTACTTTCGTACAGCAGAGAGACGAACTTGAGTCCCGGATAAATGTGATATAAAATCACTTATTTGAGGGACGTGTGATTGTTGATCACTTATTGAGGTCGAATGCAGTATGTACACGTATGTATGGTATCATGGAAGATCTAGACTTGCGTCCCCGTTATTTTTCGGTAAAAGATACAACCATGATACCCAGATGATAAGCAGCATAAAGACCGAATATCTCAGAACCTCGGCAATCTCTCAAACGAAATTTCGGTACTAAGACCATATGCCAATGAATGGTTCCCACCTGGTCTTCAGTCGATTTAAGTTTATATCACCCTGCACACTTTAAAATGATTGTGAGCCTACCGATACATCTTATATAGAGCTGCTTATCATTTTTCAGTTTAGGTTTAAAGAGGTTTAGACAGACCACTGATGTACTATCATTTTCTCTTTTGCTCGCCAGGAAACTCATTTTTGATTTTTTATTGTTTTTGTGTTTTTAAAATTTTTCGATGTTTTTGGATTTTCAAATTTGGATGATTTACTCCCCCTAAAATCAATAAACTAAGATAAATTTAAAACACAAAGGTATTTACAAAAATGATTTTCCGATGTTGGTTTTACTCTTGCTTGACCTTAATGCCGTTTACCAGTAATAAAAAGTCAAATCTAGATTTGTCAAATGCTTTGGTAAAAAGGTCGGCACGTTGGTCGTCGGTGTGGACCATGACAACATCGATGAGTTTCATATTGAAACAATCACGTGTGAAATGATATTCAAGATCAATGTGTCTGGCCAAAGAGTGCTGTACGAGATGATATGTAACACCTCGAAAATTCACGTCCTATAATGTGTTGACACGTGTCATAAAGTTTGAACGTGTGAAAGAATGTTATAAAAAGACTAAAGTTGACAAACATGGAAAGTATGTGATTATACGGATTCTAAGTGTCAACAGTGAATGAATATACTTCATAATAACCCTACATGATGTTCATAACATCAAACGAATAAATCATGGATCATACGAAGCTAAAAGTGAGAGATTACAAACTACAGGGGTCAAATGTGTCAACATGTTAAAGATATACCTCTGAGTGATCTTTTGACAAACCCGAAGCTTTGTAAATATAAATTATGCTCACTAGAATGCACGATTAAAATTTCATAAAGTTTCGTTATCGTATGAAAAAGTTATGATCAAATTCGTGTGCGAGGGGTTAAAGTGTTAACGTTGAAAGTTAAGGCTTTTCGGGCTAACCGGAAGTGTCCAGGGACTTGGCAAAGTGGGTATAAGTCCTAAAGCCCTTAATGGTAAATAGAAGGGGGTCAAAATGCAAATTAAAAGCTTGATTACCCTTTCATAATGCCCAAAGGTCAAGTTACAAATCAAAAGAAAATAAAAAATCTGATTTTAGGTCTCATGCGGCCCGCATGAGATTTGGTTAAATGGGACGCGGGCCGCGTCCGACCCCCAGAACCAGAAAAGAAGACAGCAGCCCTGGAAACGTGGAAACTCGATCTAAAACGACATTTTAACATGGTGGGCGACCCCTAAACTGTATTAGGGCACTAGAGACACATGTTGGATGGTTGTGGTTGATCATAAAGCTATGTGTCAACATATTGTGGTGCTTAAATCCATTATAAAAGGCCATGTAGTGCACACAAGTTCTTCACACCATTCTCTGCATTGTGGATCATTTCTGGAGCTATCAAGCAGCCTCAAGTGATCTTATCTCGTGCATAGGACTCTTGTAAGTCTGCTAGTTCTTGTTTAGTTGAGCTTAGCTTGGTTAATTAGCTAAAAGTCAAACCGTCGTAATTACGGTTTGACTTCGAGATTAGTCAATAATGGCTCAGTCATATCTCGAATTAAAAGTAGTTATGAGTTGGTATTTATGTGGGTAATAAAGCCTCAAAAGGGTTCCCCCTGATCACCACTCTAACCAGGTCAAAAGTCGGGTCAAACTTTTAATTAAAAAGTCAACAGGATGCTTAAAATGTCATTTATGCATAATTAGCTATCTAGAACATATATAACCTGTTTGATCATTGTTATAACTTAGTAATAAGTGTAAGAACATGTCCAAACATGTTCAACCCGACTATTTCCTGTTTAGACCCGGTTCGAAACCGAAAGTCACATAGTTTGACTTTCACTTTGAATTTCAGTTCTGACCCGTTTAGGTATGTTTTAGAAATGCCTCAGAGCTTAAATTGGATTAGGTTACATGTTAGAACAACCCTCTGTGATTACACACCTTGGTTCACTAGTTATCCAATTAATATGTATATTTCCGTTAATTGCTCATATGTTGACCGTTATGCCCTTATTACCTTAAAAAGTGATTTATGAAAATGTAAAAGTGTAGAAACCTTAAATACTGATATATAAACTTGTGTGCAAAGTTTGGCATCAGTTTGACTTGTAGATTAAGAGTTATGCTCAATATCGCAAATTTAAGGCTTTATGTTAATAAAATGGCGTAATTAGCGTATAGCCTAGTTAAGCCTACTTTTTGGTATCAAAATTAATACCCACTGATGTAATATATTATTTTGGGATTTTTAAAGATTTTTAATTAATTTTAGGCTGAGCATAACTAGTAGTCGTAGGCTTAATCCGGTAATTGTCGGTTTTGCCCTCACGGGCCATAAAATGAGTTTTAATTATCTAAACGACTCCAAACCTTTTGCTACTGATCACATATGATAAATAAATTATTTTAAGCCTTCTGGAAATATAAAAATATCAGATTTCAGTATCGAACCCGGAAATGGCCTTTAATTGCCATAATTAGCGTTTTTAACGCATAGTATGTCTTAAAATCATATTGGACATACCCGGGTTGATACCTACTGATATATGAGGCAAATTATGATATTTTAACAGTAAGCAAAGGTTGATTAACTCAGACTTCGTTTTTGAGCTTTTCGGCTTATGTGAAATTACCAAAATACCCCTACGGGGCATAGTTTGGTTAAAGATGATAAATTTCACATATATGCTTTAGCCTACAGTTATAACTCATCAAATTGAGTATGTTTGCTGTTTATATCAGACCTGTAACTCAGTTAAACATTTAAACCTTTTATAACCTTTAAAATGACCAAACTACCCCTACGGGGCATAGTTTGTGTTTAAATTCATTTCGGGCATAATGAAAGACATCCTACTGATGTCACAACATATTTGAAGCATATTAACTTAGGAAACCTGTATATGGCTCTTACAGATACCCGTTACGCTTATTTCGCGTTCGGATCGGTTTATGTAACAAGTTTACATAAATTAGCCGAAACGGGTCAAACCTTATCGGTTTCATCTCAAAATCCAGAATGTGAATAATAAACCCATATTAAACAAGTCTCTGAACTTGTCAGGGCTAAATCACATTCTATCCGGTCGTCGCTTAATCGTGCGTACGAACCGTATCTTTGAAACTAGCCGGTCTAAGCTTAAGCTTAATAAAAGACCCGTTAGTATTCTAATAGGTTATATTAAACCTTCGTTCCAAATTAGGGGAACCAGTAAAAGCTACGTGCATTTTGCTTATTGTGATTTATACTTTGCATCAGGTAAATACTTTTAACTTATTTTCCCTATACGGGCTTGGGTTACGGTATATAGCATACCGCTTGATCGAGCATCAAATCTCCACGCTTAGTGGGTAGTTGAATAATTTGATCGGCTCGTTTAAACAGTCTTGTTTACTTTACAGCCTTTGGGGGGTTGATGACCATGTCCCGGATATCCTTGGCATCATCTTACGAGATTGGCCACGACCTGAGCACGGGGTGTAGGCGTACACCTGTCAGTGTATAACTCAATAACGTGGTGTGTCTATTGATCTTTAACCCAGACTAGATCCGGGCTACTGAACGCATAAGTAACATGTAATTCGTTCACAAGATTATAATATTAAATAATTCTCCCAAGTTAATAAAAAGATTAAATATTGCCACTGTGCATTTTCATCAAATTATAAAATATTTATGCCACGTGCATCCAAACCAATTTTCAAACCATTTTTCAAAATGAGTCAGTTGATTGTATTTACCAGTGTAAACTGACGTATTTTCCCAAAAAGACTAAATGCAGGTACTAAACGTAATTGGCTGGATTGTCTCCTTAGCATCAATAAAGAGTCTCGCAAGCTTAAGATGCCTGAAGTCTGTTGAACTATTGTTTCTATTTTATGTTCGATCCTTCTGTGGATAAACTTCCGAATATTGTAACAGTTGATATTACAATAATAAATTCGGTTGTATTATATTTTAAATTGCTTCCGCTGTGCTTAATAATATTGTGTTGTTTGACTATTATGTTGCCAACCATGACGTCACGATACTCCCCACCGGGCCCACCAGTGACACGTGGAAATTCGGGGTGTGACATGATAATAATTCATAAAGCAGCTTAAATATCGACAAGTATAGGAGAGATTAGAAATTTAAAACCGTATCCTGCAACTGCTTCTTGCATTGCAAGGAATCTGAGTGCTCTCCCAAACTGGATATCCACCCGGTGTGGATTTCTAGGTCGATTTTTGTAGCTACTTCACTTAATCCGAAAAAAGTCTTCACAGCAACAAGATCATAAACCTCCGGGTCCGGCTGGTCTTCCACATTGCACCAGCGAAGGTCTTTGTCTTTCTCTTTGAGAAGTAGTGTGCGGTTGTTCAATCCACGCCAAGGCATCCGCACACCCGGTTGGTTTGTTCAACAAACATATTTTCTTCAAACATACCGTAGAGAAAAGTACCCTACACGTTCATCTTGTGGACTTTGAACTTCTTGTGGAAGAAAAATCCATGAATCTTCGAAAAGCTTCAGACGTGCTACAGGCGAGTACTTTTCTTTGGAATCTTTCCTGAGGACCCGATCAAAAACCATAACAACCAAAATTTGGAATGATCTTCATTTTTTTTTTCGAAGTGGTCAAATTCTTTCATCATCATTCTTGCATCAGACATTTTTGTCTTCTTTCCCTTTTCTTTTCTCTCCATCAATGGCAACAATATTCTCCTAAATGTAACAATATTTCGGAGCCTTATGTCGCCAATCTTGTGCATGGACGCTCCACTATCAACAATCCTAAGACTATCAATAGTTCCTCCTGGAACATCCTGCATACTCATTCAGAGATTAGTTGGAGAGGGGGACCCTAGCCTTCACAGGCTTGGGTCGTCCGTCATCATCGAGAATTGTAACATCCATTTCCCGATGATTCGGAATTGATGTAGCTCCCCCTGAAACTGTTACCGGTTTTGGTATCCAAATTTGTTTCTGTTTTTCATGTTTAACATCCGATTTAACAGATTTTGTTTGGATGACCTCCGGTTTTAAAACCTTTTCAACTTCTGTTCTTTGTTTCTTTTTCTGTTTCTTTTCTCGTTGTTTAACAAGACGAGGGTCATGTTTTGGTGAAACAGATCTTTTATGGTAATTGTTACCGTGGGGGGCATCAATTTTTGACTTTCCCTTGGTGAGATATGGACAATTCTTAATGATGTGTCCATACTCACAGCATTCAAAGCATGATCTCCGCTCAACAAACCTCGGAGTATCATAACTGTAATAGCTGGATGATGAACTTCGTGATCTTGAGGTACTTGGTCCTACATCACAACCGTTTGTTTGTTGTGTATAGTTGTTTTGACTGTTTCTTTTCAAAATTTTACTTTGTTTAACAGAATCCTTGTTGGATTTGTTTTCGAAAGTATCAATTTTATCAGTCCCTCTTGATTTCACGAAGTTTATCTTCCGAACCTTTTTCTTGTTTTCGCCCTGTTTGCCTTTTCCATTCTCTTGGGCGGCATGATTTTGTTCACGGGGATCATCAACCTTTGCTTTCAACTTATGAAGATATGGACAATTTCGAATTATATGTCCAATTGTACCACATTCAAAACATGATCTTCGTTCAACAATCCCAGAAGCATCATGTGATCGTCTTGCCGAAGATGATGAACTTTGTGATCCCGAGGTACTAGGTTTTGAACAGTTTGGATCATTTCTTTTCAACACTGTTGCTTGTTTAACAAAATCTAAGTTAGACTTGTTCTTAAAAGTTTCGATTTTGTCCGTTCCCTTAGATTTCACAAAGTTCACATTCTTGTTTTTCTTTTGATTCGGCTTCCTTTGAGTTTGAGTCGATGATTTTCCTTTGAGTTTGGTATGATTTTGCTGTTTTTGCACCGTTGGTAACTTCTGATTGCCGTATTGTTTTTGAACTTCGGCCTTTGGAATAGGAGGGCACTGTGTTACAGTAACATGTGATCCTGTCTTTCCCAAAAACTTACTTGTCGAATTTTCAAAGACTTTACTTATTAAAGATTGATTAACATTCTTAATAGGAAAATCTTTGTCGGAGTAAATCTTATCATCACCAACAAGAGTGTACAGCAAGTTCACACTCTCCGACTCTTGTGCAGATGAGGACTCGATTGCAACAGTCTTAGCGGGTTTTTTGCAGGAGGATCACATAGAATATGATTCTCAAGAGGTATGTCCTCTTCTTTGATTGTCGCATCAGACTTTGCTGAATCAGTATCATCAGATTCATCATCAGAAGAATCAGCATCCTCAATCACAACTGGAGGATCCTGATTTTGTTCAGCAGTGACAAATGTATCTGCTGACACACCTGAATCTGATGATACTTCCTTCTTGTATCCGAGTCCTGTTGCAAATTCCTCAACGTCTAAAGGAACAGATGGTTCAAAGAAAGTTCTATCTTCCTCATCAGGCATGGCATCATAATTGTGTCTCACAGGTGGTGGACATTTCATGTAACCTATGCATGTGACATCCCGTTTCTCTTTCTGTACGTCAATGATGTGATCCAACACATAGCTAGAGCTCAAATAACTGTCTAACTTAAGCTGGATCGCCTCACTTTCAGTTTTAACACAAGCCATCTCTTTTTGCATTATCTCAAGACGAGTGATATACAAATTTATGTCAGTTTGTTTTCTAGAAACCATTTTTGTCAGCTCGGTTTTATCTTTCTTTAATTTTTCAATCATCAATTTAAATTCCTTTTCATGGTTTTCATAAAACATGTTGGCTTCAGTGCATTTAGAAAGATCCACGGTCAACTTCTGGTTGTGAATGAATGTCACATCATACTTGTCTTGCAAAGCCTCGTGTTTTCTTTGCAACTCACACCACTTATCATTCAATGAAACATGTTTGTCTTGCAATTCAAACAAACAAGCTTGTAAAGCATCATGTATGTTTTGCAACTCAGACATATTAGCATCTAATCCAACACACCTATCACATCTATCACAACTATCAAATTTTGATTCATCGACACGTACCTGACTGGAATCACTCTCAGATGTTGACCTTTCTGCATCAGAATCAACAACCTCCCTTGATGATTCACATTCAGATCCATCCTCGCTTGAACTTGAAGTTGTATCATCCTCAACTGAAGTTGAAACATCTTCATCTGAACTACTGTCATGTTCAGAACTGTCATTATTTCCCGAGGATTCACCATTGCTGGCATCTTTGACAATTTCAGCATAAAACACCGTTTTGTTTGACTACAGTTCCTAGGATCAAGAGATGATGGTGCTACTGTAGAACGATGGCACTGTGTAGCAACTGGTGGTAATGGATTTCCATACAAGTCTGTGGTTGGAGCTGGCTTTACAGGAACTTGTATCGGATTGCCATATAAATCTGTGGTTGGTTGAACAACCGTTGGTCCTGAGGAAGGTGGAAGTGGATTTCCATACAGATCTGTTGGTCCGGTAGATCGAACAGGTAATGGATTTCCGAACATATTAGTTGCTTTGATAGGTCATTGATTTGACACAAATGCCCATTGACCGGTTGAAATTGGATTAGCTTGTGAAGATACCGGTACGGGAGACTCGGCCCACGAAGGAGACAAACTTGTATTTCTATACTTTCCCGAATCCGGAGCTGGAGTACCCCACCAACTCGGATTCATGTTTGATAAAGAAAAATGAACACCTGAAAAACACACCTCAAACAAAAAGTTAAATAACTTTTTTTGAAAACTTTCTGTTAACATCACAAGTTTGTCGACGAAACAGTTTCCACGAAACAGAAACTGTTTTGTTAACAAAAATTCAATTTGACTTTCAAGTGACGAAACGAGTCAGTTAAATACTTGGTTGACGAAACAAAAGTTGTAAACTCCTTTGGCTAAATAAAAATCTTGACGAAACAGCCTAAGTATTCGAAAAACCCTTTTTGGGCTTCCTTTTTGGGTTTTATAAATCACGAAACAAAAGCCTTAATTATTTTCTTTTGGGTTTGACTAAATGATTTGGTATTTGAGCCCTTTGACGAAAATGAAGTATATTAACTTGAGCTTTGGGCTTTTGACGAAAATGGATTGGTTGTGTGGGCCCTTTTGATTTTGACGAAACAAAACAAGGTCCTTTGGGCTTTAATAATTCACGAAACAAGGAGGTTGTTTAAGGCCCAACAACAGTCGACGAAAGAGAATGAGGCCCAGTTGGCGACGAGACTGAAACTTGTTTCGCCAAAATATTGACGAAACTGGAATTTTGTTTCGCCAAAGATTCTGTTTCTGATTCGTTGAGTTGTGTTTCGTTGAATGTTTGTTTAGTTAAAAAGGTAACTGGGTTCGTAAACTTTTTCAAACTTGACCTTATCTCTTTACTGACACAACACTCCTTTTTCAAACACAGCACGTCCAACCTTACCCACTAAAATGATTATCTTACCAACTTGATAGGTACTTATAATATTTTAATCAGTTTCAAAATTTTCAAAAACAAACAAGTTGATAAGTTATCTTTTAAGATCAAAAAGTTCAAACACCAAGAACACTTTGAATGAAGATGAACTCTATGAATTTCTGGAAAAACCGATGACCTTTCAAACACAATATTTCTGCTAAAAGTTTAATAAAAACCAACAAGTATCATGCAAACGTGTGTAATAACAGGGTTTTGATAAAAACAATCAGCAAAACAACAACATTTAACCAGATTTAAAGAGTTTTTCCAGAAAATATGAACTTTAAAAATTCGAAAAACAACCCGAAAACACTCGGTTTTAACAAGGAGAAGAGCCAAGGCTCTGATACCACTTGTAGGTCCGGCTAGGGGAGGATCTAGTCGCCCAATCCTTGTATACAAACCACCCCGGTTGTGCGGAATCCAACCGGAATAGCAAACCGAGATAGAACACGCAATATAACGACACACAAGACTCAACGATTAACACCTCTGTATTAATACGTATGAAAGATCAGTTACAAGCTCAATGTTTACAAATATATTCTGTAAACTCTCAAAGTTCTCTCGTGTGTGTGTCTTTGTGCTCTCTCTATTCTTGTCTTCTGTCTATATATAGTGAAACACTACGACGAAACACATCACAGTCGACGAAACAAAGTGTTCCGTCGACGAAATACAATAATCATTCATCAAAGTCGACGAAACAAAGTGTGTTTCGTCGACATATATTTTGTCCGGCCCATGTTTAGTTACGTCCCAATATGCAAGCCCAACTTCAAATGATAAACAATTTATTGGCCCATGTGCACATGTACGTTCATGAATTTCACGTTCATGAATTCATAAAATCCAATTGCAAAGGTTAGTCAACCAAGTGACATCATCATGATGATGTCATGATGATGTGGCAGCGGGAACCGGCTCGCGGCGCTCCGTGCTTCGCGTGTCGAACTCTGGGGCGCACGACGGAGGAATGTCGTGACGTCGGGCTTGAGCCGAACCTAACCGGGATGAACCGAATCGAACCGAGTCGAGTCGCGTCCACATAATATGTATCAACAATGATCACGATGTTCCATGTGTAAACTGTTGGAGGTTACCTGTGGTAAACCTAACAACCATCGTCGTTTCGCTTCCTAAAATCCAAAAGGAGGAAGTTGATAGCTTGTTGGAAAGTGTTAGGGAAGGTCTAGAATATATCGCAGTGGTGGAAAAATGCCTCAATGCTACGGATGATCATGTAATTTTTCAAAATGCGGCTGAAACTTTGTGGCAAGAAATTACATTACACAAAAAATGGTTAGGAAACGACTTGCGTGACCAGGATTTTCGAGAAAATACAGCTAAACAAATTGTTGAATGGTTCAGGGATAAAGCTAAGAATATAGCTTGTTCAAAGGCTAGAAATAATGATAATACTGGAGGCGAGAATGATGATTTGATACGCAGGTCTATTGGTGCCAACTCAATGTATCGTATAACCGAAACAATCCTACGTAACTGCCACACCAACATTGATGCCACGGTTAGCGAGAACGAACTATTCGGCAGCTTATCATCAATGATTGCTGATATAATTGCCGCTTGTCTCACCAACTTACCACAAGCAATAACAATGAAATGTCACACTAGTGTGATAGAGGAAAGGGAAGCCAGTGTCTATGATGCTGCCCAACTTCTAGGCAAGAATACACAAATAATCGAAACACTTAGAGTTCGCGATATTCCAAACATGGATCCAAGTGACCTGCCATTTATCGAAAAATGGCGTGCTTTTTTAGGGAATCCCTGATTCCTTAAAATTCATATTTGTTCTTCAGGTAATAAAGTAAGTTCATGTTTATTTGTTTTCTTCTTTTGTATCAGGTTAGTTATATTAACACTCGAGTATGAACAGGTGTGAAGCTAGTAAGATTTTCATGGGCAATCACCTTTACTACTCAAAGTAATCCAGGATGGTCGAATATGCGGCTTCTAGAAGTTGATTTGCACGATTAGCATCCAGAAAGTATGTTGGTCAAGTCCTTGCTTCTCATAAATTGTACTCTTTCCTAGTTTACTAGCTTGTAAATTGTTGTATCAGTATTTTGGTTTTTGGTGTGGTTAATTTGAGGATTCTTTGGATGCATTTTCTTTATGAATTTGTTACTTCATCTTGTATAGGTTCTAATTTAATAGTCTAGTGCTTCACAGACAGGACCGGCCCAAGCCCAAGTATTTTGAGGCTTGGGCTTTAGGCCTCCAAATTAATGGGGCCTCCAACTTAAAAAAAATTATATATGATATTTGGGTTGAGCTGAACTTATCTTTACATATACAAAAAATATATAAAAATACAAAAAGAAAAAATAATAAGTTAACTTCGCCAACAATAAACCTTTTAGTTTATTTTACCGGTCCCAAACCCGGGTAAAAGTGAGTTTTTTCTCAAATAGTGTTGTTTTTCGGAAAAAGGCCTTGAGTTTTTGAATTTGCTTTAGGTCACCGAAACGGTTGAGCCGGGCCCTGTTCACAGATATAAACCTTCATATAAACTATGATTTTTCTTGCATAGTGTTTTTAACTAGATTCGTGAATTAATTTACCCAAAAATTGGATTTTTAAATAAAATGACTACAACTCTTGACAACTATTTTGGGTTGTTCTAGTAGACAAGTAGCACCTTTAATACTTTTGACCACTGATTCGATGCCTTCTTTTTTATAAACGACAATATTTCTTACTCGTACTTCTAAACCACGCCCTATACATTACACTTGCTCATGATAGATATTGAGACCGACCCATAGATGTTGCTTCTAGAGTCCTAGAGGTTTTGCATCTGCCATTGGTAGTTATTTGTACGAAGCCTTTTTGCCTATGAAACCAAATATTAGTTCACCTTCAAGTTTTCCTATTGCATCATTCCGCATTTGTTTTCTTGTTTTTAAATCAAATTATCCAATGAGCCTTTATGGTCCCAATTTTTATATGAAAATAGTGAACAATTTTTTTTCATTCATAAGCTGAAGGGTTATAACTTGTAACAATTATTTTATTTAACATGGACTATTGCATAGGTATATGTTGGACAATGGACAGTGAAGACCACAACTACTTATACTCCTCTACGTATTCATTTCGGCCCAAGTCTAGTAGGCTTTTGTCAGGCCCAATTGTGACCGGTTAGCGGTATTAAGTTATTGAGAAAAGATGAAATACAAAGAGCTCTTGTCCTACTAAGTGTAAAAAGGATTATGAATCACTGATGTAAGGAATCAATGGTTGAAATTGAAGAAATCTAGATGCTAAAAAAAATTCTTGCACAAAACCTAAAAAGGGGCATGCATTTCAAAACTCTAGTTTAGTGTGAAATTTTATATAATAACAAAAGCTGAAATGTCTTAGGAACAGTTCCGGTTTGCCAATTTTCCCCACCTACATCTGACTGTTATTGTATCAGTTTTGCGCTTTAGTTTTCACTTCATTACATTCCATTGAAATTTACAACATTTCTCTTTGTTACATCAGAAATTACCATGGTTATAATACAAGCACAAGGTCGATCACCACCACGTTGCAAACGGTAAAACAAGGAGGAACTTCTACGGCGGTAAACCTAGGCTCCATATGCATCATCAGTTATTGATTTACTGAGAAACAAAAGTTAAATCGAAAAGAGGTGACCGGATATCAAGTTGGAACCCTAGATCTATTGCCGCATGTGACTGGAATCATTGGTGACTGGAATGAAACCAGATCTGTCTCCGCCACTGTAGGGTTCGATCTTGCTGAAGTAGCGGCGGTCGTAGCGGAAGTTCGGAACAGATGAACTGTATGCGCCACCGTGGATGGTCATCTTAGGTTATCAGCAATTGCAGATGAAAGAAAATCCAACTCAGGCATGAGAAGGAGATACAACATTGATGTTGTCGATAGGCGGTTATCAAGCTTTAAAACCGCCTCTGGATTGGTTAAACAAAGTTATGCAATATATGTGGAGGAAGTGTGGAGAAAGTAAATCGGAATGAAAGGTAAATTACAGGTCTCAATAAAGAAAGAAAGAAGCAGAAAATAAACTCAAATTAATAATGACATTCGTATCAAATGAAATTTTAAATCCATGTCATATGTAATTTTTTTTTAACGGCCAACAAACTCAATCCTGAGCACTCTCGGGGCACCCACTGGACAAACGGAGTACTCCGAGAGTAACCCGAGTCCACCACCAATTCCGGGGAAAACCCGGTAACCCACCCGCCCGTAGACACGACAGTGAAATTACCGGTAAAACCCATTTGGCTCAAGGATCCAACCCAGGTTTCCCTGGATCTCCTATCATTGCCCACCAGTGCCTCACTCTGCACCAAGTGGGAGTCAAACCTACATCTCTCAAGAGAAATGCAAACCCTCCACCACTTAATCTAGAGATCATTGGCCATATTATATATATATATATATATATATATATATATATATTAAACCCATTAAGTCTAACTGTTTTTCAAATCATTCTCAACCATTAGATCTTGCTGAAATGAAATCTCAGCCATTTAAACTCACAAAAATAACTTCCATGATGGCAGTTCAAGGCAGTTCAGTAAAGGTTTCTTCAACATGTGGTTACTACCATCTTTTTCTACCCATTATCTCCGTAATTCAAGCCTTCCACAATGCCCTCAATTCAGTTGAATAGTATTTGGTTACACACTCTCTCTCCCATGTTCTTGCGGTTAACGCTGGTTGAGCACCCACTCCTCTTATTACGGTTACTTCGTTCCTTTATTAATGCCACTGGTGTCCACTGCCACTACCACAGTTGATGATTTTGAGAAGTGGGCACTGCCATTCGACCACAATTTGGTAATTCGTTTGCTTGGCTTGTCGTTTTCAGTAGTTCCCCTGGCATAGCTTTAAGCACCATCAATCTCTCACACTCTCGGTAATGTGTTCTGTTTTTCAAAGCCCTAACTAGAGCGAATTTGTTAGGTGTTTGTTTGTTTTGATGAATTCCTCATACTATTGATAACTGTTTAAGGTAACGCCACTGAATTCCTTAAGTTACAATTGATTGATCTGGCCATGTTTTGAATTTGTTGGTCATGTTGAAATTGATGGGATACATATAGAACTTAGGTCTGTTTTATAACATACATTATGCTTGTAATAGTTCTAATCATGTTCTTGTGCTTCTAGGGCTTTCCGAATCGCCACAAGGCGGCTGTAATGCCTCTAAGCTCCATTGCATTTTTTATATTCAATTACATTCATCCAGTGCCGAAATTGTAAGATTTACCTTTTTTCGCTCCTGTTGGTTAGTTTCTTCATTTTCCATCGACTTCACTCCACTGATTGTTATGTGTTTGACCTAATTTCCTCTCAATGCTTCCTACTATAGAGAGATAACGGTAAATCGATCATCAATCTAGAGATTGTTGCTAATATGTGTGTGTGTGTGTGCAAGTTTAGATTCTTGATCAATTTTCGTTGTTAATTATATTTTTGAAAATCAATCCATGTTATTGGAATCATGAATGTTATTATTGGTTTTTCAATTGATAATTGACATTCTTTAATCATGATTAAAGTGAGTATATAATACTAATAATTGTCTAATGCAAGTGCTATTTGATCCGCAGACTCAATAAGGTTGAGTGGAATGTCATAGAAGACTTACATTAGGTTTTTTAACGTGAGTAATTACTTAATGTGCATCTCTCTAATTTTTTATTTTTAATTGTGTTTTCTGGAGTTGTGTGATCTTTTTTTATTTCATGTAGATTGCTTAATTGGATGTATTGATGATGTCAGGGGTATATGTTGGTGCACTTGTGTCTGTACTTTGTCTGTATTTTGTCTTGTTACTGAACGATGTCTTTGTTAGTCTGTAAGTTTGACCAAGTAAACCATCCTCCGGTTTGACTTGGCCAAACAGTCAACAGTATGTTTGTAATTTGTTTGGTTCGAAGGATGGTCATCGAAGGATCTCTTATATCCTTCGATGATGAGCTCGATAGATGGACCACGAAAGATCCCATCTTTCGTGGTACATGTTGATCGTTCGAGCTGTTCCTGGTCTTTCGACCAGTCTGCATGATCCTTCGACCGGACCTGCTGTGTTTGGGTATAAATACCCGTATGTTGTGTTCATTTCGGGAGTTAGACGAGTTGGACAGATAGGGAAAACAGAGAACACACACACACTAGAGAGAGTTTGCAAGACTGATTTGTAAACCTTGTGCTTGTAACCGGACCTTTCATACGTTTAATACAAGTGGTGTTAATCGTTGAACTTTGCGTGTCGTGTTATTGCGTGTTCTATCTCGGTTTGCTATCTCGGTTGGATTCCGCACAACCGGGTTGGTTAGTATACAAGGATTAGGCGACTTGATCCTCCCCTAGCCGGACCTACAAGTGGTATCAGAGCTTTGGCTCTTCTCCTTGTTAAAACCGAGTGTTTTCCGGGTGTTTAAAGTTCATATTTTCTGGAAATATTACTGTTTTTGCTGTTTGTTCTTATAAAAACCTTGTCACATTTCATTATCACATGTTAAAAATGGGTTTTTAGTGTAGTTTCATGCAAAAACGGGTTTTCGGTTTGCAGAAATTTAAATATTTCTGGGTTTGTTCTTCATGTGTTCTTCATAATATTACACCTTTTGATCTTTAAAATTTGAATATCAAACTTGTTTGTGTGTTGGGAGTTGTATTTGGATTATAATATTGAACATCATTACCGGTTGGTGAAAGACCTGCATATTCAGACCTGCAGATATGGTCTGAACATACTTTCTGCCGAAAGTTCTCACCAACCCATCAACTTTTCACCAAACTGTCTCATTTGTCAACTGTGTCAGAGCTAGTTCGAAAGATATCCTTCGAAGTCGAAAGATCATCTTTCGACCAAAGGAGGTTCGACAGATAGTTATCCTTCGAGCATCCTTCGAAGTGTGAGACTTATCTTTCGTTCCAAGGAATATTTTCGAAACATATATCTTTCGGTCCACTGCTCACTTTCGAAAGACTAGGATCCTTCGATTGGGGAGTCTTTCGAAGACATCTTTCGTGTGTATCTTTCGGTCTACAGTACTTTTTCGAAGGATAAGGATCCTTCGGTTGGAGAATCCTTCGAAAACTTTGCTCGAAACTCAACAGAGATCTTTCGAACCCTGTTGATCCTTCGAACAGGTGTGGATCTTTCGATCATCAGTTTGTTTGTGCTTAACAGTTTGTGTTTTTCAAGTGTCTTTCGACAGGTATCCTTCGGCTAATCAAAAAAATGAATCCAAGGTGGAATACTTTGGTAAATACAGATATGTATTTTGGTACTCCGTCATCTTCCGCACCGGTATCTTCACAAGCTAATGCAGTTTCTACCGGTCAATGGGCATTTGTATCAAATCAAGTTCCAAGTGTTCAAAGCATTCTCTTAAGCGAGAGTGAAACGGGAAGTTTGAATCGGCCTCCAAAGTTGATGCATTTATATGAATATCCCGGATGGATTGATAGATTTCATACGTATGTCCTTGGTCAGAATACAGAGTTGTGGCTGTGGTTCATTACAGATTTCGATCAAACAATAGAGGTTGCCGCATCATCTGCTGCTACGTTTGCAGATCTCACGGAAGATCAGAAGAAAGTCTATGATCTAGAAAAGAAGGCATACGCCATTCTCACTCAGGCCTTAAGTAAAGATATCTATCATCAGTTCGTCAGTTATAAGACTACAAAAAGGTTGTGGGACGCGTTGAAGACAAGGGGCGTGGGAAATGAAGCAACACGTCAATTGAGAAAAGAACTGCTGAAGAAAGAGTTTGATGGTTTTACGTGTATGGAGAATGAGTCGTTGGGTGATTTGACAAGTCGATTTAATCACTTGATGACTGAATTGACAAATTTTGGGGTTGTTACAACTCCTGTAGAGATTGTGAAAAGGTTTGCAGATGCATTGCCACCTCAGTGGAATACATTCTTGGAAATCATGAAGTACAATGGTACTTTGGCTACAACAAGCTTCAACGACTTTGTTCAAATTCTAGAAAACAAGAATCAGGAAGAAACTCTGAAGGCAAAAAGAATTCCCGTGCCTCAAAATCCTGAAATGTATTTTGGAACTTCTAGTACTTCTACAAAACCGTCTTCACATGCTCCAGTTCAGACAGCATTTGTGACTAGCACTGACATGTATGGCAATACTATCCAAGTGCCGGTTCCTCCAAAGACAGACATGTATGGAAATCTGCTGGAACCAGTCCCTCAATCAGCACCACAACAGCAACGACCTCTCAGACCAACTGATATGTTCGGAAATCCTTTACCCACAACAGACATGTATGGGAATCCACTTCCTCCTCAATCCACCGTACCAACAGATATGTACGGGAATCCTCTTCATCCTCAACAGCAAGCATGTTATGGAAGTACATCGTCTGCTAGTCAGCAATCTAAGCCAAATTCAGTACGGCTCGACACTTCAAGCTTCTCAAAAGTTAGTGTGGAAGTAGCTAAGGAACACATGGAGCTGCTTAACACTTTGGTGAGTGCATACTGTGGATTGGTGGAAGGTCAGATTGGCAACATTAATCTGACTCAAGAAGACTATCAGCAGATAGACAAGGAAGAGATGGAGATGATGGATATTAAGTGGGCCTTTGCCAGTGCTGTTAGGCGAGCAAAGGATTTCATGGAAAGAACGGGCAGAACCAGCTTGGAAGGCAAGAAAGACACCAAGTATGGGTTCGATAAACAGGCCGTCAAGTGCTTCAACTGTGGTGAACGTGGCCATTTTAAAAGGGAATGTACAAGGCCATCTCAACATGGGAACCAGAATCCCTTCAGAAGTCAAGGCAACCAGCAGAACCAGAACAGGAACAATGTTCGCACATTGGTGCCTGTCAACAATCAGACTCAAGCAGGACCATCAAATGCCAACCAGGCACTTGTGGTTCAAGTAGATGAAGGCTGTGATTGGTCAATCCAGTTGGGAAATGATGCACCTGATGGAACAGCTTGTTTTGCTGAAGTGGTTAATGATCTTAAACACGCCAGTGGTGGAGAATCTTCCACCAATGGTGATGTATCTTCTGAGGATGAAGACTCTTCCGGTTATAGTGGAAGCTCGGATGAAGAATCCTCCACTTCAGGCAACGATCAGGTGGATGACACAACAAGTGCGTCAGTCGATGCTGATATTGATGAACTTTTGGAGGAAGCTGCAGCAGGAATTGAAAGAAGATCTATTTTGGTGGATCAAGCTGCTTATTCTTCGTCTTCTCTCCATTCAGCCTTTATGGCGAATGTCGACAGTTCATCAAGTCAGGTATGTGTCGATGAACCCACTTCTGTTAGCTGTGATAATTGTGATAGATTGCATGATAGATGTGCTGATTTGGAAGCAAACATGTCTGAGTTGCAAGGCAAACACGATGCTTTACAAGCTAGTTTGTTTGAATTGCAAGACAAACATGTTTCTGTGAATGATAGGTGGTGTGAATTGCAAAGCAAACACGAGGCTTTGCAAGAGAAATATGATGTGACATACATTCATAATCAGAAATTAACCGTTGATCTTTCAAAGTGCACTGAAGCCAATATGTTTTATGAAAACCATGAAAAGGAATTTAAGTCAATGATTGAAACGTTAAAGAAAGATAAAACTGAGTTGACTAAAATGGTTTCAAGAAAACAAACAGACATTAATTTGTATATCACTCGCCTTGAGGTAATGCAAAAGGAAATGGCTTGTGTCAAAACAGAAAGTGAGGCGATCCGACTTAAGTTAGACAGTTATTTGAGTTCTAGCTATGTGTTGGATCACATCATTGATGTTCAAAAAGAGAAAAAGGATGTCACATGCATAGGTTATAAGAAATGTCCACCACCCGTGAGAAACAATTTTGATGCTTTGCCTGATGAGGAATATAGAACTCACTTTGAACCGTCTGTTCCTCTAGATGTTAATGAATTCGCAGCAGGGCTCGGATACAAGAAAGAAGTATCGTCAGATTCAGATGTGTCAGCAGATACTTTTGTAACTGCTGAACAGAATCAGGATCCTCCAGTTGTTGTTGAGGATGCTGATTCTTCTGATGATGAATTTGATGATACTGATTCGGAAAAGTCTGATGCAGTAATCAAAGAAGAGGACATACCTCTTGAGAATCATATCCTATGTGATCCTCCCACAAAACCTGCTAAGACTGTTCCAACCGAGTCCACATCAGCAAAAGAGTCGGAGAGTGTGGATTTGCTGTACACTCTTGTTGGTGATGATAAAATCTATTCAGACAAAGATTTTCCCATTAAGAATGTTAATCAATCATTAATCCGTAAAGTTTTTGAGAATTCAACAAGTAAGTTTTTGGGAAAGACAGGACCACATGTTACAGTCACACAGTGTCCTCCTATCCCAAAGGCTGAAATTAGAAAACAATTTGGGAACAAGAAATTACCAACCGTTGCAAAACAGCAAAATCATACCAAACAAACAGGTAAGACACCGACTCAAAGTCAAAGGAAGCCGAATCAGAAGAAGAAGAAGAATGTGAACTTTGTGAAATCGAAGGGAACGGACAAAATTGCAAAGTTTGAAAATCAATCTAATTTAGATTTTGTCCAAAAAGCAACTGTGATGAAAAGGAATGAACCAAGTAGTTCAAAACCTAGTACCTCGGGTTCACAAAGCTCATCATCGGCAAGACGGCCACATGATACTTCGGGGTTTGTTGAACGAAGATCATGTTTTGAATGTGGTACCATTGGGCACATTGTCAGAAATTGCCCGTATCTTCATAAGTTGAAAGGAAAAGAAGATGATCCCCGTGGCCCAACTGACCGCAGGCGATCTGTTTCTGTAAAACAAGATCCCCGACTCATAAGAGAAAGGGAAAAGAAACAGAAACGCCAACAGGTCAAGAAAATTGAAAAGGCAATTAAAACCGATGTGGTTCACAAACCATCTGTTTCAGTTAAACCAGATAATTCAAAGTTTTCAAAAACTTCAAACAATCAAACTGGTAACACTCAACAGACCTGGAAACCAAAAACGGTTACTGAATCAGGGGGACCATCACAATTTCCCAATCATAAAAAGGTGGAAGTTATTGTTGTTGATAAAAATGGAAGACCCAAGACCACAATGGCTTGGGTCTCCATCTCCAACTAATAATGTGAGTTTATGTGCAGGGTGTTCCAGGAGGAACTATCAGTAGTCATTGGATTGTTGATAGTGGGGCATCCAGGCACATGACCGGCGACATGAAGCTTCTCTACGACGTCAAATCTATTAGAGGAGGTTATGTTGCTTTTGCTGGAGATAACGGCGGATATATAACTGGTGAAGGAATGATTTCCAACGGGGTTGTTAGCTTTGACAAGATCAACTTTGTGCAACAACTTGATCACAATCTTCTTAGTGTTTCTCAAATTTGTGACAAGCAGTTCTCAGTACACTTTGATGCTAATGGATGTTATGTGCTGAAACCCGGCTTCAAAATTCCAAAAGAATGGATTCTCTTATCGGCTCCAAGGATAAACGATTTGTATGTCCTTGATATGAGCCAAGCTATCACAACGTCTGCACAAGCAACTTGTTTCGTTTCCAAAGCCACAGAAAAAGACACAATCTCTTGGCACAGACGAATGGGTCACATTCACTTACGCAAAATGAATCATTTGGTATCAAATGAATTGGTGAATGGTGTTCCTCTTAAAAATTTCCATCTTCAAGACGTCTGTGTTTCGTGCCAGAAAGGAAAACAAACGAAGAAGCGACACCCTTCAAAGAAAGTCAACACGGTGGCTGTTCCTCTTGAACGTTTGCACATGGATTTGTTCGGTCCTGTCAAGCACAAAAGCATTAGGAATGATCAATATTGCCTCGTGATTACTGATGATTATTCAAGATTTTCTTGGGTGGCGTTCATGGCACATAAAAGTGAAACCTTCGGTATTATCAAAAACTTGATCATTCAGATTGAGAATCTTTACAACTTGAAGGTTAGGCGGATACGTAGCGACAATGGTACTGAATTCAAAAATCATGCCATGGCGGAGTTTTGCACTTCAAAAGGTATTCTTCACGAATTTAGTGCAGCTTATACTCCCCAGCAGAATGGCGTCGCTGAACATAAGAACCGCACATTGATCGAGACTGCTAGGACTATGTTGGTAGAGTCGCAGCTACCCATTCCATTCTGGACTGAAGCTGTGTCCTCTGCATGCTATACGTTGAATCGAGTCCTTACAGTCAAAAGGCACAACAAGACCTGCTTTGAGCTTATCAACAAACGGAAACCAGACTTGTCTTATCTTGAACCGTTTGGAGCTCCATGCACAATAATCGATCCTAATGGAAAGTTTGGGGCAAGAGCAATTGAGGGATACTTTCTTGGGTATTCCACCCCGAACTTAAGAGTCTGGAATCTAGAGACTAAAAGGGTCGAGGAATGGTCTGAAGTCAGAGTACAAAGGCACACTTTACCAGTCAGAAATCCTGGTCAGCCTTGGATGTTTGAGTACGATGACTTTTTCAATTCGATCAATGTTGAAGCCGTTGAAGAAAATGCTGCGGCAAGGATGTTTTTCGAGAGCGACAATGCAACAGATTCACCGTTGGTTCGTCCCATTATTGTCAATCAAGAACCATCTTCAGTGAACAATAATGCTCTCGACAATGAGGATTTTCAAGATGCTACCGAATTGAACGAATCTTCAGAGGATGATGAATTTCTTGATGCAGATCAAGGACCAACAGCGGCAGTACATGGTACTTCAGAAGGTACACCTCCAGTGGATGTCCCTCGAACAGCTGAAGCTACTGGATCATCCTCTTCGTCAATTCCGGGTCTTGAATTGATTGTTGATCTCAATCTCAACAATCTGGGTACAAATATTCCAGTTCAAGAAAATCCAGAAACAAGGATTCATAATACCCATCCTCAACAAAACATCATCGGAAATGTACAAAGTGGCGTTCAAACAAGAAACATGTTGCGAAACAACAACAATGCAGGCTTGTATGCAACTATCCGAGAATCTGGTCAACAAAATGATTGGTCTTTCGCGTGTTATGTATCACAGGAAGAGCCCAGAACTTGGAAAGATGCTTTGAAAGATAGCTCTTGGGTTGAAGCGATGCAGGAGGAACTGCAACAATTCCAGAAGCTTGGTGTCTGGAAACTCGTAGAGAAACCTGCTGGATACAAGAAGATTGGTACCCGTTGGGTGTTTAAATGCAAAAAGGATGACCGTGGGATCGTTATCCGGAACAAAGCAAGGCTAGTCGTTCAAGGTTTTCGTCAGATTGAAGGAATCGACTACAACGAAGTGTATGCACCTGTTGCACGTCTAGAAGCAATTCGGATTTTTCTGGCTTATGCCTCATTCAAAGGTTTCAAGGTATACCAGATGGACGTGAAAAGTGCATTCTTACATGGTGTGGTGGAAGAAGAGGTGTACGTCGAACAGCCTCCAGGTTTTGAAGATCCTATCCATCCCGATCGGGTTTGGTTGCTCAACAAAGCTCTCTATGGTCTTCATCAAGCCCCGCGAGCTTGGTACGCAACCTTATCTAATTATCTGCTGGAGAATGGTTTTCGCAGAGGTCTTATCGATTGTACTCTTTTCATCAAAGAACAAGATGGAGATCTTCTTCTGGTACAGGTATACGTTGATGATATTATATTTGGTTCTACTAATGATGTTTTGTGTAGGGATTTTGAGCGTGTAATGCAGGAGAAATTCGAGATGAGTGCTATGGGGGAAATGACTTTCTTTTTGGGCCTACAAGTACAACAAACCGAGTCTGGGATATTCATCCATCAGACTAAATATGTTGGTGACATCTTGAGCCGGTTCCAGATGTCTGATGCAACGCCCATCGGTACCCCATTGCCACAAAATCACGGAATTACTCCAGACTTGAAGGGTCAAGATACTAGCCCCTCATACTACCGCGCGATGATTGGATCCCTTATGTACCTCACAGCATCAAGACCAGATATAATGTACCCAACGTGCCTGCTTGCCAGATATCAAGTGAACCCGAAGGCCTCACATCTTGCAGCTGTAAAAAGGATTTTTCGTTATTTGAAGGGTTACCCTGACACCGGTCTGTGGTACCCTAGGGATAATAACTTTGACTTGATCGCATTCAGTGATTCTGATTTTGGCGGATGCAAAATCGACGGCAAATCCACAACGGCTGGATGTCAGTTTTTGGGAAATCGCCTAGTCACATGGCAGTGCAAGAAGCAGACGTGCGTCGCTACATCAACATGCGAAGCTGAATACATTGCTGCCTCAAGTTGTTGCTCCCAAGTCCTATGGATCCAACAACAAATGCGTGATTACGGTTTTGAATTCCTAACTACTCCTATTTACGTTGATAATTCTGCTGCATTACAGATCACTAAAAATCCTGTGCAGCATTCAAAGACTAAGCACATCGACATTAAGTATCACTTCATACGTGATTGCTTTGAGAAAAGGCTAATCGATGTTGCTTACGTCCACACCGATGACCAACGTGCCGACCTTTTTACCAAAGCATTTGACAAATCAAGATTTGACTACTTATTATTGGTAAACGGCATTAAGGTCAAGCAAGAGTAAAACCAACATCGGAAAATCATTTTTGTAAATACCTTTGTGTTTTTAAATTTGTCTTAGTTTGTTGATTTTAGGGGGAGTAAATCCAAAATTTGAAAATCCAAAAACATTGAAAAATGTCAAAAACACAAAAACAATAGAAAAGCAAAAATGAGTTTCCTGGCGAGCAAAAGAGAAAATGATAGTACATCAGTGGTCTGTCTAAACCTCTTTAAACCTTAAATGAAAAACGATAAGCAGCTCTATATAAGATGTATCGGTAGGGTCACAATCATTTTAAAGTGTGCAGGGTGATATAAACTTAAATCCGACTGAAGACTGGGTGGGAACCATTCATTGGCATATGGTCTTAGTACCGAAATTTCGTTTGAGAGATTGCCGAGGTTCTGAGATATTCGGTCTTTATGCTGCTTATCATCTGGGTATCATGGTTGTATCTTTTACCGAAAAATAACGGGGACGCAAGTCTAGATCTTCCATGATACTATACATACGTGTACATATTGCATACGACCTCAATAAGTGATCAACAATCACATGTCCAAACTCAATAAGTGATATTATATCACAAATTCTTTCCGGGAGTCAAGTTCGTCTCTCTGCTGTACGAAAGTACTGACCTGTTCACGGACTTGCTCCTGTGCCCTCATGCATCGAAAATCAAGTTCCTCATCAATAAGTGATTATATCACATAGGGCTTGTTTTCAAATCAAAATAAGTGAGAATCTCACATCATATACGGTCAAACAGATGATAATCGGTATACTCACCGGTAAGATGAACCCTCGTGCATACCTTGATACGGGAATGTGTCGTGATGTGGATGAACACCGGTCGGTAAGTATAAATCATACTTAACGTATCCCCTCGCCATGATTACAAATGATAAGTTGAGTTTATGTGGACAACAATACCGATAATTGTTATAGGATGCTTATCTTAATGTTATCTAACTGAACAACAAGAGCGTTTTGGCATGACCGTACACTGATATGATTCTCTTACCCTCGAAACTCACAAAAAGAATGTTTGTATATATTTATTTACTGCTTTCTGTCTTTACATTTGAAATATTAAAAATACCAAAAAGATTTTATGTGTGTTTTAATATAAACTTTATAAAAGCCAAAAAGATTTTATTTCTATCTTATTTTCGATCGTACGATGTTGGAGCTCAAGTCTTCGTTACCTGAAACCTGAACGAAAACCGAAAATGACTATATCTTCATAAACGGTCGAAATTTGCAAGTTTTGAAAGTTAAAATTTGAAATTGATAAAATTCTTTAAACTTTCAAACTGTCGGACGGTGTTTATTTGAACAATGGTCACACGTGTGTCATTTGTTTATGTTTACTATATCCCAGGCGGTTGTTCTCATTACGCGTTTAGATTTCTTGCATGTGCAGATTCTAAAGGCTAGGAGAACATGGTCGATGACAAGCTTCGGAATGAAGACACGACGTGAAGGCACTCAAATGATGAAGATGATCGAGTTGCCGCTGACCTTCAACACCACAAGGATCTCACTTCATAAAGATAAAGACTTTCACGAGCATAACTCAAGGGGGAGCTTATGTTAAGGGGGAGTTTGTCAACACACTTCTTACATGATACAGGGAGTTTGTTGATACACTTTCTGCTTTCAAGACGTGAAGACTTTAAAGATCCTCCGACATTGAAGACGTGAAGAGACGTCAAAGACTTGAAGACACGAAAGACTTACAAGAATGAAGATCAAGACAAAACTATCTCGAAGATCGAGACAAAGCTACAGCCAAGGGGGAGTTTGTTGGTGCACTTGTGTCTGTACTTTATCTGTATTTTGTCTTGTTACTGAACGATGTCTTTGTTAGTCTGTAAGTTTGACCAAGTAAACCATCCTCCGGTTTGACTTGGCCAAACAGTCAACAGTATGTTTGTAATTTGTTTGGTTCGAAGGATGGTCATCGAAGGATCTCTTATATCCTTCGATGATGAGCTCGATAGATGGACCGTCGATAGATGGACCACGAAAGATCCCATCTTTCGTGTACATGTTGATCGTTCGAGCTGTTCCTGGTCGAAAGATGATCTTTCGACCAGTCTGCATGATCCTTCGACCGGACCTGCTGTGTTTGGGTATAAATACCCGTATGTTGTGTTCATTTCGGGAGTTAGACGAGTTGGACAGATAGGGAAAACAGAGAACACACACACACTAGAGAGAGTTTGCAAGACTGATTTGTAAACCTTGTGCTTGTAACCGGACCTTTCATACGTTTAATACAAGTGGTGTTAATCGTTGAACTTTGCGTGTCGTGTTATTGCGTGTTCTATCTCGGTTTGCTATCTCGGTTGGATTCCGCACAACCGGGTTGGTTAGTATACAAGGATTAGGCGACTAGATCCTCCCCTAGCCGGACCTACAGTATACAACAAGTAAATAATGCAAAAGGCATGGATAGATATATCAAGGCTGACTATCAGGTTCTTTTGGGATGGATTGAGGTTATTGTTTATAACATATGTATATATGTAAGTCTATAATCATCTATTTTTATAGCATTTTATGCAGTTTTGTAACTGACCTTTTTCTTTTTGACAATGAATATTCTAGAAGAGTCATGGAGGAAAGAAATGAAAATTCTTCAAATTTTCAGGTAAAAGGGGTCGGGACCTGATCTATTTATTAGCTACGGTTTTAGTGTACAAATAAGACCAAAACTGGGTTGATAATTTTTGTTGAAGATAATAGTTTTATTTCATTTTTTTTCTTACATGCATAATGATGTTGTTTTGGAAGGTATTGCAGATTCAAAATGGGCTTCTAAGTACCAATATTATAGTATATTGCTGTCACGTATCAATGTATCATTACTTTTATTTAATAAAAAATTGTGGTATAAGTTTTTGATTTAAGAGCTAAACAAGTGTGATATGTGAGTAAGTTTTACCATATATACACATGCCTTTGTGAATATTTAAATTGTTGTATGAATATCACTATTTTCATTTCACATTCCTATTCTTAGTAATATATTTGAATGAAATGATTTAGTATTTCCAAATTACAGGATAATAGTATTTCCTACCAGAGGAAGTTCATGGCAGAGTATTATTCTCCACGTGCAAAGAAAAGGTGGTGCTTGTCTTTGTATGATAATGTAGGGCATCATTCATTGGGTGTGTTTCCATAGTCGGCGATGGTATGTTTTTTCTTCTTTGTCTATCATGAACATAATGACAAGTTTCTGATCAACCTTACATCATTTTGTTGATACATGTATGTGGACGCGACTCGACTTGACGCGACTTGGTTCGGTTCGACCCGGTTAGGTTCGGCTCAAGCCCGACGTCATGACATTCCTCCGTCGTGCGTCCCAGAGTTCGACACGCGAAGCACGGAGAGCCGAGAACATTTCCCGTTGACACATCATCATGACATCATCATGATGATGTCATGATGATGTCACCATGTTGACTTCACTTCACAAATATGAAAATATGGTTCATGTACGTGATATGTACCAATCGGTTGATAGATAATCCGTTGAGTGGATCAAACTCAAAAGAAATTAGTAAGATGCAAGACTTGAGATAACCTCTAGATTTTCGTTCATAAACTCAAAATAATGCTAAGCATCAAATATATAAAAGAGGAAATAGATAACTACCCACTAACTCAATACTAACTTACCCACATACCAACCCACGATGCAACACTTGCATGCCAATTTAAATACTAAACTGATTCTTAATCCTAAAATATAACATTAATAAAAACAAATAATCCTAATATATTATTCCACATATGGATGCACGCATCATTCTTCCCCCCTTGAAATTTCCTTGTCCGCAAGGAATAAAAACGACCCACCATGGTGGTCGCCACTTGGTTTGCCCAACGAATTTCGGAAAAATCTTAGCGAAATGCCATGGTGGACGCCACACGCGTTTAGAGGCTACACCTTCTGTTGGAGCTTCTTTGTTCAACTGTGATTCCCGTTTGATGGAATGAGATGGTGTTGGACTATGGCTTTTTGTGAAAATATTTGAGTGTAATAATAAAGCTTTTATGGAAGGAAAGGGATGAATCATGGATGAGGAAACCACTAACACTTGGGTAGTAACAACTGAATTGGTTGTTAAGAGTGAAGGGACACCAAACAACGATGAAACCACCAATGATTGAGGTTCGAACACGGCTAGCTTCGGTGACAGTGTCGGGGCCATCGGTATGGGTTTTGGGGCAGGCTTTTGTGTGGTTGTCGATGCTAGTGGAACGGGTTTCCAGGCTGTATTTGGGGCAAATGGTGGTGTTGTGGCGGAAGTGGTTGACAAAGATGGTGGTGCGGTAGTGGTAACGGGTGGTGGAGGTGTAGGATATTGGAGGGCTTCCAATGAGGTTCGAATCGATCGGAGCCCGGTGAGGATTGTTTGAAGTTGAGACTCGTGTCTCGCCATGGTTTCGCACACCTTTTGGCGCCATTGGTCTTCGGATAAAGTTTGAACAGCCATGGGTCATGAGGGGGATCACGGCGGCTCTGATACCAATTGATATGTACCAATCGGTTGATAGATAATCCGTTGAGTGGATCAAACTCAAAAGAAATTAGTAAGATGCAAGACTTGAGATAACCTCTAGATTTTCGTTCATAAACTCAAAATAATGCTAAGCATCAAATATATAAAAGAGGAAATAGATAACTACCCACTAACTCAATACTAACTTACCCACATACCAACCCACGATGCAACACTTGCATGCCAATTTAAATACTAAACTGATTCTTAATCCTAAAATATAACATTAATAAAAACAAATAATCCTAATATATTATTCCACATATGGATGCACGCATCAGTACGTGCATGGCATGAACAATGTGACATGGGCCTTCACTGTTTGGGCCAAAGCCCAAGTCGACGAAACAACATCTAGTCGACGAAACAGGTTGAATCACGTCGACCAGATTCCATTCGTTGACCAGCTCTTTGTTTCGTTGACCATTTATGTGATTCGTCGAGTCTTAGTTTGATTCGTCATGTACTGTGTGTCTGTGTATATAAATTATTAAGGATATCAAATATACCAATTCATAATTGTATAATCAATGTATATTTCTGTTCATATTTAGACAATAATTTCTAGTCAGTTCATATTTAGACATAGCCATAGTCATAGCCTTTTTCTCTTGTTCCCATTAGCCTTATCTCTCTTGTTTACATTCTGTAGCTCTTGTAGCGGGCTATTTAAAGCCTTTGTATCTTTGTAATGAATCAAGCTTTTGAATATCATATTCTAACATTTATATGGTATCAGAGCCTCACGCTCAAAAGAGTAGTCCGATCCATTTTTTTTCCGATTAGCCGCTGTCTTCTCCGATCAACAACATGGCATCACAAACAATCATTCAACTCACAGCTTCAACTCATTTCAACATCACCCTAACCAGTGATAACTTCCCCATATGGCGCAAACATGTTTATTCCACATTAATCGGTTTGGATCTTGTTCAATTCATCACCGGAACCAAAGCTCCCCCACCGGAGTTCACTGACAAAGAAGCAACTAAACCCAACCCGGAATACCACACATGGTATCGACAAGATCAAAGCATCTTGGCTGCTCTTCTGGGCAGTTGCTCACCGGCTGTTCAGCCCTTAATCGCATCTGCCGACACCGCTCATGAAGCTTGGGATCTTCTCGTGACAAGCTACGCGAACTCGTCACGCTCCCGAGTTATTTCTTTGAAGTCTAAGCTAGCGTCAAATCCTAGAGGCACCCGAACCATCACCGAATATCTTCGAGACATGAAATCTATCGCGGACGAACTCGCCCTTGTTCAAAACCCGGTAAAAGAAGAAGACTTGATGGTTCATATTCTCTGTCAGTTGGGAGATGATTACAAGAACATTGCAACAACACTACGTCACTTTAACACAAAGCTCACGTTTCCGGAACTCTTCGAAAAACTCGTTGATTTCGAACGAGAACTGAACAACACCATAATATCACCACCACCACTCATGGCTACTGTTAATTACACCCAGAGACAACCACGGTCTGGCATCCGATCTGATCGACGCCACCCAACCAACAACAGCAACAGACCTGTTCGCAATCCGTGGTCGCACAACGTTAATCAAAATCATGGCGGTAATCGTAACACTGTTTATTGTCAATATTGTAACTTTGCAGGACATGAAGCAAAAGAATGCAGGAAACTCGCTCGCTTTCTTCGTGATAATCAAGTTACAACAGGAAGTTCTATGACTCAACACAAAGCTTCTCCAATTGCTAATGCTACTTCTTCCTCGTCCTATATGTTTGACACCGGGGCCTCTCATCATGTCGACCCGGATCGCACATCCTTTCACTCTATATCCGAGGAAGGTTATCCTTCTGTTTCTTCAGTAGAGAACACAGGAGAGCACACAGAGAGCAAAAACACACACACGAGAGTTTGAGAGAGTTTGCAAAATACATTTGTAAACATTGAGCTTGTAACTGATCTTTTCATACGTATTAATACAGAGGTGTTAATCGGTGAATCTTGTGTGTTGTTTATTTACGTGTTCGATCTCGGTTTGCTATCTCGGTTGGATTCCGCACAACCGGGGTGGTTTGTATACAAGGATTAGGCGACTAGATCCTCCCCTAGCCGGACCTACAAGTGGTATCAGAGCCTTGGCTCTTCTCCTTGTTAAAACCGAGGTGTTCTTGTGTTTTTCGGGTCTAAAAGTTCATAATTTTCTGAAAAACTTTGTTTATCCGGTTTAAATCTTGTGTTTTTGCTTTATGTTTTGTTAAAAACCTTGTTATTGTTCATGCTCACGTGTTAGTTTGTGGTTTTTACTAAACATTATCAAGCAAAACCGCATTTCGGAAGTGTGTCGGGTTACCGGAAAACTGATATTTTTACCGGAAAAGTCATAGTGTTCTTGAAATCTTCATAGTGTTCTTTAAAAAAATAACACTTTTTGATCTTTCAAAAATTGTTTGGAATTTGTTTGTGTGTTGGGAAGTGATATCAGATTAAAATAATCACATCTTACTTGTTTGGTGAAAAGCAGGTTGGTAGCCGAAAGTAAGGTCTGCTTTGTGTCAGGATAAGATAAAGTCAACAGTTTACCAACCCCTCTGTTACCTTTTCGGCGAATCAAACCCCGACGAAACAGAAATCATTTTTATTTTGACGAAACAGCATCCTAATTCATGTTTGACGAAACATAAATCCTTTGACCAATCACATTCTATTTCGTCATTTTCTTCTGGACCCTTTTTTATTCGTCAAAAGCCCAAAGATTTGTTTTGTTTCGTTGACCCAAGTAGCCCAAAAGCAACATATCCACAAATCTTTGTTTCGTTGACCAAAGAAATCACATAATCTTTTTATTTTTTTTATTTCGTCAAATTTAAAAGAAATCATATAATCATTCTATTTCGTCAAACTCAAAAGGAATCACATAACCATTCCATTTCGTCAAGTTAAATTATGAATCTGTTTCGCCAAACATTTTGTTTCGTCAAAACACTTGTCAGTTTTTAACAGAATGTTTACAATTGTGATTTAACTGTTTGTTTGAGGTGTGATTTTCAGGTATTCTTTTTCTTGATCAAAAATGAATCCGATTTGGGGTACTCCGGTAAATACAGATATGTATTATGGTACTCCGTCTCCGGATAGCGGAAAGTATAGAAACACGAGTTTATCTCCTTCGTGGGCCGAATCTTCCGCACCGGCATCTTCACAAGCTAATGCAAGTTCTACCGGTCAGTGGGCATTTGTATCAAACAAACTCCAAGTATTCAAAGCATTCTCTTAAGCGAGAGCGAAACCGGAAGTTTGAATCGGCCTCCAAAGTTGATGCACTTAAGCGAATATCCGGGATGGATTGACAGATTTCATACATACGTCCTTGGACAAAATACAGAATTGTGGTTGCGTTTCATCACAGATTTCGATCAAACAATAGAGGTTGCCGCGTCATCTGCTGCTACGTTTGCCGATCTTACGGAAGATCAGAAGAAGGTCTATGACTTAGAGAAGAAAGCTTATGCTATTCTTACTCAGGCATTAAGCAAGGATATTTACCATCAATTTGTCAACTTCAAAACGACAAAGAAATTATGGGATGCATTGAAGACGAGAGGTGTAGGAAACGAAGCGACTCGCCAATTAAGACAAGGTCTTCTCAAGAAAGAATTTGATGGGTTTACATGCATGGATAAAGAATCTTTGGGAGATTTGACGAGTCGATTTTCTCCTTTGTTGACTGAAATGGGAACTTTTGGAGTGATAGCGACTCCAATCGAAATTGTCACCAAGTTTGCTGATGCTTTGCCACCACAATGGAGTAATTTCTTGGAAATCCTGAAGCTCAATGGCACATTGGCTACAACAAGCTTCAATGACTTTGTTCAAATCCTGGAGAATAAGAATCAGGAAGAAACCCTTAAGGCGAAAAGAGTCCTAGTGCCACAGAATCCTGAGATGTATTATGGAACTCCTAGCACTCCTGCAATACAAGTGCGACATGATCCTGAGATGTATTATGGAACTCCTAGTACTCCTGCAAGACCTTCTTCACACGCTCCAATTCAAACAGCGTTTGTGTCTAGCACAGATATGTATGGCAATTCTATCCAAGTTCCGGTCAAGCCTCCTCCAATAACAGACATGTATGGGAATCCACTTCCTGTTCAACAACAAGCGTGTTATGGAAGCACATCATCTGCTGGTCAGCAATCAAAGCCAAATACAGTGCGGGTCGACACCTCAAGCTTTTCTAAAGTCAGTGTGGAAGTAGCAAAGGAACACATGGAGCTGCTAAACACTTTGGTGAGCGCATACTGTGGATTAGTGGAAGGTCAGATTGGCAACATTAATCTGACACAAGAAGACTATCAGCAGATTGATAAGGAAGAGATGGATTTGATGGATATCAAATGGGCCTTTGCGAGTGCTGTGAGGAGAGCAAAGGATTTCATGGAAAGAACTGGTAGAACCAGCTTGGAAAGCAAGAAAGATACCAAGTATGGGTTCGACAAGCAAGCTGTAAAGTGCTTTAACTGTGGTGAACGGGGTCATTTCAAAAGGGAATGCACAAGACCAGCTCAGCATGGAAACCAAAATCCTTTCAGAAACCAAGGCAACCAGCAGAACCAGAACAGGAACAATGTTCGTACGTTGATACCTGTCAACAACCAAAGCCAAGCAGGGCCATCAAATGCCAACCAGGCACTTGTGGTTCAAGTAGATGAAGGCTGTGATTGGTCGCTTCAGTTGGGAAATGTTGCTCCAGATGGAACAGCGTGTTTTGCTGAAGTCGTAAAGGATTTAAAGCACGCCAGTGGTGGAGAATCTTCCACCAATGGTGATGAATCTTCTGAAGATGAAGACAGTTCTGGTTATAGTGGAAGCTCAGATGAAGAATCCTCCACTTCAGGCAATGATCATGTGGATGAGACATCAAGTGCGTCAGTCGATGCAGATATTGATGAGCTTTTGGAAGAAGCTGCAGCAGGAACTGAAAGAAGATCTATTTTGGTGGATCAAGCTGCTTACTCTTCGTCTTCTCTCCATTCAGCCTTTATGGCTAATGTCGACAGTTCATCAAGTTAGGTATGTGTCGATGAACCCACTGTAGTTAGTTGTGAAAATTGTGATAGTTTAAATGTTAAATGTGCTGATTTAGAGGCAAACATGTCTGAGTTGCAAGGCAAACATGATGCTTTACAAGCTAGTTTGTTTGACTTGCAAGACAAACATGTTTCTTTGAATGATAAGTGGTGTGAATTGCAAAGCAAACACAAGGCTTTGCAAGAGAAATATGATGTGACATTCATCCACAATCAGAAATTGACCGTTGATCTTTCGAAGTGCACTGAAGCCAACATGTTTTATGAAAACCATGAAAAGGAGTTTAAATCGGTAATTGAGAAATTAAAGAAAGATAAAACCGAGCTAACAAAAATGGTTTCCAGAAAACAAACTGACATTAATTTGTATATAACTCGCCTTGAGGTAATGCAAAAGGAAATAGCTTGTGTCAAAACTGAAAGTGAGGCGATCCAACTTAAGCTAGACAGTTATTTGAGCTCTAGCTATGTGTTGGATCACATCATTGACGTACAGAAAGAGAAACGGGATGTCACATGCATTGGATACAAGAAATGTCCACCACCTGTGAGACACAATTATGATGCCATGCCTGACGAGGAGGATAGAACTTTCTTTGAACCATCTGTTCCTCTAGATGTTAATGAATTTGCAACTGGACTCGGATACAAGAAAGAAGTATCATCAGATTCGGATGTGTCAGCAGATACATGTGTGTCTTCTGCTGAACAGAATCAGGATCCTCCAGTTGTTGTTGAGGATGCTGATTCTTCAGATGATGAATCTGATGATACTGATTCAGCAAAGTCTGATGCGGTGATAAAAGAAGAGGACATACCTCTTGAGAATCATATTCTGTGTGATCCTCCTGCAAAACCCGCTAAGACTGTTGCAATCGAGTCCTTGTCTGCACAAGAGTCGAAGAGTGTGGATTTGCTGTACACTCTTGTTGGTGATAATAAAATTTATTCTGACAAAGATTTTCCGATTAAGAATGTAAATCAATCCTTAATCAGTAAAGTTTTTGAAAATTCGACAAGTAAATTTCTGGGTAAGAAAGGATCACACGTTGTGGTAACACAGTGCCCTCCTATCCCAAAGGCTGAAGTTAGAAAACAATTTGGCAATCAGAAATTACCAACAGAGAAAAGGCAGCAAAATCATAACAAACAAAAAGGAAAATTGCCGGCTCAAGGTCAAAGGAAGCCAAATCAAAAGAAGAACAAGAATGTGAACTTTGTGAAATCCAAGGGAACAGACAAAATTGAAACATTTGAAAATCAATCTAACTTAGATTTTGTCAAGAAAGCAACAGTGATGAAAAGGAATGAACCAAATAGTTCAAAACCTAGTACCTCGGGATCACAAAGTTCATCATCGACAAGACGATCACATGATACTTCGGGGTTTGTTGAACGAAGATCATGTTTTGAATGTGGTGAAATTGGGCATATCATTCGAAATTGCCCGTATCTTCATAAGTTAAAAGCCAAAATTGATGATCCCCGTGACCAAACTGACCGCAAACGATCTGTTTCTGTAAAACAAGATCCCCGCCTTGTAAAAGAAAGGGAAAAGAAACAGAAACGCCAACAGGTCAAGAAAATTGAAAGGCAATTAAAACCGATGTGGTTAACAATCCATCTGTTTCTGTCAAACCAGAAAATTCAAAAACTTCTGACAATCATGAAGTTAAAATTTTAAAGAATGACACTGGTAAACCAAAACAGACCTGGAAACCAAAAACGGTTAAAGAATCAGGGGGATCATCACAATTTACAAATCATCAAAGAATAGAAGTTATTGTTGTTGATGAAAATGGAAGACCCAAAACCACAATGGCTTGGGTCCCCATCTCCAACTAATCAAGTGAGTTCATGTGCAGGGTGTTCCAGGAGGAACTATCAGTAGTCATTGGATTGTTGATAGTGGGGCATCCAGGCACATGACAGGCGACATGAAGCTTCTCTACGACGTCAAATCTATTAGAGGAGGTTATGTTGCTTTTGCTGGAGATAAAGGCGGATATATTACGGGTGAAGGAATGATTTCCAACGGGGTTGTTAGCTTTGATAAGATCAACTTTGTGCAACAACTTGACCACAATCTTCTTAGTGTTTCTCAAATCTGTGATAAGAAGTTTCCAGTACACTTTGATACAAATGGATGTTACGTGCTGAAACCCGGCTTCAAAATTCCAAAAGAATGGATTCTCTTGTCGGCTCCAAGGATAAATGATTTGTACGTCCTTGATATGAGCCAAGCTATTACTACGTCTGCACAAGCAACATGTTTCGTTTCCAAAGCCACGGAAAAAGACTCAATCTCTTGGCACAGACGAATGGGACACATTCACTTACGCAAAATGAATCATTTGGTTTCAAATGAATTAGTGAATGGTGTTCCTCTTAAAAACTTCCATCTTCAAGACGTCTGTGTTTCGTGCCAGAAAGGAAAACAAACGAAGAAGCGACACCCGACAAAGAAAATTAACACGGTGGCTGTTCCTCTTGAACATTTGCACATGGATTTGTTCGGTCCTGTCAAGCACAAAAGTATTAGGAATGATCAATGTTGCCTCGTGATAACTGATGATTATTCAAGATTTTCTTGGGTGGCGTTCATGGCACACAAGAGTGAAACCTTCGGTATTATCAAAAACTTGATCATTCAGATTGAGAATCTATATAAGTTGAAGGTTAGGCGGATACGTAGCGACAATGGTACCGAATTCAAAAATCATGCCATGGCGGAGTTTTGCACTGCAAAAGGTATTCTTCATGAATTTAGTGCAGCTTATACTCCTCAACAGAATGACGTCGCTGAACGTAAGAACCGCACATTGATCGAGACAGCTAGGACTATGTTGGTAGAGTCGCAGTTGCCCATTCCATTCTGGAGTGAAGCTGTGGCCTCTGCATGTTATACATTGAACCGAGTCCTTACAGTCAAAAGGCACAACAAGACCTGCTTTGAGCTTCTTCACAAACGGAAACCAGATTTGTCATATCTTGAACCGTTTGGAGCTCCGTGTACAATAATCGATCCTAATGGAAAGTTTGGGGCAAAAGCAATTGAGGGATACTTTCTTGGGTATGCCACCCCGAACTTAAGAGTCTGGAATCTAGAGACTAAAAGGGTCGAGGAATGGTCTGAAGTCAGAGTACAAAGGCACACTTTACCAGTCAAATGTCCTGGTCAGCCTTGGATGTTTGAGTACTATGACTTTTTCAATTCGATCAATGTTGAAGCCGTTGACGAAAATGTTGCAGCCAGGATGTTTTTCGAGAGTGAAAATGCAACAGTTTCACCGGTGGTTCGTCCAATTCTTGTCAATCAAGAACCATCTTCGGTGAACAATAATGCTCTCGACAATGAGGATTTTCACGATGCTACAGATTTGAACGAATTTTCAGAGGATGATGAATTTCTCGAAGCAGATCAAGAAGCTCCAACAACAGCAGTTCATGGTACTTCAGAGGGTACACCTCCAGTGGATGTCCCTAGAACAGCTGAAGCTACTGCATCATCCTCTTCGTCAATTCCGGGTATTGAATTGGTTGTTGATCTCAATCTCAACAATATGGGTACAAATATTCCAGTTCAAGATAATCCAGAAACAAGGATTCACAATACCCATCCTCAACAAAACATCATCGGAAATGTACAAAGTGGCGTTCAAACGAGAAACATGTTGCGGAACAACAACAATGCAGGCTTGTATGCGGCGATTAGAGAATCTGGTTAACAAAACGATTGGTCTTTCGCGTGTTATGTCTCACAGGAAGAGCCAAGAACTTGGAAAGAAGCTTTGAAAGATAACTCTTGGGTTGAAGCGATGCAGGAAGAACTGCAACAATTCCAGAAGCTTGGTGTCTGGAAGCTTGTAGAGAAACCTGCCGGTTACAAGAAGATTGGTACCCGTTGGGTGTTTAAATGCAAAAAGGATGACCGTGGAGTCGTTATCCGAAACAAAGCCAGGCTAGTCGTTCAAGGTTTTCGTCAGATTGAAGGGATCGACTACAACGAAGTTTATGCACCTGTTGCACGTCTAGAAGCAATTCGGATCTTTCTGGCGTATGCTTCATTCAAAGGTTTCAAGGTATACCAGATGGACGTCAAAAGTGCATTCTTACATGGTGTGGTGGAAGAAGAGGTGTACGTCGAACAGCCTCCAGGTTTTGAAGATCCTATCCATCCCTATCGGGTTTGGTTGCTCAACAAAGCTCTCTATGGTCTACATCAAGCACCGCGAGCTTGGTATGCAACCTTATCTAATTATCTGCTGGAGAATGGTTTTCGCAGAGGTCTTATCGATTGTACTCTTTTCATCAAAGAACAAGATGGAGATCTTCTACTGGTACAGGTATACGTTGATGATATTATATTTGGTTCTTCTAATGATGTCTTGTGTAGGAATTTCGAGCGCATCATGTAGGATAAATTCGAGATGAGTGCTATGGGGGAAATGACTTTCTTTTTGGGCCTACAAGTACAACAAACCGAGTCTGGGATATTCATCCATTAGACTAAATATGTTGGTGACATCTTGAGCCGGTTCCAGATGTCTGATGCAACGCCCATCGGTACCCCATTGCCGCAAAATCACGGAATTACTCCAGACTTGAAGGGTGAAGCTGTTAGCCCCTCATACTACCGCGCGATGATCGGATCTCTTATGTACCTCATAGCATCAAGACTAGATATAATGTACCCAACGTGCCTGCTTACCAGATATCAAGTCAACCCGAAGGCCTCACATCTTGCAGCTGTAAAAAGGATTTTTCGTTATTTGAAAGGTTACCCTGACACCGGTCTATGGTACCCTAGGGATAATAACTTTGACTTGATAGCTTTCAGTGATTCTGATTTTGGCGGATGCAAAATCGACGGCAAATCCACAACGGCTGGATGTCAGTTTTTGAGAAATCGCCTAGTCACATGGCAGTGCAAGAAGCAGACGTGCGTCGCTACATCAACATGCGAAGCTGAATACATTGCTGCCTCAAGTTGTTGCTCCCAAGTCCTATGGATCCAACAACAAATGCGCGACTACGGTTTTGAATTCCTAACTACTCCTATTTACGTTGATAATTCAGCTGCCTTACAGATCACTAGAAATCCTGTGCAGCATTCAAAGACTAAGCACATCGAAATTAAGTATCACTTCATACGTGATTGCTTTGAGAAAAGGCTAATCGATGTTGCTTACGTCCACACCTATGACCAACGTGCCGACCTTTTTACCAAAGCATTTGACAAATCAAGATTTGACTATTTATTATTGGTAAACGGCATTAAGGTCAAGCAAGAGTAAAACCAACATCGGAAAATCATTTTTGTAAATACCTTTGTGTTTTAAATTTATCTTAGTTTATTGTTTTTAGGGGGAGTAAATCCAAAATTTGAAAAATCCAAAAACATCGAAAAATTTCAAAAACACAAAAACAATAGAAAAACAAAAATGAGTTTCCTGGCGAGCAAAAGAGAAAGTGATAGTACATCAGTGGTCTGTCTAAAGCTCTTTAAACCTTAAATGAAAAACGATAAGCAGCTCTATATAAGATGTATCGATAGGCTCACAATCATTTTAAAGTGTGCAGGGTGATATAAACTTAAATCGACTGAAGACCAGGTGGGAACCATTCATTGGCATATGGTCTTAGTACCGAAATTTCGTTTGAGCGATTGCAGAGGTTCTGAGATATTCGGTCTTAATGCTGCTTATCATCTGGGTATCATGGTTGTATCTTTTACCGAAAAATAAAGGGGACGCAAGTCTAGATCTTCCATGATACTATACATACGTGTACATATTGCGTTCGACCTCAATAAGTGATCAACAATCACATGTCCAAACAAAATAAGTGATAATATATCACATTTATCCGGGAGTCAAGTTCGTCTCTCTGCTGTACGAAAGTACTGACCTGTTCACGGACTTGCTCCTGTGCCCTCATGCATATGAAAATCAAGTTCCTCATCAATAAGTGATTATATCACATAGGGCTTGTTTTCAAATCAAAATAAGTGAGAATCTCACATCATATACGGTCAAACAGATGATAATCGGTATACTCACCGGTAAGATGAACCCTCGTGCATACCTTGATACGGGAATGTGTCGTGATGTGGATGAACACCGGTCGGTAAGTATAAATCATACCTTAACGTATCCCCTCGCCATGATTACATCTGATAAGTTGAGCTTATGTGGACAACAATACCGATAATTGTTATAGGAAGCTTATCTTAATGTTAATTAATTGAAAAACAAGAGCGTTATTGGCATGACCGTACACTGATATGATTCTCTTACCCTCGAAACTCGCAAAAAGAATGTCTGTAAATATTTATTTACTGCTTTCAATTTCTGCATCTTTGTATATATTTATTTACTGCTTTCTGTCTTTACATTTGAAATATTCAAAAATACCAAAAAGATTTTAGGTGTGTTTTAATATAAACTTGATAAAAGCCAAAAAGATTTTATTTCTATCCTATTTTCGATTGTACGATGTTGGAACTCGAGTCTTCGTTACCTGAAACCTGAACGAAAACCGAAATGACTAAATCTTCATAAACGGTCGAAATTTGCAAAGTGTTGAAAGTTAAAATTGAAATTGATAAAATACATTAAACTTTCAAACTGTCGGACGGTGTTTGATTAAACAATGGTCACATGTGTGCCGTTTGTTTATTTTTCGATATTCCAAGCAGTTGTTCTCATTACGCGTTTAGATTTCTTGCATGTGCAGATTCTAAAAGCTAGGAGAACATGGTCGATGACAAGCTTCGGAATGAAGACACGACGTGAAGGCACTCAAATGATGAAGATGATCGAGTTGCCGCTGTCCATCATCAACACCACAAGGATCTCAAGTTATAAAGATCAAGACATTCACGAGCATAACTCAAGGGGGAGCTTATGCTAAGGGGGAGTTTGTCAACACACTTCCTACATGAAACGGGGAGTTTGTTGATACACTTTCTGCTTACAAGACGTGAAGACTTTGAAGATCCTCCGACATAGAAGACATGAAAGGCGAATCTCGCGAGTAGCGTCCAAGGGGGAGTTTGTTGATACATGTATGTGGACGCGACTCGACTCGACGCGACTTGGTTCGGTTCGACCCGGTTAGGTTCGACTCAAGCCCGACGTCACGACATTCCTCCGTCGTGCGTCCCAGAGTTCGACACGCGAAGCACGGAGAGTCGAGAACATTTCCCGCTTGACACATCATCATGACATCATCATGATGATGTCACCATGTTGACTTCACTTCACAAATATGAAAATATGGTTCATGTACGTGCATGGCATGAACAATGTGACATGGGCCTTCACTGTTTGGGCCAAAGCCCAAGTCGACGAAACAACATCTAGTCGACGAAACAGGTTGAATCACGTCGACCAGATTCCATTCGTTGACCAGCTCCTTGTTTCGTTGACCATTTATGTGATTCGTCGAGTCTTAGTTTGATTCGTCATGTACTGTGTGTCTGTGTATATAAATAGAAGGTTATCCTTCTGTTTCTTCAGTAGAGAACACAGGAGAGCACACAGAGAGCAAAAACACACACACGAGAGTTTGAGAGAGTTTGCAAAATACATTTGTAAACATTGAGCTTGTAACTGATCTTTTCATACGTATTAATACAGAGGTGTTAATCGGTGAATCTTGTGTGTTGTTTATTTACGTGTTCGATCTCGGTTTGCTATCTCGGTTGGATTCCGCACAACCGGGGTGGTTTGTATACAAGGATTAGGTGACTAGATCCTCCCCTAGCCGGACCTACACATTTATGGATATACGTTTTCATGGACTATTCTCAAAAGTTGTTAACTTTTTTAGGATGCATGGCAGTGTGATATCTGTGGGTCAAAATCTGGAAGAGGCTTTGGTATGTAATTCACAAGGCATGTTATATTAAATACTGGTTTCAAGATTTCTAAATGATAGCTATGCTCTTAATGTTACGTTTTATTATGAGTCTACTGTGATATCTGTCTGATTTCTACCCTTATTTGGTGGTATATATAACTTAACAGAGGCAACTTTTGAAGTACTTCCAAGACTTAATGAGATCAAGTTCTGAAGTGGTGTTATAGATGAGCTTTTATTTCTAGACCTGCCTCGTGAATATAGATTCCCTTCTGGAATAATGGTTTAGGAGTACGGACAAGCTGTTCAAGAAAGTATATACGAGCAACTTCGTGTGGTTCGTGAGGGTCAACTCAAAGTTATTTTCACCCCTGATTTAAAGGTGATTTGACATAACTAGTAATTTCTATTAAAAATAAAATAAATAAAGATGGAATGCCTTATTTTCATATATTAACCTGGGAATTTTGTGCACGACGCCATGAGGGGCTTCTTCCTCGAAGATTGGTTGCACCTCAGGTAAAAGCTTCATTTTTCTTTACCAAGAACATAATTGATTGAATCTTTTTGGCTGTTTTGCAGGTGAATCAGCTGTTACAAGTAGCACAAAAGTGCCAATCTACTATAGCTGAAAGTGGTTCTGATGGGGTCTCCCAGCAAGATTTGCAGACAAACAACAATATGTGAGGCTGGCTATGTGATTGCATTATTGGGTTAAATTTGTACCGGTGGAAACGGGTAGGCTAACCCGGAACACATTTTGTTTGGTGTGTGGCAGGGTTGTGGCGGCTGGGCGACAGCTTGCGAGGAGCTTAGAGTTGCAGTCATTGAATGATTTGGGGTTTTTTAAAAGATACGTTAGGTGCCTACAGGTGAGTATTTTTCATTATTGCCGAATCTTAACTTTGACATATATTTCTACACAGTACTGAATATTTGCAACATAATTTATGCTATTAGATATCTGAAGTGGTCATATCCCGCCTCCTAGCCCAGTTGGGTATCCCCACTTGGGTTAAGTTGGGCCGGCTTCCTCCTTGGAGGTCGCCGGTTCGACTCCCGGCTGCGGCATATGGGGGGTGGGAGTCCCAATGATGGATCGTTTCTACCGAGGCATGGTGCGGTCCTGAGGGCAACCCGGTTTTACCCAGTTGTTACCCCAGCGAGTCTCTCGTGTGGGGGCAGTATGGTTTCCGGGCGGAAGTCAGCTTGCGCAACGGCCGGGGCCTGATTAAACATCGCGTCCGGAAGTGCGGGGCTGACGGGGGAATGTCTTTGACATGACCCCGGAGACCAATTCGGTCTTGTACAGTGAAAGTCTTCTTCCAAAAAAAAAGATATCTGAAGTGGTCAATAGCATGAAAGACTTGATTGATTTCTGTCGCGACACCAAAGCCGGCCCGATTGGTATAGTTCAACCTTTTTTTTTCTTATTTGATAACAGTTTACTCAAAACTATCATTGCTTTTACAGAGGGATTGAAAAGGTTTCCCAGAAAAACAAACTTGGCCAACTCACAGTCACAGAAGATGCAAGAAATGGAACAGGTATCTAGTAAGTTAGTGCCACTGAATCCAGGTGTCAACGGTTCATTGGTCAACAATAGTCAATACATGGGTAACCGCGGAGCTCCACTATGTGGTCAGCCCAGGCTGCACTTGCACTTCCAAACTACCAGAACATAATCATGAGACAAAACTCCGTGAATTCAAAATCCCAACAAGAAGCCTCTTCATCCTTTAATAACTCAAACCAAAATGAATACCCTTTTCAGGGTATGGCGGTTGGCGGCTTCCAACAAAGGCCCATGTTACAGGCGCCACAGAGCCACCAGCAGGCACCTCACAGTGGCGGTCATGCTATACAACAACACATGGTTCAGCAACTGCTTCGGGATATGAGTAACGGTGTTGGTGGACAGAAGCCCTCAGTTTCTGGGCAGAGTGCGACTAGCGGGAGTATGAGTATGGGTAAGGAAGGTTTGAGATATGGGATCTCTTCATTAGCGACTTCACCACTGCCGCAAGTTGTGCCAACGAGAAACAATAGTTTCAAAGGTGCTTCACACAGTGACTCATCTGCAGGTAACGCAGGTGTCGGCAATCCGAAGGCGGCAACCACCAATTTGCCAAATATGTGTGATGATAGGTTCTGGATATAGCGAGCGAGTTTATGGGAAATGGGTTTTTTGACAATGATGAATTGGAGGGAATTATATATATATATATATATTGTTCCCATTAAGTCTAACCGCTTTCTAAATCGATGCTGAGATGAAATTTCATCCGTTTAAACTCCAAAAAATAACCGTTGTAGTGGCGGTTCAGAGTGGTTTAGGACAGTTTTCTTAGCTGGTGGTTTTTGCTCCACATTTTTCTCTCCATGATCTCCACTTCTCTGGTGGTTATCATTTTATTTTAGAGCCCAAACCAGTTCCCGACGGTTATCTGATGGTTTTTTGCCATCCCCACACTCGCATGATTCCAGGGTATTGGTTTCTCCTCCTCCCCCAAAAACTCCCCCTATGTTCAATCACCATTCCAATCGCCATTTCAAGTTCTGAGAAACCCTTGATTCCATCAGCCACTGCCCTCTGCGTCTGTTTGAGCCTAGCTCCACCGCCATAGCGCCACCGTCTGCCACCAAACCAGGTAATGACGAACTTCGTGATGTGTCATCTCTGTCTTTATCACCTCCCATGTTGAACCCCCACAATTTTATTACTGGTACGAGACTATTAGATTCTCCTAATCCAGAACTCATATCGCTCTTTCCTTTGTCGCTATATGTATATGATGAAGCCTTGCGTTTCCTCTTAACCTTCTCAGATTTCTCTCGTCTTATTCTTCTTGCTCTAGAGGATGAGGGTAAGAAGTCTTACATAGCACACTCAAAATTGTTTGTTTTGAACGGTTTCGAAGTCCCACATAATTTCCTGGCGAGGGCAACGAAAGCAACTTATGTGATCAATTAGAAGCAGCCTATGTGACCGATTAGAAGCAAATGAAGGACAAACTATTAGTGATCGATTCAATGTATACGCAGTAATGATTGAAGCAAAGCAGGTATCTACTGTTTCAGTTTTAAACTTGAATTGGAATTGTTATGTAATAGTAATAGTAATAGTAATAGTAATAGTAATATTGTCCTTACTTTTTAGATGAATTAGTTTTGAAACTGGGCCCAATTCTATGCATCCTCAGTCTCGATTTTCAACGGGTCCGCATGGGTAAATACTCGAGACCGACCCGAAACCGATTTGTTCGGGATATTATGGCCGAAGACCGGCATGCTATGTTAGAGTCCGTCCAGTCTCAGGAATGAAGGTTTGTTGCAGTTGATTCAATTATTTTAATTTGTTTTTAGTAACTTTGACCATCTACTACGGTTTGAAATGGCTAAAATTGGTGAATGTATTACGATTTTTTTTTATGAAACAATCAACACATATCGGCTCTTTTTAAACAAATAATGTGCAAAAAATAAAAAAACTTATGTTATTAAACATCAAAAAGAAGAATGAGTTTTTGTGGTTTAAAAAGAAGAAAAGGAGAAGCAATCAACACATATCGGCTCATTTTTGTAGTGTTTGTATAAAGTGTTGAGAATGAGTTTTTGTGGTTTGAAAAGAAGAAAAGAAAAAGTTAGATGGTTGTAACTTTTTCAAAAAGGAGATGGAAAAGAAGAAAAGGAGAAGCAATCCCAAACACCCTCAATATACATTATCTTTGTTCGTTATGTTGTTAGTGTAACCCGTCCACCGGACGGGTATTAAACTAGTTCTTAATAGTTAAACATCAGTTTGTATATATATTTTTACTATTCTAAATTTACACTTAAATTTATAAATTCTTATGATTAATGATTATATCAATCAATATTAATATATATCCTTTTTAAATTGCTTAAACTTTGTTATTAATAAACATTTAAACTTTTCGGGTATTACAATATCAGTATTATAACAATTCTAATCGAACGACATCAGTATTGATACACGTTGTTTCGATTTTTTATATTTATCTATCGGTATAAACCAAGCGTCGACATTCTTTTGGGTGTATTATGACCCTTTCTTTTTGGATTTTCTCTTTCATTTGTTATAAGATGTATCACTATGGTAGCGATATCATAACAAAATGAACCGATACCGATGAAATTCCCGCCACATGACGCGGGGAAGCGAAGATGAAATTCCCGCCGCGTAGCGCGGGGGAATTTCACTAGTTAGTAAACATTTCTTGCTGGATTTGGGTTTTCTTGGACTTTTGGGTGTGTCTTTGGGCTCGGCAGGCTTTGTTTTTTTTTTTTTTTGGGTCAGTTTTGGGCTTTGTCATGGAGCCCATTTGGTTTTCTTGTATTCTTCCCTGTAGTCTGTAGAGGTGCACAAATCTGGGTTTTGGCCCAAATAAGTTCAGGTTGATTCAGTTACTGGTTTGGTCAACAAAAGTCAAAACAAGGTTATGGCCGACCGGGTTAGTTTGGAACTGGTTTTTTGTGGAGGAAAGGATCGGGTTTAACCGGGTTGAAATTGAGTTTTAATTAGCTTGGATCGGGTTTGACCTTGTTAGACCGGTTTCAAAGTGTATGGTTACCACCCGATTTTAGCCCTACATGACGAGTGGGGCTCATATATCAATCTTGTTTTCTCTGCACCTCTACTTGCCTGATTTGACGTTTATAGAGCAATTATTCACTTCTAAAAAAGAATGTGTATATTTAAGGGATACACGTTCTCGCATAAACTACAAATGAAATTATATCCAAAACAATGTAGAATTCATGATTTTGGTACATTTTAATCCAAACTCATGCATTAATCAATAATCGATTTATAAATGTAAAAAAGTTTAACTTGAATGTTTTATCTTCACATAAAAGCACGTGAGAATCCCACTATTTTACAACACTTCAGTATCAACAAGTATGAAGTAATATGGCTTTCATGGGCAAACACCTTTAGGTTGGTTCAAGTTGGGTTATCATTTCGGTTTGACATCAATGCTACATATACATAAAATTACAGAAGGATTACGGACCGCCTATCTGTTAGCGAACAAGCAACAACGTTCTACTTTCGAGAATCTAATAACTAACTTTTAACGAATCACCAACTGATTAGTTGTCGCTAAATGTTCCCACGTCATCTCGTCGGAAATCCCTGGGTGATTCTACTTTTTGTAGTTCATATCTTTAAGTGGTACCACCTTTGCATTTTATTTTAATATTCTAAAGGACATTATAGTCATTTTTCTATAAATTATTTATAGAGTTAATGTCTATCCATTTGTGGGATCAAAGGGCCGACTCTTAGGCTAGCCAACCCGTACTGTCGTTCGAGACTCAAATTTTCAAAGGGCTCGAAAGGTTTTTATAAGCTTTTATATATATAGTGAATTATATATTTAATATATGCATTCATTTGTTGTACGTAAAAGTGTTGGTGGTGGAATGAAAAAAAATATCTCAAAATGACAATATAGAGGTCTTAGGTTCAAGCATTGGCTCTCCCACCAAGTGCTTATTTTTTAAAATTCATTTCCTTTTACCATAATTTTGGGCCCAGTTTTTTTATTTCGTCTGGGACCTAAATTATCTTGAGAGTTCTCGGAGACGGTTCTGAAAGTTTTTTTATTTCTCCCGGGGCCTAAATTGATTCAGGAGACGATTCTAAAAGTTTTTTTTTATTTCTCCCAGTGCCTAAATTGATTCAAATGTGTCATGTATGTGCACAATATTCGTCTATGGGTATGTTTGGCAAAAGTAGCTGTTGGCTGGTGGCTATAAGCTGATAGCAGTAGCTGTAATTTTTTAGATATATTTAGTGTTTGGCAGAATAACTGAAGTTTTTAATAAAATGTATAAAATGACCAAAATGGACATAACTAAAAATTTAAAAAGTTTGTGCATTAAAAAGTTCTTTATCTTTAGAGGTTAAAATAATCATTTTTTTAAAAGCTTGTAGCCCTTTCTAAACGCTACTCATAGGAGCGTTCAACCAAAAGTTTGAATCTCCTAACCTAAAAAATTCAAGCTCTTTCAACCAAACAAGACTTTTTATTGAGTAAAAGCTTTTTTTTAAAAGATTAAATGTAGAAGCTTCTAAAAGGTTAATGCCAAACATATCATGTATGTGTAATTTTCCTGAAAGTTGGGAACAAAACTGTAATGAGCAAAATTCATGGACGTTCTGTTTAATTAATGCTAAAATAAATTAAAACCAAAAAAAAAATATCAGGCTGATACGGGCCAGGCCCATTCCCATTCGATACCAGATCCAGACTGTCAAGGCAGACCCAATGTAAGGCCTTCTAATCCAAGATCTCACTCAGCTAAAGCCACCAACAGGTGTGCGGAATCCACCTGATGATGAACCACTGTAGATGAAACACCAGAATGCAAGATTTGTGAGAGAAATCAAGAATACACTGAGTATTCTTGATAAGGAAGATGAATGACGTCACACACACAGTAGCCGCCAGACAAACACACACACAATGATTAGGGTTAGGTGCACAGAATTTCACACAGAATTGCCACCTTGTCTATTCCACATAAAGGTATATATACAAGGTAAACTCCGGACTTTCAAGACAAACTAGAAAGCCCGGACAAACCAAAACTACACGACACAAAACTCTGAACTTTATCCCTATACAAAACTCAAACAAAGTTCCTGGCCTTAAACCCCTGACCTTTGTCCTTAACATAAACCTCAGACAAAATACAATCCTAAAGTTGGGACAAAGTGTCCCTAGGATAAAGTAGGGATAAACTTTCAATAATGTACAATAAAGACCCTAATAAATGGGAGACATGCACTTATCACCTAAAGTGCATTAACAAACTCCCCCTTGATCAGTGCATGGTCTTCATTGGACTTGAGATCTTCATCCTTTCTTCGAGAACTTGCTGCCTGGTTTTTTTCACACAGAACTGCACGACTTTGATGAATTGATCAGCTAACGGGTTGATCTTCTTCAAAGGAAAGCAACGGCAGACGTCTTAGCTTCTTCAATACTTCCATCTTGAGATGAACGATCCAGACGCACACAGCTTCTGCAAATCTTCCATCTTGAGATGAACGATCCAGACCTGAAACACTTAACCCCGGATTAAGAAACTTGACCTCGGAGACATCGGCCCAAACCTGGATCCCAAAAATAAATTCCAATACCCCAGAAAGAACAATTGAAATATTAAACAACCAATATTTAATAATTTGTATTTCAAAACACGATCATTTAGAACAACTTACTTCAAAACTTATACTTTTGGAAAAATATCACAACTTGGAAGCAGATTTACCGAAACACCTTAAAATGACGTGGTTGCCCACACACTTAGATGGATCTTGCACGACCGATTTTTATATACAAAAAGACTTATTTTAAGATTACCTAACTTGATGTTTAACACCTTATTGAAGAATGTTCACAACCCTTAGAGAATTTTCAAAATGATAACTCGCACATAGAAACACGAAAGTAAAATCTTTTTGATGTTTTCTTTTTGAATTTTTTTTTTTGACTGAATAAAGAGATTAAAACTACGAACGTATTTACACTAATTATCTTTTTGTGAAATCGGAGCAAAGGGATCATATCGGTGTTTCTGTCATTATCCAACACAAGAACATAGATTATCAGTTTAAGCTCTTAGAATGATATTAACAGTTCAAGACGTTCAACGGTATTGTGGTCCACTTAAGCTTTAGCACGCTTTCGAACACTGTTTTCGAGATATGCGATTAAGTGTTTTAATAGCTGACTGTAACTATGTTTACCCACCACAGAATATACTCCCGTATCAAGGTATGCACGAGAGATCATCTTACTGGTGAGTATACCATTTATCATCTGTTTTTGACGTATAAGCTAATGTGAGATACTCACTTATTTGGGATTGAAAACAAGTCCTTTGTGATAAAATCACTTATTGAGGTGGAACTTGAATTTCAGATGCAAAGGGCACAGGAGCAAGTCCGTGAACAGGTTAGTACCATCGTACCGACAAAGAGACGAACTTGACCCCCGCATGATTTTGTGGGACATGTGATTGTTTATCACTTATTTGGGTCGAATTCATCATGTATTTTGGATACTTACACGTATGTATGGTATCATGGAAGATCTAGACCTGCGTCCCCGTTGTTTTTGGTAAAAGAAACAACCATGATACCCAGATGATAAACAGCATAAAGACCACGTATCTCAGAACCTCGGCAATCTATCAAACGAAATTACGGTACCAATATCATATATCCGAGAGATGTACCACACAAGTTACGCAGTTCATTATGTTTATATACCAAAAACAGGTTCTTATTGACGCGTAAAACCTACCGAAGCAACGTATAATGAAGCTGTTACAGTTAACGGTTAATTTTATATATTACTATAATCCTGCACCAGATACGACTAACCGATGTACTTTCATTTCCCTTATATCTCAACACGACTTCATTTTAAATTTTTCAAATGTTTTTGTATTTTTCTTAAAATTTATCCTACAACTAAGTAAAATATTTTTGGAGTTTTTCAATTTTTCGAAAGCGGTAAGAACTGTACAGTAAACATAAGATAAAGTTTCTATGCGAGTTTTGAAAAGCATTTTACTCGGGGTTGATCATGCCAATCATTCGAACCAGATTTTCAATTCTAGCCCGATCGAATGTCTTCGTAAACAGGTCGGCAAGATTATCCAAGGTGTCTACCCTAACCACTTCTATTAAACCCTTCTCAGCACAGTCGCGAATGAAATGATGCCTAACATCTATGTGCTTAGTGCGTGAGTGATTAACAGGATTGTTAGTTATGGAAATGGCAGAGTTGTTATCAACAAGAATAGGAGTTCGAGTAAAATTCAAACCGTAGTCCCTCATTTGCTGCTGAATCCACAAAACCTGAGCACAACAGCTTGAAGCATCAATGTACTCGGCCTCGCACGTGGATAGAGAAACGGCAACTTGCTTTTTGCATTGCCAAGAGACAAGACGATTCCCAAGAAGTTGTGCGCCGCCAGAGGTTGACTTTCTGTTCATCCGGCATCCTCCGAAATCTGCGTCAGCATACGCCATCAAATCTAGACCACCTTCAGCTGGATACCACAATCCAAGCTTAGGCGTCCCTTTCAGATATCTGAAAATACGCTTGACTGCTTTCAAGTGAGACTCCTTCGGAGTTGATTGGTACCTAGCACACAAACAAACAGAGAACATAATATCTGGTCGTGAAGCAGTAAGATACATCAATGAACCTATCATTGCTCGATATAGCGTCGGATCCACTTCAGGATCTTTCACATCATCGGATGAAAGCTTGATATTTGTCGGGAGAGGCGTGTCATAGGGTAAGCTATCTTCCAATCCAAATCTTTTGAGAATCTCGTGGACATACTTCGTCTGATGCACGTACGTCCCGGTTTTCCCTTGACTTACTTGAAGACCTAAAAAGAAAGATAACTCGCCCATGGCGCTCATTTCAAATTTAGACTTCATCACCGCTTCGAACTCACGACACAAATCTTCATTTGAAGAACCAAAAATTATGTCATCAACGTAAATTTGCACGATCAGAAAATCTCCCCCTTTCTTCAAAATGAACAGTGTGGAGTCAATCGCGCCACGCGAGAACCCATGCTCCAATAGATGCTTTGACAACGTCTCGTACCATGCTCTAGGGGCCTGATGGAGACCGTAGAGAGCCTTGTCCAACAAATAGACCTTGTTGTCTAACCCTGGAACTTCGAAACCCGATGGTTGGGACACATACACAGTTTCATGCAATTTCCCGTAAAGGAAGGCGCTTTTCACATCCAACTGATAGACTTTGATACGCATGTGTGCAGCAAAGGCTAGAAACAAACGAATAGCTTCCAGTCTTGCCACTGGTGCATAAACTTCGGTATAATCAATCCCTTCCTCTTGATTGAAGCCTTGAACAACCAACCGTACTTTGTTTCTGACAACGACACCCTTATCGTCTATCTTGCACTTGAAAACCCATTTCGTGTTGATTGCATGTTGGCCCTTTGGAAGATCCATGTGAAGCAATTCGAGTGGGTTTTGGATTGAGTTAACAGTCTTTGGTTTGTGAGGCTTTCGTTTGATTTTTCCTTTTTCACATGATTCACATTTGTTGTGCATATTGAAACTACGTAAAGGAACCCCCAACACCAAGTTGTTTTTCACTAAGTGGTTCATTTTTCGTAGATGCACATGGCCCATTCTCCTATGCCAGAGATACGATTGATCTTCAGTCGCCTTCGAAAGTAGACATGTCACTGGAGCAGACGAGTTAACCAACAGGCGCATGTCCATGACATATGTGTTATTCACCCTTGGAGCCCTCATAACGATCCAATCTTCAGGAACAACAAATCCCGGACGCAAGACGAAGCAAGCTTTATCAGTGAAAAGCATCGTGTACTTGTTATCACAAATTTGAGAAACCGACATCAAGTTATGCTTCAGTTCTTCAACGTAGTTCACTTTATGCAGCGTGATTTTTCCATTTGACACCGAACCTTCACCGGTGATGTAACCACCCTTTTCACCGGCAAAATTTACATAACCACCACGAATTTGTTTAAAATTGTTCAATAACTCTTTATTTCCTGTCATGTGTCTGGAACAGCCACTATCGATATACCAAATATAGATAGCTCTTTTCAGCTGCTCCTACACTCCCCAACAAGAAAATTTAGTTAGAGTGTGGGACCCAAGCCATGATGGTCTTGGGTCGTCCCGATTCATCAACATAAGAGAACTCTTTGAAATAACCATCAGTGCCATTGTGTCCTCTATTTCCATTTCGGAAATTGTTGGAATGACTCCCCGCAAATCGTGGATTATACGGAGTTGACGATCTGTTGGTATAACCAGAGTTTCCATAACCTCGGCTTCCATAGTTTTGGTAACTGTAATTTTGATTCCTGGGTGGCTCAAAATTCCTACCAAATCTAGGAACATAATCATGTCTTGAGAATGATCGTGGATGATTATCCGAATATTGTCTTTGATTTGGAAATCGGGGGGGTGACGCATTTCGGTCATTCACGAATCTGTTCTGTGCATGAGGTCTAACATTGTTGTTGCTCGAACCTCCAGAACGTTGGTCATTCTCATGTGTTTGGAAAGTAACATGATTTTGTCGTCTGTGAGGGGTTTTCTCACGAGTATCATGTTTTTGAGATGAACTGTCCGATCCTTTACCACGATTAATAACAACTGGTTTCTCCCCATGATCCTGATTTTGTTGTGATTTAACATTTGTTTTGACAACTGGTTTTACTTCTTGTTTAATCACTTTGTTTTTCTCAACCTTCTGATTTTTACCATTTTTCTTTTCAACATTAACAGATTCATTTTGTGGTTTTTCAACAAAAGGTTTCCTTTGATCAGGATCAACAAGAGATTTACCCTTGTCATCTGGACAGTCTGCTGCTAAGTGTCCTTTCCCACGACACTTATAGCATTTGCGAATTTTCGCAGCATTCTTTGGACGTTCCTCATGATCGGTCGAAGATGATGATTCGTTGGTGGAATTTTTCAAAATTTGGTTCACAAACTGAGAGTTGGAACCAGTTTCGATCTTTACTTCTTCTTTGACAAAATCCTCCCCTTTAACAAACTCAGTTTTAGGGATATTTTTCAAAGACCTTTTAGAATTCCCACGTGACTTTGTTTTTTACTTCACATTTTGAACTTGATTAAGCATTTCCAAAATCTTATTGTTTATCAAATTTTCAATGTTTTCAAGATTTACTTCATTTTTCTTTGACACTCCACTCATCTTCGACTGATCTGAGTCAGTAACTTCATCTGGCTCAGATTCTGACTCACTTTGCGGTTCAACCGTCAGAGGAGTCTTTGGCACAAAATTTGCCAATTCAGGATCAATGCTTGGCATCGATGTATAATTATGGTTTACCGGTGGAGGCACTTTCTTATAACCGATGCCGAACATTTCTTCCTCGGATTCTTTGAGACGTTGGCTGTTAATACAGAAATTCATCACTTCAGATGAATCCCGGAACTTTTCAATTTTTCGTTGCAAGTCTAAAATCAGATTATCCTTTTCCAAAATGATTTTGTTCTTTTCCAAAACACAATTTTGATTCATTTCAAGTTCAGATTTTAATTCCTGATTTTTAACAGTTCCTTGAGCCACAAGTCTCTCAAATTCAGAGATATCATTTTTCAGCGCTTTTATCTTAATTCGGTGTTCTTTATCCGAATTAGACAAAACAGCAATGAGTTCTCTGGATTTTTCTAAATCTGCAATTAAGTTTGTGTTGTGAAGTGCGTATCTATCAATCTTAGTCACAAACTTAACATATCTAGCACATCGCTTATCTACAGAAGATGATTTTACCTGAATGCCAGCCATGAATGCACAAGCCTCGTTTTCAACGGAGTTTTCTTCCAACCTTTTAGCTTCTGCATCCGCAAATTGTTGCATTTCAGCTGTGGAGATGTTGAATTCAAAGCATTCTCCCTTTTCTCCATATTCTGTTTTGTCAGCCTTTTCAACAGACTCTTCATTCGGGTTATCTTCATTCTCAGATACATTTCCCGAATTCAACTCTTCCCCAAGAACCTCAGCTACAACTGCAAGCTCCTCAATACTAGTCTCTTCGACCATCTCTTCACACACTTCTTCAGCTACAACCGCAAATTCCTCAATGCTAGTCTCTTCGACAATCTCTTCACACACTTCTTCGTTGACAATTTCAGCTATAAAGGCTTGTGGCACAATAGCTCCTGAAGTGTCTTCCAATGCACAGCCCCAGTCGTAAGGCTCAGTCACTTTTTGTAAAGATTGAGCCACCAAGGCATTGTTTGTTGAAGGTGTAAGATTTTCAGAACCACTTGGACGAGCACTTGAGTTTGAAGTAGTTGCTGAATTGTTGTGAGGTCTTGAGTTGTTTCCTTGAGAGTAGTTTTCTCTGTTCGATCTTTCCATCTTCGGCTTCCGACAATCACGTGCGAAATGCCCGTAGATGCCGCAGTTGTGACATTTCACCTTTGACATGTCGACTCCCATTCGAGTCTTTGTCTGACCTCCTATGAACTTCTTACCCGTCTTCAACAGAAAATTCTTCGCTCTACGGATTAACAATGCCATATTGAGTTGTAGATCAAGTTCTTCCATTTCGTCTTGATCTATCTGATCCAAGTCCTCATCGAGACTTGACGGTTCAACGAGCTTTCCAAGACAGAAGTTCTCGTAGGCAGTCATGAAGGACGCCAACAGACTCATGTTTTCTTCAATCAACTTTAAATAGCTTGCATCTATCTTAGGAATGTTCAGACTTGTTCCTTGAGATTTCTGAGCTCCACCAGACGAGTACATCCCTTGATTGGAATTGGTTGTTCCACTTGAACTGACATTGTTCCTTATAAAGGCGTGTTCACTTGCAGAACCTTCGTTCTCCGAATACAAAGCAATACCGACTCCACCATTACTACCCTTCTCCGTTGGTTTTGAAGCTTTATATAACTGAGGATCTTGGATCTTCTCGAAATCAGATGCTTGATCTTCCATATTCCAAGAATAACCCTTCAGTTTTTGTACAACTTCTTCCAATGAAAGCTCTTCATAGAGAACACCTTCTCTAATCAAAGCGGTGTACATATTCCATTCTCTGGAAAGGCAATTCAGAAACTTCTCAACCTTCTCAAATTCAGTGTAAATACCTTCCTGACTTCTTTCAAGTTCGCTCAACAAATGATAAAACCGGTTCACTGTATCATCAAATTATTCATTTTTCAAGGCTTTAAACACAATGAATTGAGTCTTCAAACGTTCGAGTCGTCGTTTCTTGTATATTGCATTTCCTTCATAGCGTTCGATCATGCTATCCCACAACTCCTTCGAGGTATTTCTCTTACGGAAAGTATGAAGTATCGATTGTGTCATAGCCATCGTTATCATTGACATAGCTTTCTCTTCACAATCAAAGAATTTCTTTTGGTCCTCAGTGAGAGCCAAGTACGTATCAATCGTCAACGTACGTACTGGAGTAGCTCCACATCCCTTAACGATACACAACCAAATCTTGATGTCTTTTGCTCGTACATACCTTTCGAACCGATCCTTCCATTCTGGGAAATCCAATTCATTGATCAACAGAGGAGGCTTGTCGTTACTCCCCACTTCAGCATTGTGTTTGAGATTCTGAACCATTGCCGTAAGATTGTTCGCCATTTGAACAAAGTTTGAATGAAACAGAAGGTTAACAGTAGGTTTCCAAGCAAGAACTGTGTCACTGAGAAGATTTACTAGGTCCAAGCTCGGAGAGAAAACACGGAGTGAAGTGTCTGAGCTTTAATCAGACTGTGAAACCCGGATCACAGAAACCTGAAATAAAACACAACAGAAAAACTCGAACACTAATAAAAGATCAGATTTCCCAAGAATATAAAGTTCGGTCTCCTAACAAGCTCACAAAAGTCGGACTCTAATAACAAGGTTAAAATTCGGACTCAAGTACACTTGCTAGACTGAAATTCGGACCTAGTAAAGTTTGGACTTAAAAGTCAGACTCTACTATCAATAAAAAAGATCGGACACTACTAATCAATTAAAAGTCGGACTTGCACCTAGTTAAATAAAGGTCGGAACTCTACAATGAAGCTAAAGTCGGACTTGCAAACACAAAGTAAAAAGTCGGACAAGCAAACACAAATAAAATACGGACCTAATATATTATAATACTAAAAGAGATAGTAACAAAAAATCGGACACAAGTAAAACTTGATATAAAAATCGGACTCAATATATATATGAAAATTCGGACTCTAGATATAGTTAAAAAATTCGGACATAAAGACATAAAGAAAAAAAATTCGGACTGGACTCTATGAAAATAAAATTAAAAAAAAGTTCTGACACAAAGAAACTAACTTAAAAATTCGGACCAATAAAAGAAAAACTACGGACAACCTAATAAATTGAAATATGGACTCTACCTAAAAAGACAAACTCTACCTAAAAAGACTAAAACTTAGACTACCTATATAAATATTGAAATTCGGACTCCTTATTATAAATAAACAAAAGGTTAAAAGTCGGACCTATATAATACTAAATAAAAAAACAATTCAGACACTAAAAATCAAGCTATATAGTTCGGACTAGGACTCTACCTAAATAACTTAAAAAAAAACTCGGACTCTAAGCTGTAAAAGTCGGACTTTATAACTCAAACCAAATAAACTCAGACCCAATGTGTAATAAAGAAACTCGGACACTACTAAAACTTATAAAGTTCGGACTTAATCAACTAGATATAAAAGTCGGACACTATTAATAAGATATAAAATTCGGACAGACTCTTAACCTAGAAAATTCGGACCAATATTGTAACCAAAACTTCGGACACTGAATAAAGGTCGGACGGAATAGAGATTTGAAACTCAGAACAAAGAGTTTTCAAAACTCTGAAGAGCCAATCTCCGGACTATCTCCCCAATGTGACTACACACTGGTTCAACAATACCCCGGAGACACAAACACAGAATGTAAACTACGGACAAGGCTTCCAAAGATCAATCTCAGAATCTTTTTCACCTTCAAAACTCTGTATAACAAGAACCAAAAACCCCTGTAAAACCCAGATGAAGAATAACACTAAAAAAACACTAAACTACTCAAAATCCATCATCAAATCACTAGATATGAATGAAGAATCATGAATAAAACACAAAAACTCACTAAACCCTATCAAAAGATGAACTTTTCTCACAAAAACCTTCAAACTAAGAAACACCTACAGTAGTATGAGCACACTGCTCTGATACCACTTTAAAGGACTCCTAATCCAAGATCTCACTCAGCTAAAGCAACCAACAGGTGTGCGGAATCCACCTGATGATCCACCACTGCAGATGAAACACTAGTATGCAAAGATTTGTGAGAGAAATCAAGAATACAGTGAGTATTCTTGATGAGGAAGATGAATGACGTCACTCACACAAAGCAGCCGCCAGACAAAACACACACAATGATTAGGGTTAGGTGCACAGAATTTCACACAGAATCGCCACCTTGTCTATTCCACATAAAGGTATATATACAAGGTAAACTCCGGACCTTCAAGACAAACTAGAAAGCCCGGACAAACCAAAACTACACAACACAAAACTCTGAACTTTATCCCTATACAAAACTCAGACAAAGTTCCTAGCCTTAAACCCCTGACCTTTGTCCTTAACATAAACCTCAGACAAAATACAATCCTAAAGTTGGGACAAAGTGTCCCTAGGATAAAGTTGGGACAAACTTTCAACAATGTACAATAAAGACCCTAATAAATGGGAGACATGCACTTATCACCTAAAGTGCATTAACACCCAAGCGTGAGACCAGAAAGCCGGCCCGACTCAAGGAATGATCCAGATCAATGCAACATGTTTTAGTTTGTTTCGCACGTTTAAATTGTTTAGCATTGCATTGAACTGTTTCAGCATATTTTTAGAATATTCCATTTGCATGATAGGGTAGTGGATGCATGTAGAGGTAGTGGCATGGAATAAGGGACATGGGTGCTTAACTTCCACGTCTCCTGCATATTTAATTAGGATTTTGCATGAAGAAATACAACAGAAAATTGCCCCGAAAATTGCCCCAAAATTGTCTTTCTTCCTTCAATTCTTTGGAGTCTAATCCACTCTACGGATTACATATCAATTGGTGCTTTCATTAGCTAACTCCCCTCCACCACCATGCCTCCTCGCCGTGACAACACCGACGACCCACCCCCCACCACCAACGACTTACTGCAGCAACTTATAAACTCCACCGCCGCCGCCGCCGCCCAACAAGCCGCCCATTTTCAACAACTCATCGACGAAACCCGAAACCTTCACACTAAACTCGATCTCTAGGCCAATGTTCTCACAACCCTATCTGAAAAGACCGCCACCGACTCCCCTTCCGGTTTTAAATTCAAAAAACCTACCGACCCACCTCCCTCCTCATCCAATAACCACCCACGAACACCCAAGATTACTCTTCCGTTTTTTGATGGCTCGAATCCGTCAGGATGGATCTTTCAAGCGGAAAACTTTTTCACTTACTACAGAATTCCGGATGACGAGCGTGTGTCATTAGCGGTTTTTTATTTCATTGGTGATGCTCTCGCTTGGTATCAAAACCTAGCAAACAACAAGATCCTCCCTTCGTGGACCCCGTTCAAACGCGAGGTCGAGCGCCGTTTTGGACCTTCTGCCTTTGAAGACCATGAAGCGACCTTGTTTAAGCTCACTCAAACATCGACTGTTACGGCTTATCTTACTGAATAAAAACGAATCAGTAACCGTGTCATCGGATTGAACCAACAAGCCCTTCGTAGTTGTTTTATTTCGGGCCTTAAACCGGAAATCCGAAACGAACTCGCCGTCCTTCGACCCTCAACCCTACACGACGCCATTGGTTTAGCTAAAATTGTTGAAGACAAAGTGGCCCACCCAACTAAAGCCAAATCCTCCTACCCCACTCGTCCATCTTTTTCCACTTCAAACCCTTCCTCATCAGTAGCCACCACACCTTCAACCAACACTCCTAATATCACTCAACCACTTTTACCCAATCCACCTAAACTTAACAATACCCTACCATTTACGAGGCTTTCTGCTGAAGCTCTCCAACAACGAAAAAAAGATGGTTGTGTTTTAAATGCCCTGAAAAAAAAATTCCGGGTCACAAATGTTCCCCACCACAATTTTTGTTGATTGTGGACAACGAAGATCATGACGACATCCTAGACGTAAACTTTGACACCCAAACTATAACACAGCTCGATCCAACACCACCTCAAATGCTTTCGTTATCCGACGCGGCATATTTCGGTTTTTCCTCACCTCAGACGTTGCGAGCAAACGGGCTATATCAATGGTCAACCGGTTACAATTCTAATCGATTGTGGAAGCACACATAATATTATCAAACCCAGTATCGCCTCCCTCCTACAACTGCCAATTAACGCGATTCCCAAGTTCGAAGTTATGGTCGGCAACGGAAATGCAACGGCTTTTGTCCAGAGATTAATATTCAGGTCCAAAAGGCAAGTTTTCAGATTCCGTTTTATGTTTTACCAGTTGAAGGCACTGATATCGTTTTGGGTATTACATGGCTTGCTTCCCTTGGGCTCTCTGCCGATTTTTCCATTCCGGAAATATCGTTCACCAAGGATGGTATAACTCATACTATCCATGGAGAATTACTGGGTCGACCGTGTTCACCAAGCTCGTTATCGACTTTATTACACCACAATTCCATTGCTTCCCTTCCCACACTGACCTTTGAACCCACCCATCCTCACACTATCAAGCCTACTGTTGCACCCTCCCATGCAAACCCTACCATCGCTAAATTGTTACAACACTTTAACAACTTGTTTGATGAACCTCATAACCTGCCACCGAACCGATTCCATGACCATCACATTCTGCTAGTTAACGAATCCCAACCCGTTAATGTCAAACCTTACCGTTATCCCCACTACTAAAAACGGGTTATGTCACAGCTTATATCCGAAATGCTCCAAAAAGGAATTATTCGGCCAAGCCAAAGTCCGTTCTCCTCTCCGGTTTTATTGGTTAAAAAAAGGATGGAACTTGGCGTTTTTGTGTCGATTATAGAGCTCTTAATGCCGCTACAGTACGTGACCGCTTTCCTATTCCGACCATTGACGAGCTTCTAGATGAATTTCATGGTGCCACAATTTTCTCAAAAATTGATCTACGCTCCGGTTATCATCAAATCCGTGTTGCAAAGGAAGATATCCACAAAACCTCTTTTAGCACGACGGATGGCCACTACGAATTCCTCGTGATGCCATTTGGTCTTTCCAATGCACCATCAACCTTTCAATCTGCAATGAACGATTTATTTCGTACGGTACTTCGGAAGTTTGTTTTAGTTTTTTTTTTATGACATTTTGATCTACAGTGGCAATAAGGAGGAGCATTACCGTCATCTTCAGTTTGTTTTTGAAACTCTTCAAACGAACCACTTTCATGCAAAGGCATCTAAATATGTTTTTGGTGTGTAAGAGATTTCCTTTTTAGGACACATAATTTCATGCAACGGCGTCGCACCGGAACCCGATAAAGTACATGCTATTCAACAGTGGCCATCACCATCATCTTTCACCACACTCCGCGCTTTTTTGGGATTAACCGGTTATTACTGACGCTTTGTACAAGGTTATGCAAATATCACAACACCTTTAACTGACATTTTGAAGCAAAAGGAGTTTTCTTGGAGCCCCGAAGCACAAACTGCCTTCACCTCATTAAAAGCCCACATGCAACACTTGGTGACCTTAGCCTTACCCAATTTTACCAAACCCTTCGATGTCACAACTGACGCGTCGGGTCATGCCATCGGTGCCGTACTTTCCCAAGATCATACACCAATTTCTTTTTTTAGCAAGAAATTATGCACCACCATGCAGGGTCAATCCACCTACACCAAAGAACTATACGCCATCAGTGAAGCTGTTAAAAAATGGCGCCAATACCTGCTAGGCCGCCGATTTCGTATATACACTGATCATCATAGTCTCAAACACATCCTCACCCAAACGATTCAAACACCGGAGCAACAAAAGTGGGTTACCAAACTTATGGGTTATGATTTTGAAATCCATTTTAAACCGGGCAAAGAAAATAGTGTGGCTGATGCGTTAAGTCGCGTTGACATTCCTACCATGTTGGCGATATCATACCCGAAAGCAAGTTGGTTGGATGAATTACGTGTTTATTTTCGCAACGATGCTAATGGTCGTAACTTCTTCGAAGGCATACAAAAGGATCCGCTCGGGTTTCCTCACCATCTCGTTCGGGATGGCTTGGTCTATGTACATGGAAAAGTGTATATTCCACCGATCACCGACCTTCGTCAACCTCTTTTACAAGAGTTTCATTCGTCTTTCTTAGGTGGCCATGCAGGAATTAATGCTACAATCAAGCGACTTTCAGGTTCGTTCACTTGGCTTGGTTTAAAAAATGACGTTTCCTCATTTATTAGAAGCTGTGAAATATGTCAATCAATCAAGACTCCGAACCATAAACCGTATCAGTGGCGGAACTAGAAAGAAGATTCAGGGATATCCCAAAAAACTTTTACCTAGACCCCTTCTTGAGAATTCAAGGGTCTTGTGCGGCTAGTAAAAATGTGCCCTTAAATTTTTCTTTTTACATTCTAAAGCATATGTTGATTATCATTTTTTTATTAATGCGTGTACCACACACACGATAACATTATCATTTTTTTATAAAACTTTAAATGTTATTTATAAGTTTTATAAATAATATTTAGTTTGTAATAAAAATATATTTACATTAAAAACAACCGAAACTCATTATCCTTCAATATTTATTAAAACATGTACATGTAGTCTTATATGACTTTTTAATATTAAAAATTCTAGGCTTAAAAACTAATTGAAGTCTTTGGATAAATGTGACTTTTGCCTTTTTCATTCATTATCATAACACTCACAATATTATATTAAATATTAATAGAACTTCATCTTCTTCATTATAAAACTCTGCAAGTTTACCTCACCGGGAATTTTTGTTTCCATTGACTGTCAAATTTAATTTCATCTCTTATTCTCAGTTATACTTAGGGGTATCCTAATATTTGCTTAGGAGTATCCCCGATAAATAAAACGGAAATTAAATAAAAAATTGCACTACGCCAAGAAAGTTCAGGGGTATCCCGGGCTACCTCTCGGCACCACATAGGTCCGCCCCTGAACCGTATGGTTTACTTCAGCCTCTTCCGACACCGGAACATCCATGGCATGATATTTCCATGGATTTTATTACAAATTTGCCTCCTTCAAAAGGGAAAACGACAATATGGGTGATTGTTGATCGGTTGTCGAAATTCGCACATTTTATTCCGCTGGCAACGGGCTACACATCGGTATCTCTAGCTCCATTTTTATGCGGGAAGTTTATCGTTTACATGGGTTACCAAAGTCGATTGTATCGGACCGAGATCGGGTGTTTATCAGTGGGTTTTGGAAGGAATTGTTTAAGCAAATGGGAACTAAGTTACTTCACTCAAGTGATTACCACCCGCAAACGGATGGGCAAACCGAGGTCGTCAATCGATGCCTCGAAATGTATCTTAGAGCCTTTGTTTTTAATGAACCCAAGAAGTGGGAGCGTTATCTATATTTGGCAGAATTTTCTTATAATACTGCGCACCACTCGTCAATCAACATGTCTCCTTTTCGAGCTCATATGGAAGAGACGTTGCCTCAATCCATGAGTATACACCAGGTACAACCCGAACAACGTCAGTTGATTCCTCATTGGCTGAACACCAACGTCTTATTAGCAAGCTCAAACAAGCCATTGAAGTCGCAAAACAGAAGATGATAAATAACACAAATAAGAAACGGGTGGATAAAGAATGTTTTAGTTTGTTTTGCACGTTTAAATTGTTTAGCATTGCATTGAACTGTTTCAGCATATTTTTAGAATATTCCATTTGCATGATAGGGTAGTGGATGCATGTAGAGGTAGTGGCATGGAATAAGGGACATGGGTGCTTAACTTCCACGTCTCCTGCATATTTAATTAGGATTTTGCATGAAGAAATACAACAGAAAATTGCCCCAAAAATTGTCTTTCTTCCTTCAATTCTTTGGAGTCTAATCCACTCTACGGATTACATATGACAGGCCTCTGCTTATCGAAAACTAGTGGCTGCTGAGAATTTGACTTCTTTATTCAAGCAGCGACTTTTAAGGTAGACCGTTGTTCATGAGATCCCGTAATATCCTCTTCCGTAAATCCATCCTTGGAATGCAAGTAACTTTTTTTTTTTGAAAATTGAACTTCGTTAAAACACAACGAGACAACTCCAAGCCAGAGATGGAATGCAAGTACATAACAACAGTTAAGTCTTTCTCAACAAAAAATCCAACTTCAATTCATCAAATCAAATCATCAGTTTCTTTCCCTGAAATTATGCATCTCCCACTTGTATATTGTCTCAAGACATTACCTGACAATATGTTCAACTCAACAAACGAGTATGACCGACTTGTACGTGGTCTCGACTCCTACTCTGTACCTGAAAACGTTACAGGTTCATTGTTAGGCTATGAAAGCTCTATAGCCCGATCAGAACTCCAAAACCATTTCAGCGCACCTATGTTTTGGATTGGGATGTACATCGCATTGGCATCTCTGGTTTGCATCCTTGCCATTGTGGCTGATTTATTACACGGTTTCCGTAGCAGAAAGCTATGGTTTCCGTGTAAGTATTTTAGAATTAATGCTGCTTTTCTCACCATAATATCTGCTGCAATGAAGTTACCTGTGGATCTAGCGGGTTCGATGCCCGGTGACGTAGACAAAGCCACAAAGCTCGGGAGCATGGCCTTTATGTGCACCATGATGGCTAATTTATTGCCTTGTTTAGCAACCATGGACAACAACGAGCTTTTGTCAAACATCACAGCTTTGTGTGTTCTTGTCATCACCTTGGTTGTCAATGTTTGCATTCAAATACAAACTGGAGTTCTATCCACGTATGCCTATAAATACGATGACATTGGCCTCCCATTTATAGTTAAAGGCAAAATCATAGATATAATAGCCTCCATTTATGTGATTTTCTTAGCTGTGTTGTTAATGATACATGTATGTTCATCTGTAGCGATTCTAAAATTCAAAAAGATTATAGAATCCAAATACCAAAAAAGGCATGATAGAGCTTCCAAAGACATTCAACCAACATCAGGAGAAGTATTAACCCCTGAGAAGTTGAAAAAGCATGTGAGCAACCACTGGATCATGACAGGAAGTGGCTGCCCACAATTCATAATAGCTTGCTTTCAAACCACATCTGCTACTGGGGTGATATGTCTTTTAGTCACTATCTTACACACTTATATTATGTACCAGGTTAAATCTGCTATACGGTATAAGGACTATTATTCGGATTATGGTTGGACCATGATGGTAATTATCATAGTACAATCTATCGGAATAGTTATTGGTACAATTGCACCACTTTCTAGATGTTTTTCAATCTTAAGCTTTAAAGTGTCCTCCGAAGTCATTTCAAAACAATTTAAAGTCTTTAAGGTAGAACACTACTGGACGCAGAAGTTATATGATTGGAAACAAGCTAGTATAAGACTCCCATTTCGTAGCCGCAACCTCGAGGTGGTCATTGAGACTTTGAAAAGTCTAATTTTCAACATTTGTATAGGGTTGCAGAGTGGAGTTGTCATGTTATGCAAGATAATAGCCTTGATCCCAATTTGTTTTATGATATGTTTCTTGTATTGTTTCCGTTGTATCAAGTGGTTATTACAGAAAGTGTTTCCTTCATTGGAAAACGGGCTTATGAACTTTCAAGGAGACAATGATCTTAGCCCTCATGTTTTGCATCTTGAAGATAAGATAGAGCTTGGTGAGAGATATTTGAAAGGCCTTTTAAAATCTGTCAACCGATTGATCCAAAAGGGTGCAAAAAGCCAACCCAAAAATCTCATCAAGCTAATTCTTGGAAAGTCTACTAGTGGTTTTGAAGGAGTTAAGAAGTTTGACCAATTTGATCATGATGTTCCATTCGATGATTGTTGGAGGTTACCAGTGGTAACCCTAACAACCATCTTGGTTTCTCTTCCTAGAATCGAAAGGGAGGAAGTTTTTAGCTTGTTGGAAAGTGTTTGGGAAGGTCTACTATACGTCAAAGTGGTGGAAAAAAGTCTCAATGCTACGGATGATCATGTAAGTTTTCAAAATGCGGCTGAAACTTTGTGGCGAGAAATTACATTAAACAAAAAATGGTTAGGAAACGACTTGCGTGACCCTGCTTTTCGAGAAAATACAGCTAAACAAATTGTTGAATGGTTCAGGGATAAAGCTAAGAATATAGCTTGCTCAGAGGCTAGAACTAATGATAATACTGGAGGCGAGAATGATGATTTGATACGCAGGTCTATTGGTGCCAACTCAATGTATCGAATAACCGAAACAATCCTACGTAACTGCCACACCAACATTGATGCCACGGTTAGCCAGAACGAACTATTCGGCAGCCTATCATCAATGATTGCTGATATAATTGCCGCTTGTCTCACCAACTTACCACAAGTCATAACAATGAAATGTCACACTAGTGTGATAGAGGAAAGGGAAGCCAGTGTGTATGATGCAGCCCAACTTCTAGGTGAGACTACACAAATTATCGAAACACTTGGAGGTCGCGATATTCCAAACATGGATCCAAGTGACCTACCATTTATCGAAAAATGGCGTGCTTTTTTAGGGAATCCCTGATTCCATGAAATACATATTTGTTCTTCAGGTAATAAAGTAAGTTCATGTTTATTTGTTTTATTCTTTGTATCTGGTTAGTTATATTAACACTCGAGTATGAATCAGTGTGAAGCTAGTAAGATTTTCATGGGCAATCGCGTTTACTACTCAAAGTAATCCAGGATGGTCGAATATGCGGTTTTAAGAAGTTGATTTGCACGAATAGCATCCAGAAAGTATGTTGACAAATTCCTTTCTTCTCATAAATTGTACTCTTTCCTAGTTTACTATCTTGTAAATTGTTGTATCAAGATTGTGGTTTTTGGTGTGGTTTGAGGATTGCTTGGATGCATTTTCTATATGAATTTGTTGCCTTGATCTTACTTGTTGTTGGTGTTTATTGTTAGAAAGTATATATAATCCAGACTTGTTAATTATAAGGTTACTGTTACTGTTAATGTTATTAATAAATGTCCAAATAGCTTTTGTGAAATATCTAATATTAATAATAAAGGTAGTTAAAGTTAGTTACTTTGGATCAAATAGTTAGTTTATATGGGTCAAGAATAGAAACAGGTCACTTGGGTTATAAGTTATAACTATCCTGGCTTACTAAAGGTTTCAATGGTTGGTCGTAACAGTAGTTTATTGGAAAGGTTATTTTGGTAAAAGAAAAAAACTAACTTTTACTTCTATTAGTCATGCAAATTGATAAAAGTATTAAATTTATTCAAGTCCTCACTCTCTTTTTATCGTTTATTTGTGTGTAACATGACAAATATGTCAATATTATCATGTGCGTAAGTTATTGAGACTACTGTGTGTTGGTGTTGGTGTTGGTATTGGTATTGAGTGGTTATAATTTTATATAATAAGGAAAGTGGGGTAGCTAATGGCTAGCCTTGCAAATGCTCTTTCCTTGAGAATTTGTATATAAGGGGTTAAAAGCATCAACGATGAAGTTTATGACCTTTCGGGTGATAACAAAGTTAACCAAGGACTTAACAAAGTGGGTTTAAGCCTTGAAGCCCTTATAAGTCATTTTGGAGGGTTTAAAATGCAAGAAACACTTGTGAAAACAACTTTGTATGGACCAAGGACCCAATATGCAAAAATCTAAAGTTGGATTTGATCAGGGGGCGTCGCGCGACGCGAGGCACCCTAGGGGGGCGGGCTACGCGTGACGCTAAGGTCCCTCTGATCCGAAAACTTTGGACTAGTGTCTCCTAGATGCATTCTAACCGACTTAAAATGATTTTCCACATCTTGGACGACCCCTAAACAACCCCTAGTCCCTTAGGGACATCTGTGGATGATCCATGGCCATTGTTAGGCTTGTGTGTCAATGATCCATGAGATTTTGAACACTATATAAAGGCTTCATGTTGCAACCATTGGTCACACCTTTCTTCTGCATTTCTGGAGCTTCCTGGAGCTTAAGAGCAGACCCAAGTCTTTCCTAATCGTGCATAGGACTTCAGTAATTATGCTTAACCTTTCTTAGTTGAGTTTTTACTTAGTTTTAGCTTAAAAGTCAAACCGTCGTAATTAACGGTTGACTTCGCAATTAATCATTAATGGTCCAGTGATTAGTCAAATTGAAAGTAGTTATAAGTTGGTAATTATGTGGGCAATAAACCCTTAAAAGGGCACCCTCTGATTCCCACTCTAACTAGGTCAAATATCGGGTCAAACTTGTTATTAAAAAGTCAACAGAATGCTTAATTTCCAATTTATGCATAATTAGCAATGTAGAACCCATACAACCTGTTTGATCATTAATATAACTTGGTAATTAATGTAAGAACATGTCTAAGCATGTTCGATCCGACAATTTTCTGTTTAGACCCGGTTCGGAACCGAAAGTCGCAAAGCTTTGACTTTTGCTTTGACTTCAGTTCTGACCCGTTTTAGTATGTTTTGGAAATGCCTTAGAGCTTCCTTAGGACCAGGCTACATGTTAGCATAACCCTCTGTGGTTGGTTCATTGATTATCCGATTCGTTTACATGTTTCCGTTAATTGCTTAAATGTTGACCAATAGGCCCTTTTGACCATAAAACGAGAATTTTGGATATGTGAAAAGACAATAACCTTTGTTACTGATTTATAAACATGTCCCTAAAATTTTACATCAGTTGGAGGTCTAGATTAGGAGTTATGCTCATTAGCGTAATTATAACGCCTTTTAGTAATTAAAAGGCGCAATTAGCATAAAGTCTATCTAAACCCAATTTTTGACACCAAACCTTTTACCCACTGATTTAATATAATATTTTGGGATTTTTAAAGATTTTTAATTATTTTTAACATGCTCATAACCTAAGGTTATGACATTAATTCGGTAAATACCGAATATACCCTTTTTGGTTATAAAATGAGTTCTACAAAGTATTTTGACGCCAATCCAGTTGCTACTGATTTTATTTAGTAAATAAAGTATTTTGAACTTATTAACCTGATTAGAAAACTCAGATTTCCTGTATAACCCGGAAATCGCTTAAAATGGCTTTTTAAGCGTATTAAACGCATAGTTTGGGTTTAAAACCGTTTTGTCACATAAGACTTATTACCAACAGATATGATCTATTAAAATAAGTTATTTTACTGATGTATTCAGACCCGAATCTCAGAAACTTAAATAATCTCTTTTATAATCTTTAAAATGACCAAAATACCCCTACGGGGCTTAAATTGTGATTAAACTCGTTTTGGGCATAATGGAAGGTATCCTACTGATATCACAACATATTTAAGACATATTAATTTAGGAAACCTGTATACGACTCTTTTGGTTACTCGTTACGCACTTGTCGCGTTCGGATCGACTTATGTAACTAGTTTACATATATTAGCCGAAACGGGTCAAACCATATCATTGTTATCTTAAAATCCAGAATGTGTTTAAGTTACCCATATTAAACAAGCATACAAGCTTGTTGGGTCAAAACCACATTCTAAACCGGTCTTCGCTTTATCATGCGTTTGAACCGAGTCTTCCTTTTGAAAACTAACCGGCCTAAGTCTAAGCTTAATTAAAGACCCGTTAGGATTCTAATAGGTTATTATAAACCTTCGTTCCAGATTAGGAGACCAGTAAAAGTACTTGCTCTCGCTGTATTTGATTTATACTTTGCTCAGGTAAATACTCTTAACTTATTTTCCCTATACGGGCTTGGGATACGGTGCTATAAAAGTACCGCTTGGTCAGGTATGTAGTCATTTAAATCGGATTGTGATTAATGTATCTACATAACTCACTTTATTCTGTATTATTTGGTGTATGGCCCTTGGGGGTTAAATGACCATGTCCCGGATATCCTTGGCATCATTTTACGAAATGGCCACGACCTAAGCACGGGGTGTAGGCGTACACCTGACAGATGCTGTAATGCCCCAAAATCTGAATGTTAATATTTGTCGTATGTTCCTATGTGACACGTCATGAAATAAATAACTAGGCTATTTAACCTAGTTAAGGGTAGGGTCAAAAGTATTAAATGATGAGGGTAGTGTTAGTTATGTTTTAAAGGTAAACCCGAGGGGCTAAAGTGGAACAAATGAAAGTTAAGTTATAAAATAACTAGACACACACAAACACACACATACGTGTGTGTTCGAGAAAGATCAGGAGGCTCCCATGGAGCCTCAAACCCTAAATCTTCTTTATGCTCAAATCGGAAGGCAAGATGAAGCTTAAATCCATAACCGAGCATGGATTAATGATCACCAACACGAGGGGATCATAAGGTATGTCTTAAATCTAAGATTGGTGATCATGGGTGAAGTGGGTTATGTTCTAATCCGTGAGTTAATATGAAATTGATCATGTACAAGGGTTAGAATCCTCGTATAGAACATGGGTTATGTATGGTTTGCGTTAATTTGATGATTAGAGGTAAAACCCGTAGTTAGGGTGAAGATGATGATTAGAATCACCTCCCATGTTCGAGTCTTGTTGAAAGATTTATGTATTATATGGGTATGATGAATACTTGTTAGAAGAATTAGGAGAAATGTGATGATGATATGTTTGATGTTATTTGGGAATGATACATGATGATTAGTAGTAGGTTTTGATGGGTTATGTATGAGTTTAGAAGATTTGTGCATGAAATAGTTGTACGCTATGCTTAAAAGGTAGTACTCACATCAAGTGTATGATGAAATGTATATAGTGTCGTCCGTATAGTCGATTATGATGTTACGAGTATATGATGATAAGTCGATGGTTAAATATGGTTTATAGTTGACTTTCAAAAGTCAACTAAGCATAAGAAACATGAATTGACACGTTGTCGTAGAGGCAGGATTATAGGAAGTCGTATGGTACATGTTATGTCAATATGCGTTATTTGTGATTATATGATGAATTACATGAGTTTAAACGGATATGAATATAATCATATGAGTTATGTATCTTAGAAATGACTAATGAAAGTTAAGGGTGAAATATGCGATTGATATGATTGTTAACATGTATGAATGCATATGCTAATAGGAGCGTGATCTTGATGAAAAGAGAGTATAGGAATCCTGTCAAGACGGACTCAAGCATGAAAGGATAACGGATCAAGAAAAGGCGAGGAATCGGATACGAGCACGGACGCATAAGGTAAGTGATTTCCGTAATCACTTCTTAGTTCGATTAAGTAATAAGGTGTTTTAATTAATTAAACATGATGTTTGAGGTCAAAAATGTGTTAAAGTCCTTCGTCGTAAATGATGGGATTAAAGTTGACCAAAATGCCCTTGATGGGTATTTTGGGGCAAACGATCTTAAAAGTAGCTTAGAAATAAGTTATTCGATTAGTGTAATGTTTTGGACAAGTATGGAAGTGGGGATTTTGGTTTGGTTAGTCGTAGACCCATTTATGCGCGAATACCCTTAACGGGTCAAAATAAGCATATGAACGATAAAGTGTTAAGAGGATGCAAGACATCCAAGAATTTAGTAATTTATAATAGACGTCACTGATATTATTATGTTTATAAGAGGTTATGGTAAAACGAACAAGTTATGTTGATGTATGCATGAACGGGTCAAAATTTGGTAAGAGGGTAATAAGCCGAAGAGTTAAAAGTCTGAAATTTTATTACTTCGGATGTTGGATTTTAGTTCCATTAGATGGAGAATTAAATTACGGACGTGTAGGAAAAAAAATCGGGTAAAACGGATCAAAAACGAGAGAGTTATGCTCGTTTCCGTGAAACGGGATCGTGCTGGGAATGTGCAGCATTGTGCTGCACAAGTTCTGTGAAAACAGGGGCCTGGCGTGACGCCAAGGCCCTTGGCGTGACGCGAGCCCCCCCTGGTTGGCGAAAGTTGCTCGTTTTCTCTGTTTTGTCTTGGGAACTCGTTTGAACGCGTTTTAAGTTGCGTATGACTAATTTAACTTAAGTTTTTATGAGCATAAATGTATGCACCTATGTAGATAGGCAAGTATGTATGTTTGTATGTATCTAAATATGTATGTAGAAATGTATGTAAGCTTGTATGCGTGAACGTATGTAAGATTATAGTGTGTGACCAAGTATACGAGGACATATGAAGAACTATATGGGTAGGCAAGTATGAGTTGGGTATGTTGCAATAGATGATTGTAAATATATATGTAAGTATGTTTGTAGGTGTGTACGTATGTATGGTTTTATAAGTCCAAGTGTATGTATGTAGGTATATACGTATGTATGTTTTATAACGCTAAGTGTTTGTATGTAGGTGTGTATGTAGGTAGTACGTATATGTATGCAAGTGAGTATGTACGAAGGTATGCACGTATGTAGGTTTGTGTGAAGGCATGTAATAAGTTTGTATATATGTATGTATGTATAAATGAACGTACTTAGGTATGCACGTACGTATGTACGTACGTAGGTATGTAGATATGTATGTATGTAAGTTGTTATATGTGATCGTAAGCATATGCATAAGTTAGTATGAAAGTAGGTACGCATGCATCCAACGAAATTGAGTACTAACGTTAATAATAGCGTGCCTGGTGGATGAAGTTTAATGCAGGAATATCAAAGAAGTTTCACCACGGATCGTATAATCAGACGGAAAGTCGGGATGTAAAGAGTTGATGGAATGAAAAATAAACGTGAATAAATCTTATATGTTTATAATATGTACTAATGTTATGAATTTTATGTGGTGAGCGCAGGTAGTACAAGCCATGAGGATCATCAAGGTATAGAGATAGAGGATCGAGTCACAAGACAGATTGTACGGGAATGTTTAAATATGTAATTTAGTGATGATAAGTTATGTTCTTATATTATAAAATGAATTTTTAGAATGACAAGACGTATATCATGAAAGAAATTTTAAGGCTCGAAATTCCGCTGCGTCATTTTAAGGTTTAACGTGTTAGGGTGTTACAAGTTGGTATCAGAGCCCTGGTTTGAGGGAATCAAGTACGAGAAGGTAAGTACTTGAACTCAAACTTGTGTGCTCTTGAGATAAGAAATCCGTACAATCTAAGACTCGATCAAGATCCAAAGCTAAAGGCTAATGTAAGTATGTACTTATGTATACGTATAAAGAAACTGACGGTTTTGTATGTGCAAGGTAAGCATAAGTGTTGGAAGAGGATGATCCGTGAATGCAGTCTAGGATGAATACTAAGGCAGGCAAAGAGGTAATAAGACAAATAGGCAAATGAGCCCAGGTACGTAAATTTAATATGTGGGTGTAAGTAATGGTAAAATTCATTAAGGGAAGGAGAATTTTAAAATGAAAGACAATGATTGTATAGTAGTGAAGTACTGGAAGTGATACACGCGCCAAAACCTAAGTCTACGGACATAAGGTGGCAATTACATGAAGGCACGAAACTACTATGTGGATTGTGTACCTGGCCAGTACACGAGAAACGTATGACGTTCGTGAGATCATGATAATTGTTACAGGTATGTCCGGTAGAGTTAGGTAGCAGGCGGGCGTGTGGGTGAAATGGGAATTAAGGCTCTCGGGAAATTGAGAGTACTATGAAAGTTTAACACCTCGAAAATTCACGTCTTATCATGTGTAGACACGTGTCAAATGTTTAAACGTGTGAAAGAAATATTATAGAAGGACTAAAGTTGACAAACATGGAAAGTATGTGAATATACGTATTCTAAGTGTCAACTGTGAATAAATATAATGTACATTAACCCTACATGATGCTCATTCCTTCAAACGAATAAATCATGGATCATACGAAGCTAAAAGTGAGAGATTTCAAACTACAGGGACTAAATGTGTCAACATGTTCAATTTATACCTCTGAGTGACCTTTTGACAAACCCGAAGCCTTGTAACTGTTAATCATGCTCACTAGAATATACGATTTAAATTTCGTAAAGTTTCGTTAACGTATGAGAAAGTTATGATCAAATTCGTGTGCGAAGTGTTTATGCGAAAACGTTGGAAGTTAGGACTTTTCGGGTAACAATAAAGTTAACCGGGGACTTAGCAAAGTGGGTATATGTTTTAAAGCCTTATTAGATCGATTATGAGGGTTTACAATGCAAGAAAACAAGTGCCTAATCGAGTTTTGAAGAGCCAAGGACCAAATCGCAAAAGATACAGAATGCTGGATTCTGGATGCCGTCGCGCCACGCGAGGGTCCCTCGCGCCACGCGAGGGACTCCCAGTTCCGTAAATTGTTGGTTGTTGTCTGCCATTGCGTTTGTGTGCACCTCTAACCGATTTTCCACATTCCTCTTGACCCCTAGGCACCCCCTAAACATCTAGGACACATGTGGGAAGCTTGTGGTGATTGCTAGACCTTGGAGTCAACATATTGTGGTGAGAAAATTACTATAAAAGGCCACTATGTGCATCATTGTTCTTCACATCATTCTCTGCATTATCTGATCAATTCTGGAGCTCTCAAGCAGGTCCAACTCATCATACCTCGTGCATAGGACTCTTGTAAAACCGCTAGTCCTTCTTTAATTGTGTTTAGCTTGGTTAATTAGCTAAAAGTCAAACCATCGTAATTACGGTTTGACTTCGAGATTAGTCAACAATGGCTCAGTCATATCTCGAATTAAAAGTAGATATAAGTTGGTATTTATGTGGGTAATAAAACCCCAAAAGGGTTTCCCCTGATCACCACTCTAACTAGTTCAAATGTCGGGTCAAACTTATATTTAAAAAGTCAACATGAAGTCTAAAATGCCAATTATGCATAATTATCATTGTAGATCATATACAACCTGTTGGATCATTGTTATAACTTAGTAATAAGTGTAAGAACATGTCTAAACATGTTCAACCCGACAATTTCCTGTTTAGACCCGGTTCGGAACCGAAAGTCACATGGTTTGACTTTCACTTTGACTTTCAGTTCTGACCTGTTTAGGCATGTTTTAGAAATGCCTCAGAGCTTAAATTAGATTAGGATACATGTTAGAATAACCCTCTGTGATTATACACCTTGGTTCATTAGTTATCCAATTAATATGCACGTTTTCGTTAATTGCTCATATGTTGACCATTATGCCCTTATTACCTTAAAACGTGATTTATGAAAATGTAAAAGTGTAGAAACCTTAAATACTGATATATAAACTTGTATACAAAGTTTGACATTAGTTTGACTTGTAGATTAAGAGTTATGCTCATTATCGCAAAATTAATGCTTTAGGTTAATAAAACGGCGTAATTAGCGTATAGCCTAGTTAAGCCTACTTTTTGGTATCAAACTTAATACCCACTGATGTAATATATTATTTTGGGATTTTTAAATATTTTTAATAAATTTTAGGCTGAGCATAACTCATAGTCGTAGGCTTAATCCGGTAATTGTCGGTTTTGCCCTAACGGGCCATAAAATGAGTTTTACATATCCAAACGACTCCAAACTTTTTTGATACTGATCACATATGATAAATAAATTATTTTAAACTTTTTGGAAATATAAAAATATCAGATTTAAGTATCGAACCCGGAAATGGCCTTTAATCGCCTTAATTAGCGTTTTTAACGCATAGTATGTTTTAAAATCATATTGGACATACCCTGGTTGATACCTACTGATATATGAGGCAAATCATAATATTTTAACAGTAAGCAAAGGTTGATAAACTCAGACTTCAGTTTTGAGCTTTTCGGCTTATGTGAAATTACCAAAATGCCCTACGGTGCATAGTTTGGTTATAATTGATAAATTTCACATATACACTTTAACCTACTGATATAATTTAGCAAATTGAGTATATTTGCTGATTACATCAGTCTGTAACTCAGGTTATCATTTAAACTCTTTTACAACCTTTAAAATGACCAAACTACCCCTACGGGGCATAGTTTGTGTTTAAAATCCGTTCCGGGCATAATAAAAGACATCTTACTGATGTCACAACATATTTGAAGCATATTAACTTAGGAAACCTGTATATGGCTCTTACGGATACCCATTACGCTTATTACGCGTTCGGTTCGGTTTATGTAACAAGTTTACATAAATTAGCCGAAACGGGTCAAACCTTATCGGTTTAATCTCAAAATCCAGAATGTGCATGAAGGACCCATATTAAACAAGTCTCTGAACTTGTCAGGTCTAAATCACATTCTATCCGGTCTTCGCTTAATCGTGCGGGCGAACCGTATCTTGAAAACTAGCCGGTCTAAGCTTAAGCTTAATTAAAGACCCGTTAGGATTCTAATAGGTTATATGAAACCTTCGTTCCAGATTAGGAGATCCAGTAAAAGCTACGTGCATTTTGCTTATTATGATTAATACTTGCTCAGGTAAATACTTTTAACTTATTTTCCCTATACGGGCTTGGGTTACGGTATATAGCATACCGCTTGATCGAGCATCAAATCTCCACCATTAAGTGGGTAGTTGAATAATTTGATCGGCTCGTTTAAACAGTCTTGTTACTTAAAGCCTTTGGGGGGGTTAATGACCATGTCCCGGATATCCTTGGCATCATCTTACGAGATGGCCACGACCTGAGCACGGGGTGTAGGCGTACACCCGTCAGTATATAACTTAATATTGTGGTGTGTCTATTGATCTTTAACCCGGACAAGATCCGGGCTACTGAACGCACAAGGAACATGGAATTCGTTCACAAGATTATAATATTAAATAATTCTCCCAAGTTAAATAAAATTTTTATGCCATGTGCATCCAAACCAATTTTCAATCATTTTCCAAAATGAGTCAGTTGAATGTATTTACCAGTGTAAACTGACGTATTTTTCCAAAAAGATTAAATGCAGGTACTAAGCGAAATTGGCTGGGATTTCTCCTTAGGATCGTTAGAAGTCTCGCAAGCTTAAGATGCCTGAAGTCTGTTGAACCATTAATATTATTTTATTTCGATCCTACTGTGGATAAACATCCGAATATTGTGACTTTTGAGATTACAATAAATAAAATCGGTTGTATCATATTTTAAATTGCTTCCGCTGTGCATATTGATTATTGTGTTGTTTGACCATTACGTTACCAACCATGACGTCACGATACTCCCCACCGGGCCCACCGGTGACACGTGGAAATCGGGGTGTGACAGGTTGGTATCAAAGCCAACATTGAGTGAATTAAACACTAGATTTTGTGTTTAATCTCGATGACACAGTAGCACATTCCTTGACCTTCTGAGTCTAGACTTAACATAGGAATGATCTCAATCCTAATATCGAAATTTTTACTTCCAATTTTTATTATTATTGGATACGTCGCCAAGCGAGGAAGCTGAACTAGGGATTCTCCACACCCGGAGCCTTGTAATGCTGGGCCTAATACCGCGACCTGGATGAAACGTGCAACCAAGTAGAAAGCATTCAGGAAATGAATGAAGAAGAAACTTCTCTTGCTGAAGATCGTTTCCTTAATAAGTCCTTATAAGGACACAATTATCTTTCAGTCCCTACGAGGACAACATTATTCCTTTCAAGTCCCGCATAGGGCAACTTTATACTTTATTTTTTTTATATAGTGGAATGATTAAGATTAAACTTTCATTCTAAACAAGAAATATTAAATAAATGGAAAATAACATTTCCTTTTTGCAAGATCTACCATTATGATAAAGTGGCAAAATCTAAAAAGGACAAGACCTAGCTTCGGGTCATATTAAGACCGGCCAAGATGGCATTTCCTCAATTTAGATTCAGATCCTTATTAACATTTCAATTTAGAGTTTGTTCTGCGATAAATATTAAAAGAATCTTAAGAGTGAAACCTAGCATGAGTGTCATTATAAGGACCTGGCCAAGATGGTAAGACCTGTTTAAAAGATTCGTATCCCAGTTAACATCTGAAAACATGTTAACACTCCCGGCAGAAGTGATTCGTTGGAAATCACACCCGTTATTTAGGGATTCTTCAAAAGATTCCTAACCCAGTTTAATGATCTCTGAATCCTGGGTTTACATCATCAATTAAGATGATCATATTTTAACCATACGTGGTAATATAGTGCCTACGGGCCTTGCTCATTTCTACATGAGCCAAAATACAGTGGTAGCTATGACTCCCTGTCAGAAAAAGGTAATGAACTAGGTTCAAACCTCAAGGCTTTGATTCTCTGAAATCCTAGCTTATAATTTATAAATGTCCTTGTGACTAGGCCTATTGTGCTAGAATACCTTCATGCTTTGATTCTCTGAAATCATAGCATGTAAATTTAAAATTGTCCTTGTGACTAGGCCTTTGTGTCACCTTAATATCTGTGATGTTGTATAACTAGGATAAATTATAATGCCTCGATTCTCTGAAATCATGGCTTATAAATTAAACTTGTCTACGCAACTAGGCCATTTGTGCTATTATTAAAATCTTAATGCCTCGATTCTCTGAAATCATGGCTTATAAATTAAACTTGTCTACGCGACTAGGCCATTTGTGCTATTACTAACTTATAAATTAGGATTTATGATAAAAATCCCGAATAAAATAAATATCCTTCCTTCCCTGCCAGTATACATATTAAAAAAGAATCTTAAAGGTACGACCTAGCCTATATGTCATTCCAGATGAGGCCAAGATGGTAGAACATATTCAAAGGATTCAAATCCTTATAACATTGTAAATATGTTACCACTCCTGGCAACAGTGAGACGATAAAATCACACTTGTCGTCTTTATATTAGGAATTTTCCAAACCCCTTGTTTAGCCTAAATGATCAAGAGGAATCATGGCTATGAACGTCGAACTTGATGAACACATCAAAACAGCCATTAGGATGTATACCTACAGGCAAGGATGTATACATGAAAGGATAGTTTTATTTCATAACTTCTTGTCAAGACAATGACACATGAAATTTTCCGATGCAAAGGAATCATTGATTATGATTTAAAAATTTCCCTAGTGACAAGGCCTGTGAGCCATCAAAAGTCCTTTGGAACAAGCCTTGTGCTATATATAAAAGATGTCAGTATGACATTGGCAGCCGTGACTTATGTCCCCTGCCTAATAAATATGAAGGATTATAGTCCGTTTAAACGCCAAAGATAGTTTATTTAAAAACTTAGGCAAAACATAATCAAAGAAAGTTAATACTATCTATTCGCCTATATGGTTTATTTGTACCATGGCTAAATAATCATCAAATTTGACAATTCACCATATACTTACACCAATTATTACTACTTGGGTTGTAGCCTTCAAAGCTTCACCATGGCTGACTCCTCTGAAGCTCACAATCATCCAGTTAATCAGAAGGATGATGCAAGACTGAAATTAATAAGCACCGGATTACAGGCTATGATCAAAATAGCCGTAAGCAACGCTGTGGACCGTGTGTTGAAGGATCTTAAGCGAAAGTGCGATAATACCCCAAATAAAGGTTACAAAAAGGGTAAGACCGGTTCAAGCTATAACCAGTCCAAACCCAGGGAGGCAAAACCCAAATGTAAAACCTGCAAAAGAAGACACTGGGGGCAGTGTCGATCAAATCCAAAGATAAAGCAATGTGGCATTTGTAAAAGAGATGGCCACCAATCCCACGAATGTAGGGACATAAAGAATGCAAACTGTTTCAGCTGCGGCGAAAAGGGCCACATCAGTACTAATTGCCCTGAGGCTGCCAAGGAAGGAGCAAATAAGCCTGGGAAGGATTTGAAGGATAAATAACAGACCTGTGAGAAGACTAGATGCAAAACCTGTAGGAAATACCACCTCGGGAAATGCAGATATGAATATCAGCCTCTACCCTGTGGAATCTGCAAGTCCAAGGGGCATAAGACCTTGGATTGCAAGGGATTGGGAGACGCAACCTGCTATGGTTGCAATGAAAAAGGGCACATTAAGACCAACTGCCCTGAATACGCTAAAAAGCTTGAGGTAGCTAAGAAGACCGAAGCTGGAGGCTCTCAGATGGGCGCTCAGGAGGCTATTCAGGATGACAAGGTCATAACAGGTATTTTTACCAATAACGCTCATGCTAGAGTATTAATTGATTCAGGTTCAGATAAGTCTTCCGTAGACAACATATTTTTGTAAATCATTAAATCTGCCTGCTAAAACTCTAAGTGTTAAATGTAAAGTAAAAATTTACCGATAGTACCTCAGAGACGGCTTCAGAAATATTAGATGGATGTTTTATATCCATTAGGAATTTTTCCGATGTCCTAGTTCCGTTAAAATATAAGGACTCAATATAGTGATAAAAATCGATTGGTTGCCTCGAAAATCAAGCCCATATTGTGGGTGATAAGAAGCAATTAATTATCAAGACTCCTTATGAGACAACTCTCATAATTACATGTATCCGTACAATTAATTAATATTAAACATAAAAAATGGTGGAACTGGCCGTCCCTGGAATCGAACCTGGGTCTAGGCCGCACCCTTTCGCGCGCCTAGCCAACCGAGCTAGGTGCCTAGTTTGTGAAATTTCCATTTTGATTAAATATAAGCACATGTACAATAACTTCCTTATTTCTTCTATAAGTCACCTACTTATCCTCATTACGTTGACTAAGTATTAGAATCCAAGATTTTACCTCTATGTTTTAGTTACTCTTGGCTTGCTTATGTTGACTAAACACTAGAAAGGATGAAGTAGAAACCATTAAGTATATCAGTAGTTATGCTAGAAAGGACATGGTAAGGTATACATCACAGTCATTCGATGGCAATACTCTTAATTAGTAAGGACATTAATGAAATCCTCAAGAAGGATCCTCTTATACATTGTGGAATGGTCCAAGTTTTAAGGACCTTATTAGAAAAACCTAGTATCCGTTTCGCGAAAAGGGAAAAGACGGAATAAGAATTTTCTGACTCTCGCCATAAAAGTTCTAGACAGACGACAGCATGTCGCAAATTTTAATTCATTGGCTGAGATAGTACCCTATTCAGTATACCCAAAAAAATCTAAGCTTAAAGCAAATAATTATTAGTGGTTTGACTGCTAAGAGATACGTTTGGATTAAGGCTCTGCTAAGTCTCTCATAAGGTCTTAAGCTTGGCAAACTTTTAGAAATTTCCATAAAAACCCCAGATATTAAGTGTACAGTAAAAGTTACAGACGAAATCGAAAGAATCATTTCTTTTGTTCCTATCGGAAACTTTCAGTCGTATGGTTTTCGAAATGTCCTCTTTCTAAGAGGAAGTGCGTCAGCGTATATAGTTGATATCTATCTAATCTCTATTGATTACGAATAGGAAATAGTATGACAAAACCGCCGTATGAAAATTGATGTATCTTAATAAGTTCCATAGATTGCTTCCATGCCTGATCAGTATGGAGGTTTAATGCATGGGACCACAAAGATATCCCAATGATCATATGGTACTGAAGTCAACTAATAGTATTCAAAGAAGATATCCAGAATAGAATTGTCCAAATAAATATTCCCTGGTAACGGAATATGTGGACTCATAACATGAAAGTGTCACTTATTAGACACAAGCGTTGATGAGTGAATGGAGCCTGAGATATGGAAATCTCTGTAACCTCCTTGTACCTTGATTATCTTCTCCTAAGATTACCCTGCTTACCCCTGGGAGGCAGGTAGAGTTAAGTTTCATATCCCATTTAAGGCTGTATTATTATGAAATCTCCAAGACGGCTAGTACCATCATTGGAAGAACCGAAACCCTGATTTACTAAGTTTTAAAATAGAGGGTTCATATAGCCTAACTCGATATTCCGAAAGTTTGATATTGTTAAATAAGAAAGACGGTTCATTTTACCTATGCATTAGTTACCGTAACCCTAATTAGGCGACAATTAAGAAGTTGCCATCAGCTGTTCTGAATCGTCGATTTGTTCAACTAACTCCAAGGATCAACTAATCCTTAAAATTTGTTAAGTAGTGGTTGGAATAACCATCTCACCTTAAGATAAGCTTGTCTATGATAGTTGATATGTAAGCATCAAGGCTGCTCCCTTGAAGACCCTGTAAAGATAGAATGATAAACATCTATTGTAGGGGCAATAGATTGGTAAGTTCAATTACCAGGATCTAAGGGCAAATTATTGGTGGATAGGCTTGAAGAAGTCTGTAGCCACCTATGTAGCTAAATGTTTGACTTGTGCGCAAGTCAAAGCTGAGCATCAGAAACCGTCAGGTTTGCTACAACAGCTTGAACTTCCTACGTGGAAGTGGGAAATGGTGACTATGGATTTTATTACTAAGTTACCCAAGACAAGGAAAGGCAATGATACAATATGGGTTATAGTTGACAGACTGACTAAGTCAGCACATTTCCTACCCATCAAGGAGACTTATAGCTCCGATATGTTAGCCTAGTTATACGTGGATAAGATTGTAGCCTTACATGGCATACCTGTGCCTATTATCTCTGACAGGGATACTAGATACATGTCGCATTTTTTTTTTGGAAGAGTTTCCAACAATCTTTGGGCACACGTTTGAATTTTTGTACGACTTATCATCCTCAGACTGACGGTCAGAGTGAGCGTACTATTCAAACGTTGGAAGACATGCTATGTGCCTGTGCAATCGATTTGGGTGGTAGTAGGGATAAGAACCTACTGTTAATCGAATTCTCCTACAACAATAGCTACCACACCAGCATCAAGGTTGCGCCTTTTGAGGCATTGTACGGTAGAAAGTGTAGAACGCCAGTTTGTTGGGCAGAAGTTGGAGATGTCCAATTATCAGGACCAGAGATAGTCTTTGAAATGACGAACAAGATTGTCCAGATTCGTGACCGTCTCAAAGCTGCCCGTGATAGGCAGAAGAGCTACGCAGATCCGAAGCGTAAAGCTTTTCACTTCGAAGTAGGTGATAAAGTGTTGCTCAAGGTATCACCCTGGAAAGGAGTGATGCGATTTGGTAAGAAAGGCAAGCTAAGCCCGAGATACATAGGACCTTTCGAGGTTATCGAACGTGTTAGGTCAGTTGCATATAAGTTAAACTTACCGGAAGAGCTTAGTGGAATTCACAATGTGTTCCACATCTGCAATCTTAAGAAGTGCTTTGCTGACGAATCACTGGTAATACCGCATACAGATGTGCATATAGATGAGAGCTTAAAAATTGTGGAGAAACCATTGTCGATTGAAGATCGACAGGTAAAGAAGCTTCGAAGGAAGCATGTACCTATCGTAAAGGTCAAGTGGGATGCCCGTAGAGGTCCCGAATACACGTGGGAGGTTGAATCCACGATGAAAGAAAAGTACCCTTATTTATTTCAGTAAATCTCGGGTCAAGATTTATTTTAAGGAGGTGAGGATGTAACACCTCGAAAATTCACGTCCTATCATGTGTAGACACGTGTCAAATGTTTAAACGTGTGAAAGAAATATTATAGAAGGACTAAAGTTGACAAACATGGAAAGTATGTGAATATACGTATTCTAAGTGTCAACTGTGAATAAATATAATGTATATTAACCCTACATGATGCTCATACCTTCAAACGAATAGATCATGGATCATACGAAGCTAAAAGTGAGAGATCTCAAACTACAGGGACTAAATGTGTCAACATGTTCAATTTATACCTCTGAGTGACCTTTTGACAAACCTGAAGCTTTGTAACTGTTAATCATGCTCACTAGAATATACGATTTAAATTTCTTAAAGTTTCGTTAACGTATGAGAAAGTTATGATCAAATTCGTGTGCGAAGTGTTTATGCGAAAACGTTGGAAGTTAGGACTTTTCGGGTAACAATAAAGTTAACCGGGGACTTAGCAAAGTGGGTATATGTTTAAAAGCCTTATTAGATCGATTATGAGGGTTTACAATGCAAGAAAACAAGTGCCTAATCGAGTTTTGAAGAGCCAAGGACCAAATCGCAAAAGATAAAGAATGCTGGATTCTGGATGCCGTCGCGCCACGTGAGGGTCCTTCGCGCCACGCGAGGGACTCCCAGTTCCGTAAATTATTGGCTGTTGTCTACCATTGCGTTTGTGCGCGCCTCTAACCGATTTTCCACATTCCTCTTGACCCCTAGGCACCCCCTAAACATCTAGGACACATGTGGGAAGCTTGTGGTGATTGCTAGACTTTGGTGTCAACATATTGTGGTGAGAAAATTACTATAAAAGGCCACTATGTGCATCATTGTTCTTCACATCATTCTTTGCATTATCTGATCAATTCTGGAGCTCTCAAGCAGGTCCAACTGATCATACCTCGTGCATAGGACTCTTGTAAGTCTGCTAGTCCTTCTTTAATTGTGTTTAGCTTGGTTAATTAGCTAAAAGTCAAACCGTCGTAATTACGGTTTGACTTCGAGATTAGTCAACAATGGCTCAGTCATATCTCGAATTAAAAGTAGATATAAGTTGGTATTTATGTGGGTAATAAAACCCCAAAAGGGTTTCCCCTGATCACCACTCTAACTAGTTCAAATGTCGGGTCAAACTTATATTTAAAAAGTCAACATGAAGTCTAAAATGCCAATTATGCATAATTATCATTGTAGATCATATACAACTTAGTAATAAGTGTAAGAACATGTCTAAACATGTTCAACCCGACAATTTCCTGTTTAGACCCGGTTCGGAACCGAAAGTCACATAGTTTGACTTTCACTTTGACTTTCAGTTCTGACCCGTTTAGGCATGTTTTAGAAATGCCTCAGATCTTAAATTGGATTAGGATACATGTTAGAATAACCCTCTGTGATTATACACCTTGGTTCATTAGTTATCCAATTAATATGCACGTTTCCGTTAATTGCTCATATGTTGACCATTATGCCCTTATTACCTTAAAACGTGATTTATGAAAATGTAAAAGTGTAGAAACCTTAAATACTGATATATAAACTTGTATGCAAAGTTTGACATCAGTTTGACTTGTAGATTAAGAGTTATGCTCATTATCGCAAAATTAATGCTTTATGTTAATAAAACGGCGTAATTAGCGTATAGCCTAGTTAAGCCTACTTTTTGGTATCAAACTTAATACGCACTGATGTAATATATTATTTTGGGATTTTTAAAGATTTTTAATAAATTTTAGGCTGAGCATAACTCATAGTCGTAGGCTTAATCCGGTAATTGTCGGTTTTGCCCTTACGGTCATAAAATGAGTTATACATATCCAAACGACTCCAAACATTTTGCTACTGATCACATATGATAAATAAATTATTTTAAACCTTCTGGAAATATAAAAATATCAGATTTAAGTATCGAACCCGGAAATGGCCTTTAATCGCCTTAATTAGCGTTTTTAACGCATAGTATGTTTTAAAATCATATTGGACATACCCGGGTTGATACCTACTGATATATGAGGAAAATTATAATATTTTAACAGTAAGCAAAGGTTGATAAACTCAGACTTCAGTTTTGAGCTTTTCGGCTTATGTGAAATTACCAAAATGCCCTACGTTGCATAGTTTGGTTATAATTGATAAATTTCATATATACACTTTAACCTACTGATATAATTTAGCAAATTGAGTATATTTGCTGATTACATCAGGCCTGTAACTCAGGTTATCATTTAAACTCTTTTACAACCTTTAAAATGACCAAACTACCCCTACGGGGCATAGTTTGTGTTTAAAATCCGTTCCGGGCATAATAAAAGACATCTTACTGATGTCACAACATATTTGAAGCATATTAACTTAGGAAACCTATATATGGCTCTTACGGATACCCGTTACGCTTATTACGCGTTCGGTTCGGTTTATGTATCAAGTTTACATAAATTAGCCGAAACGGGTCAAACCTTATCGGTTTAATCTCAAAATCCAGAATGTGCATGAAGGACCCATATTAAACAAGTCTCTGAACTTGTCGGGTCTAAATCACATTCTATCCGGTCTTCGCTTAATCGTGCGTGCGAACCGTATCTTGAAAACTAGCCGGTCTAAGCTTAAGCTTAATTAAAGACCCGTTAGGATTCTAATAGGTTATATGAAACCTTCGTTCCAGATTAGGAGAACCAGTAAAAGCTACGTGCATTTTGCTTATTGTGATTAATAATTGCTCAGGTAAATACTTTTAACTTATTTTCCCTATACGGGCTTGGGTTACGGTATATAGCATACCGCTTGATCGAGCATCAAATCTCCACCATTAAGTGGGTAGTTGAATAATTTGATCGGCTCGTTTAAACAGTCTTGTTACTTAAAGCCTTTGGGGGGTTAATGACCATGTCCCGGATATCCTTGGCATCATCTTACGAGATGGCCACGACCTGAGCACGGGGTGTAGGCGTACACCCGTCAGTGTATAACTCAATATTGTGGTGTGTCTATTGATCTTTAACCCGGACAAGATCCGGGCTACTGAACGCACAAGGAACATGTAATTCGTTCACAAGATTATAATATTAAATAATTCTCCCAAGTTAAATAAAATGTTTATGCCATGTGCATCCAAACCAATTTTCAATCATTTTCCAAAATGAGTCAGTTGAATGTATTTACCAGTGTAAACTGACGTATTTTTCCAAAAAGATTAAATGCAGGTACTAAGCGAAATTGGCTGGGATTTCTCCTTAGCATCGTTAGAAGTCTCGCAAGCTTAAGATGCCTCAAGTCTATTGAACCATTAATATTATTTTATTTCGATCCTACAGTGGATAAACATCCGAATATTGTGACTTTTGAGATTACAATAAATAAATTCAGTTGTATCATATTTTAAATTGCTTCCGCTGTGCATATTGATTATTGTGTTGTTTGAACATTACGTTACCAACCATGACGTCACGATACTCCCCCACCGGGCCCACTGGTGACACGTGGAAATCGGGGTGTGACAGAAAGTATGAAAAACATGCCTGATAAGAATGAAGAATGTGGAATCCGTAATTAAGTTCGGATCGACAAGGTATGAATGAAATGTTTGAATCCATGAGACGGATTCAAGGATGAAAGGTATGAACGAAATGTTTGAATCCGTGAGACGGATTCAAGGATGGAAGGTATGAATGCAATGTTTGAATCCGTGAAACGGATTCCAGGATGAAAGGCATGAATGTAATGTTTGAATCCGTAAGGCGGATTCAATGAATGAAAAAGCATGACTGATGCGTCTGAATCCGTGAGACGGATTCAAAAATATAAAAAGATGAAATTAATCCGCCTAAGAAGATGTCGACAGTTTGACCATGATTGAGTTGAACGGGTCATAGAAATAAGTATAAAGTAAAAAGTGATAGTATAATAGACGAAGTTTTGTATAAGTTACGTGTTAGATGTGTTAGTAATTGACTCTTAGAATCAGAATGATGACGGGATGTGACCCGGACAATAACTTGAATATGGACGGGAATGGTAAGCTTAGTAAGAAATATTGAAACGATGTAATAAGGTCTTCGCAAGTAAGCATGAATGGAAGGAAGTACGAGCGTGTACTTCAGTTGGCGAAATGATTAATTGAATGAAAGGATTGCGTGTAAGAAATAGAATGTGCGGTACGTTATAGCAGGTACGTTGGAAATTGTAGAAGAGTTATAGGTGGGTAATCACCTAGTGTAATGAATGTTTGAATGACATATGCTAACCGCCGATGTTGTTGATGATAATGTTAGAACTATTGATATAATGAAACCAATTGTATTGGTGAAAGGACGTGCACGAGCAGAAGCTCATTACACGAAGGAATGAAACCTGGCCTGTACGGCTAGTACTCGAGGAGAAGATGATCGATCTGGGTTGCGGATCGTGGGTTGGGAAATGAAAAAGAGGTTAGTAAAATGTTTAACTCATGATTGGAGAGATATGAACTATTTATACACGTGAATTAAGTAATGCATGAAGTGAAAGCAATAGTAATATGAAATGAACGAAATGATTTAAAGATAATATAAAGGTATGCAAGGTATACGTAACTGTAGAAAATGTAGAATAAGGTTAACGTTAAAGTTAAGCATATATGTGTATGTATAGATTTCAAATTCAAAGTAAGGTCGTTTAGTCGACGAAAACGATCTGAATGTGCAAATAAACAGAAAGAATGTTAATAATAAAATGTTGGAATTATTTAAGTAAACAAAAGGATATATTGCACATGATGAAGGAATATTTGAACGAGGAATAAACCACTAGCTATGAAGGTTGTTAGAAATTAGCGCTATTAGTGAAAGCGATACTAATAAGAACTCTGGAATGGGTTCTTGGAGTTAGAAGATTCTCATTATGATGGGCTAGTGGTCGTATGGATGGACTGGAAGAAAAGATAATGTGTGTTCGATGAAAGTGAGAAAGGTTTCGGGGACGAAACCTCGTTTAAGGGTGGTAGACTTGTAACGCCCCAAAATCTGAATGTTAATATTTTTCGTATGTTCTTATGTGACACGTTATGAAATAAATAACTAGGCTATTTAACCTAGTTAAGGGTAGGGTCAAAAGTATTAAATGATGAGGGTAGTGTTAGTTATGTTTTAAAGGTAAACCCGAGGGGCTAAAGTGGAACAAATGAAAGTTAAGTTATAAAATAACTAGACACACACAAACACACACATACGTTTGTGTTCGAGAAAGATCAGGAGGCTCCCATGGAGCCTCAAACCCTAAATCTTCTTTATGCTCAAATCGGAAGGCAAGATGAAGCTTAAATCCATAACAGAGCATGGATTAATGATCACCAACATGAGGGGATCATAAGGTATGTCTTAAATCTAAGATTGGTGATCATGGGTGAAGTGGGTTATGTTCTAATCCGTGAGTTAATATGAAATTGATCATGTACAAGGGTTAGAATCCTCGTATAGAACATGGGTTATGTATGGTTTGCGTTAATTTGATGATTAGTGGTAAAACCCTTAGTTAGGGTGAAGATGATGATTAGAATCACCTCCCATGTTCGAGTCTTGTTGAAAGATTTATGTATTATATGGGTATGATTAATACTTGTTAGAAGAATTAGGGGAAATGTGATGATGATATGTTTGATGTTATTTGGGAATGATACATGATGATTAGTAGTAGGTTTTGATGGGTTATGTATAAGTTTAGAAGATTTGTGCATGAAATAGTTGTACGCTATGCTTAAAAGGTAGTACTCACATCAAGTGTATGATGAAATGTATATAGTGTCGTCCGTATAGTCGATTATGATGTTACGAGTATATGATGATAAGTCGATGGTTAAATATGGTTTATAGTTGACTTTCAAAAGTCAACTAAGCATAAGAAACATGAATTGACACGTTGTCGTAAAGGCAGGATTATAGGAAGTCGTATGGTACATGTTATGTCAATATGCGTTATTTGTGATTATATGATGAATTACATGAGTTTAAACGGATATGAATATAATCATATGAGTTATGTATGTTAGAAATGACTAATGAAAGTTAAGGGTGAAATATGCGATAGATATGATTGTTAACATGTACGAATGCATATGCTAATAGGGGCGTGATCTTGATGAAAAGAGAGTATAGGAATCCTGTCAAGACGGACTCAAGCATGAAAGGATAACGGATCAAGAAAAGGCGAGGAATCAGATACGAGCACGGACGCATAAGGTAAGTGATTTCCGTAATCACTTCTTAGTTCGATTAAGTAATAAGTTGTTTTAATTAATTAAACATGATGTTTGAGGTCAAAAATGTGTTAAAGTCCTTCGTCGTAAATGATGGGATTAAAGTTGACCAAAATGCCCTTGATGGGTATTTTGGGGCAAACGATCTTAAAAGTAGCTTAGAAATAAGTTATTCGATTAGTGTAATGTTTTGGACAAGTATGGGAGTGGGGATTTTGGTTTGGTTAGTCGTAGACCCATTTATGCGCGAATACCCTTAACGGGTCAAAATAAGCATATGAACGATAAAGTTTTAAGAGGATGCAAGACATCCAAGAATTTAGTAATTTATAATAGACGTCACTGATATTATTATGTTTATAAGAGGTTATGGTAAAACGAACAAGTTATGTTGATGTATGCATGAATGGGTCAAAATTTGGTAAGAGGGTAATAAGCCGAAGAGTTAAAAGTCTGAAATTTTATTAAGTCAGATGTTGGATTTTAGTTCCATTAGATGGAGAATTAAATTACGGACGTGTAGGAAAAAGAATCGGGTAAAACGGATCAAAAACGAGAGAGTTATGCTCGTTTCCGTGAAACGGGATCGTGCTGGGAATGTGTAGCATTGTGCTGCACAAGTTCTGTGAAAACAGGGGCCTGGCGTGACGCCAAGGCCCTTGGCATCACGCGAGCCCCCCCCCCCCCTGGTTGGCGAAAGTTGCTCGTTTGCTCTGTTTTGTCTTGGGAACTCGGTTGAACGCGTTTTAAGTTGCGTATGACTAATTTAAGTTAAGTTTTTATGAGCATAAATGTATGCACCTATGTAGATAGGCAAGTATGTATGTTTGTATGTATCTAAATATGTATGTAGAAACGTATGTAAGCTTGTATGCGCGAACGTATGTAAGTTTATAGTGTGTGAGCAAGTATACGAGGACATATGAAGAAGTATATGGGTAGGCAAGTATGAGTTGGGTATGTTGCAATAGATGATTGTAAATATATATGTAAGTATGTTTGTAGGTGTGTACGTATGTATGGTTTTATAAGTCCAAGTGTATGTATGTAGGTATATACGTATGTATGTTTTATAACGCTAAGTGTATGTATGTAGGTGTGTATGTAGGTAGTACGTATATGTACGCAAGTGAGTATGTACGAAGGTATGCACGTATGTAGGTTTGTGTGAAGGCATGTAATAAGTATGTATATATGTATGTATGTATAAATGAACGTACTTAGGTATGCACGTACGTATGTACGTACGTAGGCATGTAGATATGTATGTATGTAAGTTGTTATATGTGATCGTAAGCATATGCATAAGTTAGTATGAAAGTAGGTACGCATGCATCCAACGAAATTGAGTACTAACGTTAATAATAGCGTGCCTGGTGGATGAAGTTTAATGCAGGAATATCAAAGAAGTTTCACCACGGATCGTATGATCAGACGAAAAGCCAGGATGTAAAGAGTTGATGGAATGAAAAATAAACGTGAATAAATCTTATATGTTTATAATATGTACTAATGTTATGAATTTTATGTGGTGAGCGCAGGTAGTACAAGCCATGAGGATCATCAAGGTATAGAGATCGAGGATCGAGTCACAAGACAAATTGTACGGGAATGTTTAAATATGTAATTTAGTGATGATAAGTTATGTTCTTATATTATAAAATGAATTTTTAGAATGACAAGACGTATATCATGAAAGAAATTTTAAGGCTCGAAATTCCGCTGCGTTGTTTTTAGGTTTAACGTGTTAGGGTGTTACAGATGCATTATGTAGAAACTGGTAATCCACTAAAGGAATCAACCTTGTGGGCATTATACATGTGGCGTGTCAGTTAATCTAGACCGGCCCTACAACCGGCCCTAATGGACGACAAATGAGTAAAACTGTATACAAGATTATCTACAAATAATTGTCCCAAGTTATAAAGATATTTTGCAGAAGTGCATTCAAATCAATTTTATTAAACTCTTTTCAAAATGAGTCAGTTGAGTTGTATTTACCAGTGTAAACTGACGTATTTTCGAAAAAGGCTAAGTGCTGGTGCTAGACGAAATAGGCTGGCTACTCCAGGCATCATTACTCAAGTCTCGCAAGCTCTAGATGTCAAAGTCTGTTGAACAGTTTCCTTTTTATTTCGATCCGCATGTGGATCCTTTACTTTCCGTTGTAATACTTGATATTCGGATTGTAATATATTTATCTTTTGCTTCCGCTGTGCATTTATATATTGTGTTGTTTGACTATTATGTTACCAACCACGTCACGATACCCCCCCCCCACCGGGCCCACCGGTAATACGTAGAAAGTCGAGGTGTGACAATGAGCCCTTGTGCTGTTCCGGCTTTACTGACTCCAAAAAAAGATGGCACTTGGCGTATGTGTGTTGACAATCGGGAAATCAACAAGATTACTTTGAGGTACAGGTTTCCTATTCCTCGACTTGATGATTTACTTGATCAGATTAGTGGTGCTACTATTTTTACGAAGTTAGATTTGAAAAGTGGGTATTACCAGATTCGTCTTAGGCCGGGTGACGAGTGGAAGACTGTCTTCAAGACTCGTGAAGGGTTGTATGAATGGTTGGTGATGCCATTTGGTTTATCAAACGCACCTAGTACTTTCATGCGTGTGATGAATCAGTTGCTTAGACCTTTTATTGGGAAGTTAGTGGTTGTGTATTTTGATGACATTCTTATTTATAGTGCTTCTTTCAGCGACCATGTTGTGCATGTGAGGCAGGTTTTGGCCTTACTTCGCAGGGACCGTTTTTTTTTTTTTTTTTTTTTTTTTTTTACAGCCACCAAGAAGTGTGTGTTCATGACCCCTAAAGTGTTGTTCTTGGGGTATGTTATTTCTGGTAATGGGATACAGGTCGATGAATCCAAGGTGGCGGCTGTTCAAAGTTGGCCAACTCCTACTACAATTACTGAAGTTCATAGTTTCCATGGGCTTGCTTCTTTTTATAGACGGTTTATCCCACACTTCAGTTCTATTATGGCCCCAGTGACAGATTGTATGAAGGGGATGACATTTGTATGGACAGAGGCGGCCGAGTTGGCTTTTCAAGTTGTGAAAGAGAAGCTCACTACAGCTCCAATTCTGGTATTGCCTGATTTTTCTCAAGTTTTTGAACTTCATACTGATGCCTCAAAGGTTGGAATTGGTGGGGTTCTTAGTCAGGGTGGTTGACCTGTTACTTATTTTAATAAGAAGTTAACTGGGCCTAAGTTGAGGTACAGTACTTATGATCTAGAGTTTTATGCAATGGTCCAAGCTGTAAAGCATTGGCGTCATTACTTGTTTCAAAAGGAGTTTGTTTTATTCACTGATCATGATTCCCAAAGGCACATTCGTACTCAAGACAAGGTATCTCATAAGCATGGGCGATGGTTGGCCTTTCTTGAGAAGTTTACTTTTGTGGTCAAACACAAGACTGGTGTTTCAAATAGGGTTGATGATACCTTAAGCAGGAGGAGTAATCTGCTTGTATCTATGAGGGTTGATGTGCCGGGTCTGGAGGTCATTCGTGAGCAGTTAGCCATTGACCCTTATTTCTCAGTTATTTTACAGGATGTGGAAACTGGGAAAAAGTCAGATTTTCTTTTGCATGATGGTTTTTTGTTCAAGGGAAATCAGCTATGTATTCCTGATTCTAGTCTTCGTTTACAGATTATTAAGGAGTTACATGGTGAAGGGCATGTTGGTCGTGACCGTACTTTACAGCTGGTGCAAGCTTCTTATTATTGGCCTTCTATGAGGAAGGAGGTGGATCGTTATGTGAAGAGGTGTCGTATCTGTCAGGTGTCAAAGGGCACGGCTACCAATGCGGGTCTCTATATGCCTTTGCCAATTCCTTCACAGCCATGGGTTGATATTAGTATGGATTTCGTGTTGAGGTTACCTCGTACTCAGAGAGGTAATGATTCTATCTTTGTTGTTGTGGATCGGTTTTCTAAGATGGTCCATTTTATTCCCTGCAAGAAGATGACTGATGCTGTTAACGTGGCCCAACTATTTTTTCGTGACGTGTACCGTTTGCATGGGCTACCTTCTTCAATTGTGTCTGATCGGGATACCCGATTTCTGAGTCATTTTTGGCGTAGCTTGTGGAAGATGGTGAATACTCAACTCAACTTCAGTTGTGCTTATCACCCACAAACTGATGGGCAAACTGAAGTTGTTAATCGGTCACTTGGGAATTTGCTGAGATGTTTGGTTGGTGATCATGTGAAGGCATGGGATCAAAAGTTATGCCAAGCTGAGTTTGCTCATAATCATGCTGTTAATCGGAGCACCGGATATAGCCCATTTCAGATAGTGTATTCATCTCAGCCTCGGGGACCACTTGATTTGATGTCTCTCCCTCTTTCTGGATCTGTTCCTAAGAAAGTTCAAGATTTTGTGGAGGGCTTACATGAAGTTCATAATGCTGTGTATGATCATTTGACCCGAGCTAAGCAGAAGTATAAGCAAGCTGCTGATCAGAAGCGTAGGCATGTTGAGTTCGAGGAAGGTGATTTTGTTTGGGATGCTTTGACTAAAGATCATTTTACAGTTGGGGAATACAACAAGTTATCAGCAAAAAAGATTGGCCCAGTTGAAATCGTGGAGAAGATCAATCCGAATGCATATCGTCTGAAGCTGCATAGTCACATTCATTGTTCAGATGTGTTTAACGTGAAGCTTCTATTGCCTTATTATAGAGATTCTTCTGATGATGAACCTGTTGGTAATTCGAGAGTGAATTTTGTCTATCCAGGGGGGAATGATGCAGGCCCAAGTGTGGAGGAGCGGGCTATTTTGTATTTGGAGGCCCAATGTCACACCCCCAAAATCCACATGCGGAGTATCACCGCTTGGAGGCGTGACTGACCAGGATCAAGCCACTAATCATATTGAACAAGCAAGTAATTAATTGTAAAAGTCCAACCAACACAATTAATGTCCAAAACAAACTTAGTTTAAGTTATGAGCGGAAGCATAATGTGTAAAACCAAAATGTAGTTTAAATATCCAAAGGTTTAACATGGCACACAGCTGTCCATGTCCCCACAACGACTCTTCCTTGTGCAAGCTCCCGCTAAGTACCTATAGACCTGCAAAGCATGTAGTAACGAGTCAACAACAAGTTGAGTGAGTTCACGTTTGGTTGTCCAGTTTATAGTTGTTCCGAAAACACAGTTTGCTCTTTACCAGCTATCCAGCCGTGGGGGTTACCCCATAGTTCGAAAAACGTTTATTAATTACCCGTTCTTACGTTGGCTATTCCAGCCCGGCTCTATGGCCGTGGGGGCTACCCCATGTTTAATTCACCAGACTCGTTACCATATCGACTACTAACGTTCGTCATGTTTAAATGCCCTAACGTCTGTGTCTATCATCACTGACGTGCCATAGTCCATTAGTCCACGCCCGTCCTCTGCGGCACGGTGTGAGGTTTGTTAAACCTAATAGCGCTATTTAACTAATGACCCGTTCGCCATTGGCCTCGGCGATTAAGTCGATATAAAAGGAGGGACTTCGTTGATAGAGTTCTAGTCTAGTATAGTTAAATCCGTCTCATACTGGACGAGGAATCTATGTTCCTGATTACGTCTCAACAGGACGAGGAATCTATGTTCCTGATTACGTCTCAACAGGACGAGGAATCCCTATTCCTTAACCCATTCCCACCCCTGGGAATCCCATGCTTTGTAACGAAGTGTGAACTCACCTTGGTTTGCTCGGCAGATTACACAGAAAGGTCAAGTCTAGCAGCTAGTGGTCAACCACGTCCTAACATGGTTACCAATACAAGTCAGGTTTTGGTTTCAAGTAGTGCATACAAGCATCACATAGATAGCACGTAAGAAACACATATGGATCATGGCAACATGCAACATCACGTTTAACAGTTATAACATATTCACGATTGGACTCGCACAAGTTAAATGGCCTTGTGCGATCCTATTGGGTTGTGCGGTCGTACCTGGCCCAACCTGTGACAACCTGTGACAACCCGCACTAAACCAGGTATCCGTACGACTTAACTAATGATTAAGTACTGCTTAATTACTGTGCTTGTCTGAACTAGCTGATGAACTGCTACTTGATATCTGATACATGTACTTACTTGCATCATACTTGCTTGCTGTCACTACATTATTTACGTGCTGAACCCTAGTGACAACCATGATGCACAAAAAGCACAGTAGCACTATAACGGATAACCTACTGAACATGCTGATAAAGCCAGCATCAGGCAAACACTGCCTCTAAGGCCTGTATGAGCCAGAAATATTTTTGCTACACTAATGGTGAGTGTAGGGATACAAGGGTTGTAGAACTACGTCTCTAGGAATAAGTTACAATGACCGGATGTGCCTAAAACGTACTTTAAGTACAAAACACAGCACTTTACTAAATAATCCAGCTTCTAGCTGACTAGTAAAGTGCCAAAATATGGGAAAATACTACTAGACACTTTCCAAAGTGTCAGGAATAAGCTGTGTCACTAAAAATGTTAATAACGACACTTTAAAGCTTTGTTAACGCTTTAACGGATTACTATCCAACCGAACAACCGGACTTTACCCGGAACATGAAAATTTGTTATTTTCACTATTTATATTTTTCTGAGCCAGTTAGGGTCCCTGATTACCCTAGCACCCGCCATAACGCATAACATACAAGTAACCGGGTTTAACACTTAACTTAACTTAGTTTAACCAAACTCTATGCTTAACTACCTAGTTGATTTCGAACCAAGACCCCCCCCCCCCCCTCTTGACCGAATTCGGTCCCCTAGGGGACATGGTTGGTACTTGCAAGATTTTCTAAATCTCAATGTTAAAAATCTAGGATACATAATTACCATTGGTTAATACACACTAAGTTTATCTATAAGATCATGAGTTTACACCATAACTTTCCATCACCACAACTTCACAACACACCTCTCTCTCTCTTGCTCTTGAACTCTCGGCCGAACCCCCCTCCCACATACACCCATTTTCGAGTTTGATCATCATCATTCCAAGAGCATACAAGTGTTGTGGATCTCGTAGTAGGAAGCTTGGAGCAAGCGGAACGCGAAGGACCTCTTTCTTTGGCTTTTATCCACCTCATTTGCGCATAGATTCTTCCCTAGCCTTGAGCTAGAGGTATAATACTTAAAACTCGTTTTTAAACTATTCTAAAGTGGTTAAAAGGATTTGTATCGGTTAAATCTCGTTAAAGTGCAAAATGATGCACAAAAGTCTACTAAAAACACTTAAAATGGTGGTTAATAGCATATATGTTGTGTAAATGTTGTAGTATTTGAAATATGTGATTATTTAGACCCGATCTATGTTGTGGTAGCTCGGATCACCGTTTAACCCGGTTTGGTAAGATCATGGATCTTAACATAAGCTTGTTTTGGATAATACAAGGGTTAAAAGGTGAAACTCTACCACACATGAAACATGAACTTGTGTAAAAATGTTTTAACTTGTACAATGGTGTTTAAAACTAGCGGATCTACGTATCTGCAAGTGGTATTTTCAAAGAACCACGTATCAAAGAAGTCATGTATTTTAAAAGAAGGATTTTATACTAACAAGCATGATTTTATAAACCACAAGTGTGTAACACTTGTCAAATGAACAGATCCGACAAAATAACAGTTTTTGTAAAAAAATGACGGGAAGTTGTAAAGACGGATTTCTCTAAAAACGAGGTTTTTACGAGATCAAAATTACTTTATATAAAGATCCACAAAATAAAATGGGATTTACACTATAGTTGCGGAAAAACTACAAGTTCATGCGATTATGCGATTTACATACTTGTCGACTAGTTTGAAGTGTCGGAAATTGTTTGATTGAATAAGGAAGTTGTTGAAATTGATTTTGTAAAAGAAAATGATACGCTTGAAAGCGTGGCCACCTCCAGTTACAGAGGAAACTCTGGCGAAATTTTTCTAAAAACCTAACACTTGGAATTATTTACACAACAAGTGTTAGAATTATTTTTGACAAGTTTTCGAAATATAAATTTCGCCATGACTTTATTTACTAAATAATCGGAGGTGGGATTTTCACAGAATTTAACGTGATAAATATATATTGTCACAACACTGTTTATGATTATTTTGTGAAAATACATAAATATTATTTTTAGAGTAAAAATAATATTTACAAACGTTAACGATTCCAAAATAATACGAACGCTTTCACCATAAATATATACAAGTTACACCGGTAATTATATTACCACTCGATTGTTAAAAACGCAACTTACGCACATGTATTGTATCCCCCATCCTTGGGAAGGAGATTAACTACCAAGTATATACAGAACGTAAACACGAAATAGTTGTCTAACTATTTCCCCAAAGACTTAAACTATAAAGCTAAGGCACGGCCGTCCGTCTAATAGAATTAGCACCTGTAGGTCGTCGCACAGCTGCGTGAGCAGGAGATACTTGGTAGAGACGCTTCACTGTGAGTTCATGTCCCCCTTTTCTCTTACTGTTTTCAGTTTTCTTAACTGCGGGGGTGAAATACATGTTACTATGATTACAAGTACTTTATACACGGTATGGTTAGCGTAAGGAGGTTTACTACTTAGATCATGTGAGTGGGTAGAAACCGGAGACCATTAATCCTCATCGTAGGACCGAGGGACTTAAGCGGTAGATCTATCTGGGTGTAGCGAGCCCAACTCTAGGCCCAACAGAACGGACCTCTGAGAGGACCAACAGAACGGACCTTGAGTGACTTGGTTGCCCGACGCATAAATCGGCTAGGTTTGAGTCTTCCTACTTGCACTTCACATACATCAATGGCTTTGCAACCCATTGACGATCTCTTTTTCCTTACACTGCTACATACCAGAGAACTTTTATACTTACAAAGTGTTTTACATACTCACTACACATGAACTCGCTCAACATTATTGTTGATTTTTCCAACTTACATGTATTTCAGGAAATTAACGAGATCTGGCACGGTATGGCATGTTTTCCGCTGCACTAGTTTCCGAGGTCATCCGGGGTTTAGGGGATGTGTCTCTTTCCTGGACAAGACACAATCCTTAAACCATGTTTATGTTATGTTTGAGTTTGTAATGTTTGTTGAACAAGGTTATGGTTGTTAGGGTATGTTCCCGTTAAAACAATGGTACTGTATTGGTTTTCAAAACTTAATGGATGATCTTGCATGTTTTTAATTCATATAGCTTTGTTATGATTAAGCTATGGTATTAAGAAGTCACACCAAAACAACCACGCTTCCGCAAAGCCAGGGTGTGACAGCTTGGTATCAGAGCTCTGATCATAGCGAACTAGGATTCCTTCTCGAGTCTAGACTATGATCACTAGGGCTCTCACGAAAACATTTTTCTGCATACCACTTAAGTCCAGATCCAAAACTTTTTACAAACAAATGTTGAGCACATTTTATTATTTATAGGCTCAGCCTGGAGGGCTGAGGCTCGGTCTGGAGGATCGAGGCTCGGTCTAGGTGACCGAGGTAGTTGAGCACGTTGATTTATTATAGGCTCAGCCTGGAGGGCTGAGGCTCGGTCTGGAGGATCGAGGCTCGGTCTAGGTGACTGAGGTAGTTGGCTAATGAGGCTAGGAAGAGTAGGCTCAGTCATGAAGGCTGAGGCTCGGTCAAGGGGACCGAGGCTCGATCTAAGAGGTCGAGGTGGAGGATAGAGCAGTCTTCGAGACTGGGAGGAATTTGGCTAGTGGACTAGGAGAATTATTTGATTGCTTACTTGGTGACTAATATGTTTATATGATTATATGATTGATTGTTATACGTATATGTGTTTGTGTTACAAACGTCATGCTTTCATCATGTACTAGAAAGATGGGCACTATGAATCCCATGGCCATAGTATCAGACGACATAAATTCATCGAAGCACGAGGTGTACATTTCCGATACCACCGGCACAGACAATGACGACTTTCAGCCCTTTTGCGCTGCCTGAAGTCGTAGCAGAGCCTACTGATGGCCATCTTGTTGGGAATTTGCCACTCGCGGTGATCCCTGCTCCTGTGCCCCTTGCCGCTTATCTCGTTGTTGATATGCCCCCCCGACGTTGTCTCTGACGACGATGTCAATCTATTAGAGGAGGACCCACTTGAGGGCAAGGCCCTATTGCTGCTGGTATTAGCCTACTGCATGCGGACGCTCCTGCAGGGGAAACTCATGCCCATTCCCCTATCCCAGACTCATCTGAGTTTCTGACATCCGCATCTTCGCATATACGGGGAGTGCAGTACCGCTCACACGACGCCGACCCTGATATGACATCATCAGCTGCACCGGTTCCCGCACACAGCTTTGAGTTGATCACGATATTGAGGTTAATCCTGGTTTTCCATCTGGTTTTGATCCAGACCATGACATTGAGTTCATACACTTAGACCAGCCCTTGGAGGATCCTGTAGCCCCTGTCGACCCTATGTTGGTCGATCCAGCTGATTTTGAGATGGAGTTTGTTGGCCCAGAGCCGACTGTGGCCCCTGAGCCAGGCGTTGCTCCTGGCCCCGCATTGGAGCATGGCCCTGTTCATGCCGATGCACCTGCTGTTGCTCCTTGATTGATCATCTGCTTGGACGAGAGAAAATTTGGGGTAACTGTGCAAGACGATTTATTATTACGGGGCCCACGTAATAACGATTTGTAGTGCACAGGAAATCCTGGTGGACTCTGCGGGTCAAGCTAATGAAAACCAATGTAGCAGGAAATAACTAAAACACGAATGACCAAGGCGATGTAGCCTCGAGTTCATTCTATTACAAGCGATAAGCCTAGTTGGCAAGCCTATGTGAAAGCTCGGGAATTTACTTCCCTACTCATACGGTGAGTATATTTGCGTGTGAAATTGGGAGATTACCTGATGACTTATGGTGCTATGTACCTCATAGACAATTGAAATGTTGTCTAACCCGCTTCACACCATTTCGACAAAAGGGAATGTAACCCAGACGTGACACAAACACCAGTACGTTGCCAAGGACAGAAGCCGAGCTGCAAGAACGCATTTCCCAGATAAATGCACGACATGAAGCCCTCCGCTCTAAGCACAACGAAGGCACTACTGGAGACAACCCTCCAACTGGCTGCACCTATAAGCAGTTCCTGAACAACAAGCCTTTGAACTTTGACGGAGCAGGAGGCGTCGTGGCATTTGTTCGTTGGTCCGAAAAGACCGACTCCATTCTAAGAATGAGTAACTGTTCACCCCAACAGAGTGTTACCTATATCGCGGGGATATTTCTAGATGGCACACTCTCTTAATGGAGCCTCCAGGTTCAGACCCTTGGCACAGACGCTGCTTATGCACTGAGCTGGGGACGAGCTCAAGGAAATGATTGAGAAGAAATGTGGTTCTAGGAGTGGAATCCAAAAGTTTGAGGTGAAGTTCTGGAATTTGAAGAAGGACAAACCAAGGCGATCGCACGACTTGTCTAGGGTCGTCCCCTACTAAGTCATTGATGTTGTATGATATAGTGGTGTACTTGTGAGCTTTACATTGTGGTCTCGAATGGTGGCAATGCAATCACAGTATTCTCATCACTTGTGATGTTCAATCTATTGTTTATGTCCTATAACATAAGATGTTATGTGATTGATTTGTTGATAGCATGAGATGTTATGTGTTGGTATTGTTGAATGCATACGTACACTCCACTTGCTATGACCTAACCTACGTGAAACATCTTTTAGAAGATGCCGCCAAGACGCGAAATGCGCATGCCCACCTCTGAGGCAGAACTTCAAGAGATAATTGCTGCAGCTATAGCACAGCACGAGGCCCTACGCTCCGAACCTAGCAGAGGCACCTCAGAAAATAACGGTTGTTCCAACTGGCACTTCCTCAACCACAAGCCTCCGAAGTTCAACGGCACTGGGGGTGCCATAACTTTTGTAAAATGGATTGAAAGTATGGAATCCATCTTTCAAATGAGTGGCTATACGCCAGAACAACAAGTCCCATACGTTTCTGAGTTGTTTCAAGATGGAGCTCGATTACGGTGGAATCTTCAGGTTCGAATAATGGGCCTAACTACAGCATACGCGTTAACTTGGGATGAGTTGAAAGGAATGATGCATAAGAAGTATTGCCCCCAAACGGAAACCCAGAAGTGGGAAGATGAATTTCGGAACCTGATGATGGAAGGTCCGAAGGTATTGGGGTACGTGCAAAGACTTCATGATTTGTCACGAGTTGTTCCGTACCTGGTGAAACCAGAATTAAAGAAATTGGAACAATTCATTTGGGAACTGGCACCTCAAGTCTTGAGCTTGATGACAGCATCTACGCCACCAACAACTATTGTTGCAAGTAAGATGGGTTTGGCACTCGTTACAGAAGCGATTAGACTAGAAAAACTTGCAAACCCGGACAAGGAGACTCAGGTAGAGTCGTCCGGAAAGAACAAAAGGAAGCTCACCGAAGATACCCGAACGAATAATGATGAACAAAGATCTATTCGAGGTTGTTTTGACTGCGGGGACAAAGGGCATTTCAAGAAAGATTGCCCTAACAATAAACAGGCCAAAGATAAGATTTACTTAGAAACTGAACCAAGACGTGCTGAGTGCAAGTGTCACCACAATCATGGATGTCGGAAGCCTAGGTACGGGAGGAAAGGACACAACAAGGAAGGTTGTGGGATGAAGAGTCCCATAGAAGGAGAAAACAGTAACAACGCTCAAGGTGGAAAAGGGAAAGGAAATGGCCGAGTGCTTGGATGCTTCCATTGTGGGGACGTTGGACATTTTAAGAGGGAATGCCCGAGGTTGAAACAAGACCGTGAAAGAACATCCAACATCGGAGCTTGTGAGGCATGCCAGGATCCAGGTGTGATTTCTGGTACGTTCTCTAACAACCAAAACTTTTGCATCTATTTTGTTTGATGCTGGTACCGATTATAGCTTCGTATCATTAGAATTTAAGAATATGCTTGGTTTAGCCGCTAATAAGTTAGATATTCCCTACTCAATCGAATTAGCCAATGGGAAGTAGTAGAAGCCAATGAAGTGATCAGAGGCTGTGTGGTCGAATTAGGAGAACGTGAGTTTGCTTTGGATCTACTACCAGTCCAGTTGGGAAGCTTCGACGTGGTAGTAGGAATGGATTGGTTATCAGGCAACAAAGCTGAGATAGTTTGTCACAAAAAGGTCGTTCGTATCCCAACCGAAGATGGCGAAACAATTGTGGTTCACGGAGAGAAGCGTGATACGCCGTTAAGAATTATCAGCTGCCTGAAAGCGTGAAAGTGTTTGCAGAAAGGATGTGTTGCCTTCCTGGCACACATTGTGGATAAGAAGGCTGCTGAGCCGAGAATCGAAGACATCCCTGTCGTGAGGGAGTATCCAGAAGTCTTCCCAGAAGACTTGCCTGGACTGCCACCTCAGAGGCAAGTAGAATTCCACATCGACTTAGTTCCAGGCGCCGCGCCTGTGGCTAAGGCATCGTACAGACTTGCTCCGTCTGAGATGCAGGAACTGTCGATACAACTTCAAGAGTTGTTAGACAAGGGTTTTATCCGACCAAGCTTCTCGCCTTGGGGAGCTCCGATCTTGTTGTCAAGAAGAAGGACGGTAGTTTTCGTATGTGCATTGACTACCGGGAGTTAAACAAGCTGATGATCAAGAATAGGTATCCTCTGCCAAGAATTGATGATCTGTTCGACCAACTGCAAGGCTCAAGCTTTTATTCAAAGATCGATCTTCGATCTGGATACCATCAATTAAGGATACAAGAGGAAAGTATCCCGAAGACAGCTTTCAGAACTCGTTATGGACACTACGAGTTCCTTGTTATGCCGTTTGGTTTGACAAACGCACCTGCAGTCTTTATGGATTTGATGAATAGAGTTTGCAAGCCGTACTTGGACAAGTTCGTGATGGTGTTCATCGATGACATTTTAATTTATTCAAAGACGAAGGCTGAACACGAGCAGCATCTTAGAGCCATTCTAGAGCTGCTGAAGAAGGAACAGCTGTATGCCAAATTCTCCAAGTGCGAATTTTGGCTACGTGAAGTCCAATTCCTTGGGCACGTGGTAAATGGGGATGGAATCCACGTGGATCCAACCAAGATCGAGGCGATCAAGGATTGGGAAACGCCAAAGACGCCAACCGAGATTCGACAATTCTTGGGTTTGGCTGGCTACTATCGAAGGTTCATTGAGGATTTCTCAAAAATCGCTCAACCACTGACGCTCCTCACCCAGAAAGATAAGAAGTTTGATTGGGGAATCAAACAGGAAGAAGCGTTCCAGATATTGAAGGATAAGCTCTGCAATGCGCCAATCTTAGCACTACCGGAAGGTACAAATGATTTTGTGGTATACTGCGACGCTTCGCGCCAAGGATTGGGTTGCGTGTTGATGCAACGCCAAAAGGTTATTGCTTACGCATCGCGTCAACTGAAAGTGCACGAAAAGAACTATACCACACATGATTTGGAACTTGGCGCAGTGGTATTTGCACTAAAGATCTGGAGACACTACCTTTATGGTACAAAGTGTACAATCTTTACAGATCACAAGAGCCTACAACACATATTCAACCAGAAGGAGTTGAATATGAGGCAAAGACGATGGGCTGAGTTGCTGAACGACTACGACTGCGAGATAAAGTATCATCCAGGGAAGGCGAACGTGGTCGCTGATGCCCTAAGTCGTAAAGAGAGAATCAAGCCCATAAGAGTTAGGGCTTTGGAAATGATTATCCAAACCGATCTTTCCTTGCGCATTCGTGCCGCGCAAAAGGAAGCTCTCAAGGAAGGAAACCTTGAAGAAGAATATCTCCGTGGGATGGAGAAGCTACTGGTACCAAACAAGGAAGGAACGTTATGCTTCGAGAAAAGGATTTGGGTTCCTTTGTTTGGAGGTTTAAGGAAGGTTATTTTCGATGAAGCTCACAAATCACGGTACTCTATCCATTCTGGAGCGGATAAGATGTACCAGGATCTCAAAGATTACTATTGGTGGCCTAGGATGAAAGGCGATGTTGCTGTTTATGTGAGCAAATGTTTAACGTGCGCTAAGGTTAAAGCCGAATACCAGAAGCCTTCAGGACTTCTGCAACAACCTGAGATTCCCAAGTGGAAATGGGAACAAATCTCAATGGATTTTGTTACAAAATTGCCAAGAACGCCAAGAGGCCATGACACTATCTGGGTGATAGTGGATCGATTAACAAAGTCAGCACACTTCTTACCCATCAGGGAGAAGGATAATACGAGCAAATTGGCTGAAATTTACATGAGAGAGATCATCGCGCGCCATGGAGTGCCTCTCTCGATCATCTCTGATAGAGACGGAAGGTTTGTGTCAAGGATATGGCAATCCTTCCAAGAAGCCTTTGGCGCACAATTGAATCTGAGCACTGCGTTTCATCCGCAAACTGACGGCCAGAGCGAGCGAACGATACAGACTTTGGAAGACATGCTGAGAGCGTGTGTTATGGATTTGGGCGGTAGCTGGGATAAACATTTACCTTTGGTCGAATTTTCGTACAACAACAGCTACCACACCAGTATTGGTGTCGCGCCATTTGAAGCCCTTTACGGACGCAAGTGCCGATCACCCCTATGTTGGGCTGACGCAGGTGATAGGCAGCTTGCTGGTCCCGAAATCGTCCAAGAGACGACAGACAAGATCGCGCAGGTTCTTAAACGCATCGAAGCAGCTCGCCACAGACAGAAGGCCTATGCGGATCCAAACCGGAAACATGTGAATTTCCAAGTTGGAGAAATGGTGTTATTAGAAGTTTCACCCTGGAAGGGGGTGGCACGCTTTGGGAAGCGTGGGAAGTTAAATCCGCGCTACATTGGTCCTTTCAGAATTCTGGAAAGAATAGGACTAGTAGCATGCAAGTTGGACCTACCTGCTGAACTGAATGGTGTTCACGATACATTTCATGTATCCAATCTAAAGAAAAGTCCAACACAAGTCACCGTTGCCATTCCCACCGACGAGATTCATGTTGACGACACGCTCCACTTCGTTGAAGAACCTGTTGAGGTCACAGATTGGAAAGTTAACAAGACCCGCCGGAGCAGTGTCAAGCTCTTCAAAGTTCGTTGAAATGCCAAACATGGTCCTGAATACACCTGGGAACGTGAGGACCGGATGAAAGAGAAATACCCCCACCTTTTTCCTAAGAACCCTGCTTCTACAAGCAGAAATTAAATTTCGGGACGAAATTTATTTAACGGGGGGAGAATGTGACAACCCGCACTAAACCAGGTATCCGTACGACTTAACTAATGATTAATTACTGCTTAATTACTGTGCTTGTCTGAACTAGCTGATGAACTGCTACTTGATATCTGATACATGTACTTACTTGCATCATACTTGCTTGCTGTCACTACATTATTTACGTGCTGAACCCTAGTGACAACCATGATGCACAAAAAGCACAGTAGCACTATAATGGATAACCTACTGAACATGCTGATAAAGCCAGCATCAGGCAAACACTGCCTCTAAGGCCTGTATGAGCCAGAAATATTTTTGCTACACTAATGGTGAGTGTAGGGATACAAGGGTTGTAAAACTGCGTCTCTAGGAATAAGTTACAATGACCGGATGTGCCTAAAACGTACTTTAAGTACAAAACACAGCACTTTAGTAAATAATCCAGCTTCTAGCTGACTAGTAAAGTGCCAAAATATGGGAAAATACTACTAGACACTTTCCAAAGTGTCAGGAATAAGTTGTGTCACTAAAAATGTTAATAACGACATTTTAAAGCTTTGTTAACGCTTTAACGGATTACTATCCAACCGAACAACCGGACTTTACCCGGAACATGAAAATTTGTTATTTTCACTATTTATATTTTTCTGAGCCAGATAGGGTCCCTGATTACCCTAGCACCCGCCATAACGCATAACATACAAGTAACCGGGTTTAACACTTAACTTAACTTAGTTTAACCAAACTCTATGCTTAACTACCTAGTTGATTTCGAACCAAGACCCCCCCCCCTCTTGACCGAATTCGGTCCCCTAGGGGACATGGTTGGTACTTGCAAGATTTTCTAAATCTCAATGTTAAATATCTAGGATACATAATTACCATTGGTTAATACACACTAAGTTTATCTATAAGATCATGAGTTTACACCATAACTTTCCATCACCACAACTTCACAACACACCTCTCTCTCTTGCTCTTGAACTCTCGGCCGATACCCCCTCCCACATACACCCATTTTCGAGTTTGATCATCATCATTCCAAGAGCATACAAGTGTTGTGGATCTCGTAGTAGGAAGCTTGGAGCAAGCGGAACGCGAAGGACCTCTTTCTTTGGCTTTTATCCACCTCATTTGCGCATAGATTCTTCCCTAGCCTTGAGCTAGAGGTATAATACTTAAAACTCGTTTTTAAACTATTCTAAAGTGGTTAAAAGGATTTGTATCGGTTAAATCTCGTTAAAGTGCAAAATGATGCACAAAAGTCTACTAAAAACACTTAAAATGGTGGTTAATAGCATATATGTTGTGTAAATGTTGTAGTATTTGAAATATGTGATTATTTAGACCCGATCTATGTTGTGGTAGCTCGGATCACCGTTTAACCCGGTTTGGTAAGATCATGGATCTTAACATAAGCTTGTTTTGGATAATACAAGGGTTAAAAGGTGAAACTCTACCACACATGAAACATGAACTTGTGTAAAAATGTTTTAACTTGTACAATGGTGTTTAAAACTAGCGGATCTACGTATCTGCAAGTGGTATTTTCAAAGAACCACGTATCAAAGAAGTCATGTATTTTAAAAGAAGGATTTTATACTAACAAACATGATTTTATAAACCACAAGTGTGTAAACACTTGTGAAATGAACAGATCCGACAAAATAACAGTTTTTGTAAAAAAATGACGGGAAGTTGTAAAGGCGGATTTCTCTAAAAACGAGGTTTTTACGAGATCAAAATTACTTTATATAAAGATCCACAAAATAAAATGGGATTTACACTATAGTTGCGGAAAAACTACAAGTTCATGCGATTATGCGATTTACATACTTGTCGACTAGTTTGAAGTGTCGGAAATTGTTTGATTGAATAAGGAAGTTGTTGAAATTGATTTTGTAAAAGAAAATGATACGCTTGAAAGCGTGGCCACCTCCAGTTACAGAGGAAACTCTGGCGAAATTTTTCTAAAAACCTAACACTTGGAATTATTTACACAACAAGTGTTAGAATTATTTTTGACAAGTTTTCGAAATATAAATTTCGCCATGACGTTATTTACTAAATAATCGGAGGTGGGATTTTCACAGAATTTAACGTGATAAATATATATTGTCACAACACTGTTTATGATTATTTTGTGAAAATACATAAATATTATTTTTAGAGTAAAAATAATATTTACAAACGTTAACGATTCCAAAATAATACGAACGCTTTCACCATAAATATATACAAGTTACACCGGTAATTATATTACCACTCGATTGTTAAAAACGCAACTTACGCACATGTATTGTATCCCCCATCCTTGGGAAGGAGATTAACTACCAAGTATATACAGAACGTAAACACGAAATAGTTGTCTAACTATTTCCCCAAAGACTTAAACTATAAAGCTAAGGCACGGCCGTCCGTCTAATAGAATTAGCACCTGTAGGTCGTCGCACAGCTGCGTGAGCAGGAGATACTTGGTAGAGACGCTTCACTGTGAGTTCATGTCCCCCTTTTCTCTAACTGTTTTCAGTTTTCTTAACTGCGGGGGTGAAATACATGTTACTATGATTACAAGTACTTTATACACGGTATGGTTAGCGTAAGGAGGTTTACTACTTAGATCATGTGAGTGGGTAGAAACCGGAGACCATTAATCCTCATCGTAGGACCGAGGGACTTAAGCGGTAGATCTATCTGGGTGTAGCGAGCCCAACTCTAGGCCCAACAGAACGGACCTCTGAGAGGACCAACAGAACGGACCTTGAGTGACTTGGTTGCCCGACGCATAAATCGGCTAGGTTTGAGTCTTCCTACTTGCACTTCACATACATCAATGGCTTTGCAACCCATTGACGATCTCTTTTTCCTTACACTGCTACATACCAGAGAACTTTTATACTTACAAAGTGTTTTACATACTCACTACACATGAACTCGCTCAACATTATTGTTGATTTTTCCAACTTACATGTATTTCAGGAAATTAACGAGATCTGGCACGGTATGGCATGTTTTCCGCTGCACTAGTTTCCGAGGTCATCCGGGGTTTAGGGGATGTGTCTCTTTCCTGGACAAGACACAATCCTTAAACCATGTTTATGTTATGTTTGAGTTTGTAATGTTTGTTGAACAAGGTTATGGTTGTTAGGGTATGTTCCCGTTAAAACAATGGTACTGTATTGGTTTTCAAAACTTAATGGATGATCTTGCATGTTTTTAATTCATATAGCTTTGTTAGGATTAAGCTATGGTATTAAGAAGTCACACCAAAACAACCACGCTTCCGCAAAGCCAGGGTGTGACACAACCCACATATAAGAAATTAACTCATCTTGTGCGATCCAGTACCTTGTGTGACCAGTATTGTTACCCAGCCCAACATATGATCATACGGCCCAAATAACAACAACAAGCATCCTTGTGCGACTGGAGACCCCTTGTGCGATCAGGGCCTCTTGTGCGACCAGATCTGCTTATGCGACTGATCTTCTTGTGCGAGTGGTTTTAAATTCCGAATATCATGCTATTTAGTTATATTGTTTCCATATTCAATGTAGTCAACAATCAAACAGTTACACAAATCAATTCATCCTATCACCATTCAATTACAATAATCGTCCATTGCTACTATCAAGACACCCTCTAACAGACTAGTATAGATCCTAGATTATGTGTATTTCGAACCAAACAGCATGTGACCACATAATCTAATATTAAACATACATGCAAGACAATTACTAGCGGCCTACATATGAATCATCACATGCTAATATTCAAAATAAGATGAATAAGATGGCTGAATAAGATGGCCTACATGTGTATTTCTGACAAATTCCTAGGTCAACATGAATAAGATGGCTGACAACATTCTAATGTTCAAAATAGTCACATGTAAAAGCTCACCATTGATTGGACCAAAAATTCCATCCAGCCGAAAACATTTAAATCCCTTTTATTAACCTAAACCGACACCACTTTCTCTTTCTATACAATCGATGACATTCACATGCATTATCAGTTTGTAAACAATATAATTGGATCGATATCCTTTTAATCACGTGACCAGAATCATCTAGCATCCCTAATCATCATCATCGACAACAGTTATAAAATGTTTAACATCTAGCATGAACCCTAGTGTAAGTATCAATATCTTGATCCGCACAACGTCAGGTAACAAGTTAATCATGCATTACTCTTTCAAGAACACGTCAAACAACATACTATATATTTAAATATGAAAACAACTAACCGATTAAATATGGATGAGGGTTAATCTGAATGATAAAGCTTTGAGAGAGACTCCTTGTTGCCGTCGGGTTCAAGAGGAGAGATAAGGAGAGATTAGGGTTTTGTGTGTTTCCTTGTTTTGCAACAAATGAGATACGAACTCCCTAAGGAGGTGTATATGCGTATGGAAGAGTGGGCCGAACCCAACTTGGGCCGCCCTAAGTTCGGATGTAAGGAGTGTAGCCCGAATGGGCTTGTGCGATCGGATTATGTTGTATGATCGGTTTATATTCGTGTGATAACATTACATACATGTATTCACATATTCACATAGCATACACTTATAACATTCGTTTAATCAATTAAGTTCATACAATCACATCACATTCACATACGTTACATAAGTTCAAAACATGCTACACCTAGCACAAAGATAGGTTCTGAATTACGAGTTGTCACATTATCCCCAAGTTGAAAGAAATTTCGTCTCGAAATTTTGTACGTACTCACTGAGGAAGCTAGTTAAGTTGCATGGTTTTCCTGGTTTTTCCTGGGGTGTCACATCCTCCCCCCGTTGATCTGGAATTTCGTCCCGAAATTCCGTAGCTTCAGCCTCAGTAGTAGTTGTACCGGTTGCGAACAGTTGGGGATACTTTTGTTTCATCTGATCTTCGCGTTCCCAGGTGAACCCTGGGCCGCGACGTGAGTTCCAACGAACTCGAACGAGAGGTATCCTAGTACGCTTGAGGACCTTGACATCCCGGTCCGTGATTTCAACTGGTTCCTCGACGAATCGTAACTGCTCGTCGATCGTGAGCTCCTTCAAAGGAACTACGTGGGTCTCATCTGACAGACACTTCTTCAGATTTGACACATGGAAAACGTCGTGAACTGCACTGAGTTCAGCTGGTAAGTTCAGTCTGTAGGCCACCTTGCCTATTTTCTCAATGACTTCAAATGGTCCAACGTATCGTGGGTTAAGTTTGCCCCGTTTCCCAAAACGAACCACACCCTTCCAGGGTGAAACTTTGAATAGTACACGCTCCCCAACCTGGAGCTCTAGTGGTTTTCTGCCCTTATCGGCGTAGACTTTCTGACGGTCATGAGCTGCCGCCATTCGTTGTCGTATCTAAGCAATTTTCTCTGTTGTGTCCACCACATGTTCTGGACCAGTAATCTGACTATCCCCCACCTCTGCCCAACAAAGAGGTGACCGGCATTTACGCCCGTACAATGCCTCAAACGGAGCAGCTTTAATGCTGGTGTGGTAGCTATTGTTGTACGAAAATTCCACAAGTGGCAGATGCTTTTCCCAGCCGTTGCCAAAGTCAATTACACATGCCCTAAGCATGTCTTCTAGAGTCTGGATGGTACGTTCTGACTGCCCATCCGTTTGCGGGTGATAAGCTGTGCTCATATCAAATCGTGAGCCAAAGGACTTGTGCCTTGCTTGCCACAGTTCTGATGTAAAACGTGCATCTCGATCCGAGATAATAGGGGTGGGCACTCCGTGCCTCGAGACAACTTCCTTAAGATAAACGTCTGCTGGTGTGGAGAACTTATCCATTTCCTTGATAGCCAAGAAGTGAGCAGACTTTGTGATTCGATCCACGATCACCCAAATAGTATCGTTACCACGTTGAGATCTAGGCAGGCCAGTAACAAAATCCATGGAACTTTGCTCCCATTTCCATTGTGGTATCTCTGGTTGTTGGAGGGGGCCTGAAGGTTTCTGGTATTCCGCCTTGACTCTCGCATAAGTCAAGCACTTGCTAACGTAAGTTGCTATGTGGGCCTTCATGCTAGGCCACCAATACGTAGTTTTGATATCGTGGTACATCTTATCCGAACCAGGGTGTACCGAGTAGCGAGACTTGTGTGCCTCATCTATCACAAGCTCTCGTAGGTTACCATAAAGTGGGACCTAGATGCGTCCTGTAACGTAGTAAGCACCGTCTTCCTTCTGTTCTAAGCATTGCCTTGAGCCGCGTAGGGCTTCAGCCCTGACGTTTTCTGGTTTCAATGCTTCTACCTGAGCATCTCGTATCTGAGAAGGAAGACTAGACTGTATAGTGAGTTGTAAAGCTCGTACGCGCTTAGGCGCAGTGTCCTTTCAACTGAGGGCGTCAGCCACAACATTGGCTTTGCCTGGGTGATACCTGATCGAACATTCATAGTCATTCAGTAGTTCGACCCATCGTCGTTGTCACATATTCAGTTCCTTCTGTTTGAAGATATGTTCGAGGCTTCCGTGATCAGTGTAAATAGCACACTTGGTGCCATACAGGTAGTGTCGCCATATCTTAAGCGCAAAAATAACAGCTCCCAGCTATAAGTCGTGCATAGTGTAGTTTCTTTCATGAACTTTGAGTTGGCGTGAGGCGTAGGCTATAACCTTATCCCGTTGCATCAGTACACAACCAAGACCCTGAATTGATGTGTCGCAGTAGACCACGAAGTCGTCTGTGCCCGCTGGCAATGAAAGGATAGGTGCACTGCAAAGTCTATCCTTTAAGTGCTGAAACGCTAACTCCTGTGCATTTTCCCATCGATAAACAACGCCCTTCTGCGTTAGTGAGGTGAGAGACTGTGCAATCTTGGAAAAAAAATCCTTAATGAACCTCCTGTAGTAACCTGCCAAGCCCAAGAATTGGCGAATTTCCGTTGGTGTACGAGGTGCAGGCCAGTTCTTAATCGAGTCTACCTTGGATGGATCAACGTGAATCCCATCCTTGTTTACCACATGGCCTAGGAAATGGACTTCACGAAGCCAGAAGTCGCATTTCGAGAACTTTGCATAAAGCTGTTCTGTTCGAAGGAGTTCCAAAATGAGGCGTAGATGGTGCTCGTGTTCCTCCTGACTCTTCGAATAAATCAGGATGTCGTCGACTATAACGAACTTGTCTAGGTAAGTCTTGCACACTCGATTCATCAAGTCCATGAAGACGGCAAGTGCATTTGTCAGCCCAAAAGGCATGACCAAGACTCATAGTGTCCATAACGGGTTCTAAAGGCTGTTTTAGAGACGTCCTCTTCTAGGACTCTCAGCTGATGATATCCTGATCTCAAATCAAGCTTCGAGTAAAAGTTCGACCTTTGCAGCTGATCGAATAGGTTATCAATGCGTGGAAGAGGATAACGATTCTTCACTATCACCTTGTTGAGTTCTCGATGGTCGCTACACATCCTGAAGGTACCGTCTTTCTTCTTCACGAATAGCACTGGAACTCCCCAAGGCGATGCGCTAGGGCGAATAAAACCCTTATCCAAGAGTTCTTGTAGTTGCGTAGAGAGTTCTTTCAACTCTGATAGAGCTAAACGATATGGTGCACGAGCTATGGGCGCCTCTCCAGGAGCTAGCTCAATTTGAAACTCGACCTGGCGATGAGGCGGGAGGCCAGGTAGTTCCTCAGGAAATACCTCAGGGTAATCGCGTACAATAGGGAAGTCTTCTATCTTCTTCTCTTTCTTCGAGGTGTCAGTAACGAGTGCCAGAATAGCAGTATGGCCCTTACGCAAACACTTTTGGGCCTTAAGGAAGGAGATGATGCTCACAACCGCACCACTCTTGTCGCCATGAATCACAAGGGGTTCATCACCTAAGCGAGGAATACGGACAATCTTTTCGTTGCAAAGAATCTCTGCTTGGTGTTGAGGTAACCAATCCATACCAATAACGATGTCGAAACCATCACCACGTTGGGGTCATTCCTAGCATCACCCTGACCAATCACGAACACTCGACCCCTGGCACCATTGCCGTCGTTGTTACCCCCGCTGTTGCCTCCATTATTGTTCCCGTTTCCTTGGTTTTGGTTCTGATTCTGGTTCTGGTTCAACTGTGGGCAGTGTCTCATGAAGTGACCTTTAGCACCACACTGATAACATCCCTTGTTACCCTGCTGTTGCTGCTGATTCTGTGGAGCTTGTGGCTGCTGTCGCCGGTTCTGGTTTGCAGGACGTGAGCTCCTACAATCCTTGGCTCCATGACCAAACTTGTTGCATCTCTGACAACGATCTTTGTTGCACGACCCGCTGTGGTATAAATTACATCGATAGCACTTAGGGTGGTTTCCCCTGTATCCACCCTGACTTCAATTACCAAAAGACTGCTGACTGGGGCTCCTGTACTTGATTGAGATTGAACCGAAGTGAAACCCTTGCTCAAATTTCCATCCCTCTTGCGTTTGTTGTCACTGGGAGTAGCAGAAGTAGTTGTAGTAGTACCAATATGCTTAGGCAGCTTGTTCTGTTCCACTGCCCGGTCGGTGAGACGATGAGCAAAACGAGTAACATCCTGGATAGTAGCAAGGTTAGCAGAAGTCACATGACTTTGAATCTCTGGGACTAAGCCTTTGGGGTACAACCCAATGCGCTTGGTGGGAGGATCCACCATAGTTGGACATAACACTGCCAGTTCGTTGGATCGTTCAGGTTAAAGAATTCCACTTCCAGCTTGTGGATGTCATCACGGCTATAGTATTCACGTTTGATCAGTTCCTTAAAACCCTTCCATGGGGTGGCATTAGCAGCCGCCAGCCCCAGCATCTGAACGTGCGCGTTCCACCAAGTTAACGCAGTGCTTTCGAGAGTGTCAGTGGCGTACTTCACCCTACGGCCTCAGGGCATTCACCCATCTCTAAGACAGACTCGAGCTTTTTAAACCAATGGAGGAGTCCAACAGCTCCTTTAGTGCCACTGAAAGTATTTGGACGACAGTCCACGAACGTCTTAAATGTGCATACAGGCGACTGAGTGTTCTGACCTTGTTGCGCGAGGAAGAAGAAACAGGGTTAAGCGCGAGAGTTGGGTCATGAGAGTAGGATCGAACATCCTAGGATAGGTTCAGAATAGCAGGTTATTCCTCCTGCCTAAGCGGCTACGAGTGCTGCCGTAACTTGTTCGTTGATAAGAGCCGTCAACTGGCTTGAGTTAGGTTCACACGTTCCCTCATGATCTCACATCGAAGGAAACACAAATAGGAAAGGTGTCGCGAATGAGCGTAAGTGTGTAGTGACAGTAGGGAGCTAGCACAAATGTGTTTTCAAACTATAGTTGCTACGCTTATCTAAGCATACCATGAGCAAAGTTCTATGCAATCTAGCAAGTAGGCAATATAAACATAAACCATATCACCTAGAATGTCGAGCCTTGCACGTGGAGTGAAGCGTCGTTGTGGATCGTAGAGCACTGTACAGGTTATAGTCTGGTTTTAACAAAAACGTTTTCCTTTATTAAAACCAAGTTCTCTATAACCAATGGCTCTGATACCAATCTGTCACACCCCCAAAATCCACATGCGGAGTATCACCGCTTGGAGGCGTGACTGACCAGGATCAAACCACTAATCATATTGAACAAGCAAGTAATTAATTGTAAAAGTCCAACCAACACAATTAATGTCCAAAACAAACTTAGTTTAAGTTATGAGCGGAAGCATAATGTGTATAACCAAAATGTAGTTTAAATATCCAAAGGTTTAACATGGCACACAGTTGTCCATGTCCCCACAACGACTCTTCCTTGTGCAAGCTCCCGCTAGGTACCTATAGACCTGCAAAGCATGTAGTAACGAGTCAACAACAAGTTGAGTGAGTTCACGTTTGGTTGTCCAGTTTATAGTTGTTCCGAAAACACAGTTTGCTCTTTACCAGCTATCCAGCCGTGGGGGTTACCCCATAGTTCGAAAAACGTTTATTAATTACCCGTTCTTAAGTTGGCTATTCCAGCCCGGCTCTATGGCCGTGGGGGCTACCCCATGTTTAATTCACCAGACTCGTTACCATATCGACTACTAACGTTCGTCATGTTTAAGTGCCCTAACGTCTGTGTCTATCATCACTGACGTGCCATAGTCCATTAGTCCTCGCCCGTCCTCTGCGGCACGGTGTGAGGTTTGTTAAACCTAATAGCGCTATTTAACTAATGACCCGTTCGCCATTGGCCTCGGCGATTAAGTCGATATAAAAGGAGGGACTTCGTTGATAGAGTTCTAGTCTAGTATAGTTAAATCCGTCTCATACTGGACGAGGAATCTATGTTCCTGATTACGTCTCAACAGGATGAGGAATCTATGTTCCTGATTACGTCTCAACAGGACGAGGAATCCCTATTCCTTAACCCATTCCCACCCCTAGGAATCCCATGCTTTGTAACGAAGTGTGAACTCACCTTGGTTTGCTCGGCAGATTACACAGAAAGGTCAAGTCTAGCAGCTAGTGGTCAACCACGTCCTAACATGGTTACCAATACAAGTCAGGTTTTGGTTTCAAGTAGTGCATACAAGCATCACATAGATAGCACGTAAGAAACACATATGGATCATGGCAACATGCAACATCACGTTTAACAGTTATAACATATTCACGATTGGACTCGCACAAGTTAAATGGCCTTGTGCGATCCTATTGGGTTGTGCGGTCGTACCTGGCCCAACCCACATATAAGAAATTAATTCATCTTGTGCGATCCAGTACCTTGTGTGACCAGTATTGTTACCCAGCCCAACATATGATCATACGGCCCAAATAACAACAACAAGCATCCTTGTGCGACTGGAGACCCCTTGTGCGATCAGGGCCTCTTGTGCGACCAGATCTGCTTATGCGACTGATCTTCTTGTGCGAGTGGTTTTAAATTCCGAATATCATGCTATTTAGTTATATTGTTTCCATATTCAATGTAGTCAACAATCAAACAGTTACAAAAATCAATTCATCCTATCACCATTCAATTACAATAATCGTCCATTGCTACTATCAAGACACCCTCTAACAGACTAGTATAGATCCTAGATTATGTGTATTTCGAACCAAACAGCATGTGACCACATAATCTAATATTAAACATACATGCAAGACAATTACTAGCGGCCTACATATGAATCATCACATGCTAATATTCAAATAAGATGAATAAGATGGCTGAATAAGATGGCCTACATGTGTATTTCTGACAAATTCCTAGGTCAACATGAATAAGATGGCTGACAACATTCTAATGTTCAAAATAGTCACATGTAAAAGCTCACCATTGATTGGACCAAAAATTCCATCCAGCCGAAAACATTTAAATCCCTTTTATTAACCTAAACCGACGCCACTTTCTCTTTCTATACAATCGATGACATTCACATGCATTATCAGTTTGTAAACAATATGATTGGACCGATATCCTTTTAATCACGTGACCAGAATCATCTAGCATCCCTAATCATCATCATCGACAACAGTTATAAAATGTTTAACATCTAGCATGAACCCTAGTGTAAGTATCAATATCTTGATCCGCACAACGTCAGGTAACAAGTTAATCATGCATTACTCTTTCAAGAACACGTCAAACAACATACTATATATTTAAATCTGAAAACAACTAACCGATTAAATATGGATGAGGGTTAATCTGAATGATAAAGCTTTGAGAGAGACTCCTTGTTGCCGTCGGGTTCAAGAGGAGAGAAAGAGAGATAAGGAGAGATTAGGGTTTTGTGTGTTTCCTTGTTTTGCAACAAATGAGATACGAACTCCCTAAGGAGGTGTATATGCGTATGGAAGAGTGGGCCGAACCCAACTTGGGCCGCCCTAAGTTCGGATGTAAGGAGTGTAGCCCGAATGGGCTTGTGCGATCGGATTATGTTGTGTGATCGGTTTATATTCGTGTGATAACATTACATACATGTATTCACATATTCACATAGCATACACTTATAACATTCGTTTAATCAATTAAGTTCATACAATCACATCACATTCACATACGTTACATAAGTTCAAAACATGCTACACCTAGCACAAAGATAGGTTCTGAATTACGAGTTGTCACATTATCCCCAAGTTGAAAGAAATTTCGTCCCGAAATTTTGTACGTACTCACTGAGGAAGCTAGTTAAGTTGCATGGTTTTCCCGGTTTTTCCTGGGGTGTCACACCCAAGATCGTGTAACAAAAGGGGCTTCACTAAAATGGCTCTAACTTGGGCTACAGGGGTCCGTTTTGGGCGTACGACCAGGCGAAACGAACGTGAGAACGAGCTCCATCTTGCTGCAAACGCCTATGGCTGTTTGGGTCATCTTCTAGGCCAAAAAACGCTTATTTCTATTACTTCTTTGCATTTTTATGTTTTTTGAACTATTTTGAGCTTTTTGTTTTAGGCCGTGTGTTTGGCCCGTTATCTTTTTTAGGCCCATTTCGAATTTCTGTTCTTATTTATATGTCCCTCTAGTAATTTGAACAATCAGAATTGAATTTTGAAACTACTGAATTTTAACTTCAAATTCCGTGCCTTTTGGGAGGAATCTTGGGGGTTGGGGAAGAACTACACGGGTATTCTTAGAATCAACGTGTTCGATCTTCGTTTCCGTATCACGCTCTACGTCAGCCTCTCAAGAATTTACGAAGTTGCTGTTAAAAAAAAACTGAATATTTGCCACTACCTCACAGTTCACGCAAAACCCAATCTTATTTCCCTCATCGATCTTCCATCAAATCAGGTCGTCGGTTTCTTTCCCTCGAGTTAATGGCTATGGCTGACAACTCAGCAAGCATGTATCGTTATATTGTATCTACTACGCTCGCTAGGCATAACGTTTCTAGCGATATTATAAATTCATTGTTTTGAAAAGCGTTTCAGCGCACCTATGTTTTGATTACTGAATACTGAATACCACATATCATAAGAAATGCCTAAACATCCCTCCATACTAATTTAATGGATTAGGATCAAATACAAAGGCTCCTAATCAGGGCCGGTCAACATGTGTCGACGCCCGAGGCCCAAATTTTCAAAAAGCCCGAAAAATCTTTATAAACTTATATATATTTATTAAATTATATATTTAGTATATTCATCCATTTATTATGCAAAACCTGTTGGTGGTGTAATGGAAGAAAACCATTTCAAGATAATGTAAAGTCGTAAAGGTCTCAAGTTCAAGTCGTTACTCCACCATTAAAGTTTTATTTTTTCAATTCATTTCCCCTTAACCACAATTTTGGGTCCAATATTTTTTAACCACAATTAGCTCCTAATTGTAAGAAGGGTACAAAGACTCCTAAAAAAAACCTCAAAAAAAGAAACTAAGCACCCACCACCACCAAAAAACCTAACCCCCCCCCCCCCCTCCCAGTGGCGGACCTAGAAAAAAAATTCAGGAGTATCCCATTTTTTTACTACATTCAGAGCAATTTTTTTTACCATACATTTAGTGGGGGATCTTGGATTTTATATGTATGGAGATAAAATCACTTCGGTTTTGTTCAGGTCTTAACATAAGTTTTGTATCTTTTGATATGTACTAATAATTCATCACAAACTTTAATTTAGTATATTTGCTAAAGAATTTGAGATTTTTTATTATTAAATAATCTTGTCAATAAAACATTTTTACATTGAGAAAAGTGTTATATGGTATTTACATAGTTTAAGAAAATAGATAACCTATGTTAAAAAATTGTTACAAATAGTAAGCTTTGAATACATCAATGAGTGATGGTCTATTGACAAAGTGAAAGCTTTTAAACACCTGAGTTTAGAAGAAGGTATATTAGATTTAAGTCCTACATACGTCAATGATTAAGAAGAAATTTAATGCTAAAAAGGTAAGCTTCAAATATAATTAAAAGAAACTAATAAATTATTAGCTAATAAGTTAATTAAAAACCGTACATTTAATAGAATATATGAGTTGGGGAAGGTTCATTTGAGAAGAAAATTTTATTAAGAATAAAAAGAACAAAATGGTACAATGGTAAAACACTAAATAGTTTTTTCTCATCTCATTTATTATTATGTTTGACTAATTAATTAGTCATTAAGACTATCATCCTCCACACTAAAAAAATTTGCCTACACACATCAAAAGTTATCCTACACATTTCAAAATTTATCCTACACATATTGAAATTTATCCTACATGCACAACTCGTAATTTATCCTACACGCCTCGTATTTATCCTACACTATAAATGAATTTTTATTTTTATTTTTTGAGAAAAATATATATCTTAAAAATAAGTTACAAATTTAATATAGTTAGTTATTAAAGATGAAACTACCAATTAATGATGTATGTAAGTTTACCAATATACCTTTATAGTTACATTAAGTACAAATATTAAATGAAGTCTAATGGGGCATTTCTATTGATTGAAATTTATTCTTTTTTCTTCTTATAAAGAATTTCTTCTCATTTGAACTCTCCACTAAGTTAATTAAAGTTAAATCATAATGTAATTAATATTAATAATGAATAAAATATAAATTCATAATTGTATAGTATAAAAATGTAGGTGGCAAACCACGTGCAACCCACTTTTCAAGATTTCAAGAAAGATAACAAAATCCATATAATAACATTTTTTTTTAAAGAAAACAGTGCCTTCTTCTTCGGAAGTCAACTTAGATCCGGCAATAATGCTCCCACTTTTTTTTTCAAATTATTCCATTTTTCTTCATCATCTATCTCTAAATTATATTCAGGGTTATCCTAATATTTTATTAGGGTATTCAAACATATAAAGACCGAAAAAAAGAAAAAAAATTACACTTCGCCAAGAAAAATATTTGATTAGGTTTTTGGGTGGTGGTGGGGTGGGGTATGGGGTGGGTGTTTAGGTTTTGGGTGGTGGTGTAGTGGGTTTAGGTTTTATGTTATTTGACACTTGTTACTCTATAAATATTTATTAAACTTCTTACGATTAAGAGTGTTTGACTTAACCTCTAATTTAATATATCATGAAGCATAAAGTACATCTTATAGAGCTCTTACCCATGTTGCAGCAGACAGAACCTAGTAATTCAAAGAAAACCTATGATGTCTTAAACTCCATACACTGAGGTTAAAAACTTAAAACTAATCCGTTAAAACTTTAGACTAGCCAGGTGACTAGTGCAGTGCATGATAATACTGGTGAACAAAAGCGTCGCCAACAATTTGAAAAAATAAAAATTAATCAAATGCATTTACCTACATATAGAATCAGATAGTAGTGCACTATAAAGCAAGTTTAAATATCCGTTAGGCCACTAGGGGCGGTTACGTTTTCGTCCGTTATAGAATTGTTCCACGCGTGGAACAAACACAATTTCCACCGCCACCTACAAAGTCCACGCGTGATAACATGCACAAATTCAAAGTCCGTTATTTTCTTCACGCCGTGATGGTTTTATTTTGTGAGGGTAATTGTTGGTTGGGGGGAAATTGTTGGGTGTGGTGATTAGTGATGACCATTGCCACCAAAAAAGGTTGTGAGTGATGGAAAAATGATTGATGACATCGCAAAACTTGATTGGGTGTTTGTGAGTGATGGAATTTTATCACTAGTGACCACCCTCACTCCCCTTAGAATTGCAAAACAACATGTTCCAAAATCAATGCAACACTATCAAATTGTTAGCTTTATCCATTATTTATACAGCCAAAGTATGAGATGAGTAAGAAAGTATATAATTTCAGTTGCGGAGCATGTGAGAATCCCACTATTTTAGAACACTTTGTATCGTCAAGTGTAAAATAATATCGCTTTCATGGGCAAACACCTTTACTATCCAAAGTTATCCCACACAGTCGAATATGCTCCTCAAGAAGTTAATTTGCACGATTAGCATCCATAAAGTATGTTGACCACGACTCATATAGCAATTCCCATTTTTAGGTTGGTTCATGTTGGGTTATCATTTCGGTAGGACATCAATGCTACTTATACACAAAATTACAGAAGGCTTAATGACGGCCTGTCTATTAGGGGGGATGGGGTGCCCCGTTGTGAAACCCCCATCACGCGTCAAACTATAACGCACACCGCCGCCACCAAACTTGACCACGCGTGGACTTTATAACGCGTGATATTTATCACACTTGGTAACTTGAAAAAAATGTTGAAAGTTGGAGAGAATGTGAGAGAAAATTGCTGGGTGTGGTGAGTGATGGACATTTCCACTAAAATCCACCACTAGTGATAGAATAAAGCTCGATGACATGACATAAATTGATTGAATGTTGTGAGTGATGAGTGAGTGGTGAGTGATGGACGCTCCTACCCCTTAGTGAACGAGCCACAACGTTCTATTTTCGAGAATCTAATAACTAACTTTTAAAGAATCACCGACTTTTTTTTTTTTTTTTTTTTGAATAAAAACGAATCACGCACTGATTAGTTGTCGCCAAATGTTCCCAAAAAGTCAAAAACCCATGAAAACAAAAGATTCTCGCCACGCCATCTCGTGAGAAATCCCTGGGTGATTCTCCTTTTTGTAGTTCATATCCTTAAGTGGTACCACCTTTGCATTTTATTTTAGTATTCTAAAGGACATTATAGTCAATTTTTTATAAATTGTTTATAGAAAAGGTAATGTCCATCCATTTGAGGGATCAAATGTGTCATGTATGTGCACAATATTCGTTTATATGTGTAATTTTTCTGGAAGTTGGGAACAAAACTGCAATACGAGCAAAATTCACGGACGTTCTGTTTAATTAATGCTAAATAAACTAAAACCCAAAAAAAAAAAAAAATAGTGGCTGCTGAGAATTTGACTACTTTATTCAAGCAGCGACTTTTTAAGGAATTCAAGTAACTAACAGTTAAGTCTTTCTCAACGAAATATCCAACTTCATTTCATCAAATCAAATCATCATTTTCTTCCCTGTAGTTATGGCTTTCAACTCAACAGAAGAGTTTCGCCGACTTGTAAATGGTCTCAGCTCCTACTCTGTTCCTCCCAATGTTACAGATTCATTGTTAGCCTATGAAAGCTATATAGCCCGATCAGAAATCCAAAACAATTTCAGCGCACCTATGATTTGGATTGGGATGTACATCGCATTGGCATCTTATGTTTGCATCCATGCCATGGTGGCTGATTTGTTACATGGTATACATAGTAAAAAGCTATGGTTTCCGTGTAAGTATTTTAGAATTAATGGTGCTTTTCTCACCATAATATCTGTTGCAATGAAGTTGCCTGTGGATCTAACTGGTTGGATGATGGGTGGCGTAGACAAAGCAGCAAAGCTCGGAAGCATGGCCTTTATGTGCACAATGATGGCAAATTTATTGCCTTGTTTAGCAACCATGGGCAGCAATGAGCTTTTGTCAAACATCATAGCTTTGTGTGTTCTTGTCATCACCTTGGTTGTCAATGTTTGCATCCAAGTACAAACTGGAGTTCTATCCACATATTTCGACGGTATTGGAGGAGTATTTAAAGAAGTAGAAATAGATATAGTTGCCATCATTTATGTGACTTTATTAGTTGTGTTGTTGATAGTACATGTATGTTCATCTGTAGCAATTCTAAAATCCAAAAAGATTATAGAATCCAAATACCAACAAGGGCATGCTAGAGCTTTAAAAGACATTCAACAATCACCAGGAAAACTATTAACACCTGACAAGTTACAAAAGCATGTGAGCAACCACTGGATCATGGCAGGAAGTGGAAGTCCCCAATTCATAACAGCTTGCTTTCACACTACATCTGCTACTGGGGTGATATGTCTTTTAGTCACTATGTTACACACTTATATTATGTACCTGTTTAAAGATTCTATACTGGATATGGATTATGATTCGGATTATGGTTCGAACATGATGGTAATTATCATAGTACAATCTATCGGAATCGTTATTGGTACAATTGCACCACTTTCTAAATGTTTCACAACCTTAAGCTTTAAAGTGTCCTCCGAAGTCATTTCAAAACAATTTAAAGTCTTTAAGGTAGAACACTACTGGACTCAGAAGTTATATGATTGGAAACAAGCTAGTATAAGACTCCCATTTCGTAGCTACAACCACGAGCGTAGCTACAACCACGAGGTGGTCATTGAGACTTTGAAAAGTCTAATTTTCAACATTTGTATAGGGTTGCAGAGTGGAGTTGTCATGGTATGCAAAATAATAGCCTTGATCCCATTTTTGTTTATGATATGTTTCTTGTATTGTTTCCGTTGTATCAAGTGGTTATTACAGAAAGTGTTTCCTTCATTGGAAAACTGGTTTATGAACTTTCAAGGAGACAATGATCTTAGCCCTCATGTTTTGCATCTTGAAGATAAGATAGAGCTTGGTGAGAGATATTTGAAAGGCCTTTCAAAATCTGTCAACCGATTGATCCAAAAGGGTGCAAACAACCAACCCAAAAATCTCATCAAGCTAATTCTTGGAAAGTCTACTAGTGGTTTTGAAGGAGTTAAGAAGATTGACCAAATTGATCATGATGTTCCATTTGAAGATTGTTGGAGGTTACCAGTGGTAACCCTTACAACCATCTTGGTTTCTCTTCCAAGAATCGAAAAGGAGGAAGTTTTTAGCTTGTTGGAAAGTGTTAGGGAAGGTCTACTATATGTCAAAGTGGTGGAAAAATGCCTCAATGCTACGGATGATCATGTAAGTTTTCAAAATGCGGCTGAAACTTTGTGGCGAGAAATTACATTACACAAAAAATGGTTAGGAAATGACTTGCGTGACCCTGCTTTTCGAGAAAATACAGCTAAACAAATTGTTGAATGGTTCAGGGATAAAGCTAAGAATATAGCTTGCTCAGAGGCTAGAACTAATGATAATACTGGAGGCGAGAATGATGATTTGATACGCAGGTCTATTGGTGCCAACTCAATGTATCGTATAACCGAAATAATCCTACGTAACTGCCACACCAACATTGATGCCACGGTTAGCCAGAACGAACTATTCGGCAGCCTATCATCAATGATTGCTGATATAATTGCCGCTTGTCTCACCAACTTACCACAAGCCATAACAATGAAATGTCACACTAGTGTGATAGAGGAAAGGGAAGCCAGTGTGTATGATGCAGCCCAACTTCTAGGTGAAACTACACAAATTATCGAAACACTTGGAGGTCGCGATATTCCAAACATGGATCCAAGTGACCTACCATTTATCGAAAAATGGCGTGCTTTTTTTGGGAATCCCTGATTCCATGAAATTCATATTTGTTCTTCAGGTAATAAAGTAAGTTCATGTTTATTTGTTTTATTCTTTGTATCTGGTTAGTTATATTAACACTCGAGTATGAACCACTGTGAAGCTAGTAAGATTTTCATGGGCAATCGCGTTTACTACTCAAAGTAATCCAGGATGGTCGAATATGCGGTTTCAAGAAGTTGATTTGCATGAATAGCATCCAGAAAGTATGTTGACAAATTCCTTTCTTCTCATAAATTGTACTCTTTTCCTAGTTTACTAGCTTGTAAATTGTTGTATCAAGATTGTGGTTTTTGGTGTGGTTTGAGGATTGTTTGGATGCATTTTCTATATGAATTTGTTGCCTTGATCTTACTCGTTGTTGGTGTTTATTGTTAGAAAGTATATATAATCCAGACTTGTTAATTATAAGGTTACTGTTACTGTTAATGTTATTAGTATATGTCCAAATAGATTTTGTGAAATATCTAATATTAATAATAAAGGTAGTTAAAGTTAGTTACTTTGGATCAAATAGTTAGTTAATATGGGTCAAGAATAGAAACAGGTCACTTGGGTTATAAGTTATAACTATCCTGGCTTACTAAAGGTTTCAATGGTTGGTCATAACAGTAGTATATAGGAAAGGTTATTTTGGTAAAAGAAAAAACTAACTTTTACTTTTATTAGTCATGCAAATTGATACAAGTATTAAATTTATTCAAGTCCTCACTCTCTTTTTATCGTTTATTTGTGTGTAACATGACAAATATATCAATATAATCATGTGCCTAACTTATTGAGACCATTGTGTGTTGGAGTTGGTATTGGTATTGAGTGGTTATAATTTTATCTAATAAGGAAAGTGGGGTAGCTAATGGCTAGCCCTGCAAATGCTCTTTCCTTGAGAATTACATACTTTCGAAAGAAAAGGTCGTGGAGTCAATTCTAAACTATAAATTTGCGTAAATGTTCTTAGATGGGTTTGAGTTTCAGGGGTTCAATTTGAGGCTAGTGCCTCGAGATGAGATCAAGAGAGGTAACGAGATGTTTGTGGTGGATGGATTTGGTGTTGAGGTAGCTGGAATAGGGTTGATAAGAATCATTGATATAATTTTAGTTAACGGTTTATAATTATTAATTTTTTTGCCCAACTAGAATTGTCCACGTATTTAAATTAATTGCTTTTTGTTTGTAATAATGATAGTATTTTGGTATTTTCTGAAAAAAAGTAACAAATAAAAAATTGGATGGCCGTGCCGTGGTTGATTTCGACAAAACTAAAACCACATCGACTAAAAAGTAAAATTAAAACAGTTGAACAAATAATTGCGGCTAAAACAGTATTTCAATCTAATTTTTTTTAATATCAAAGGCATTTTAGTCCGATTACAAAAGTTAACACAAAAAAACAAAAGTTGATATATGTTTGAAGTTATTTTTTTGAACAGTCGACTGCTATACATTTGGTGTTTTAATGGTTGTAAAGACTTGGGTGTTAAGTGTGAAGTCACTTTAAGGATTGTCAAAGATTGTGGCAGAATGTAAACGGCAAAAGTCAGCAGCAGAGAATAAACACGCTTGCGGCTCTTCTAAATTCAACCCTCGTTTCGTGGTTTACGGCATGTTCCATGGTTCCTTGTGTTGATCAATCTCTATATAAAGATATCATTTGTATTGTAAAACTTGTAACCATTCAAGAAGAAATATGAATTCCTAGTTACCCGTGGACGTAGGTTGTAGTTGGCGATCGAACCACGTAAATTCTTGTGTCGTTCTTTTTTTCTATTTCTGCAGTTGATTGTTCGTGAGTGTGTGTTGCTTCCGCGTGCGTATACCCCAACAACTGGTATCAGAGCTACGGCTCGATTACACACAATGGTTCTAAGAGATCAGTTCGTTTCTCCGGCATGTGGCCGGTACTGGTATCGAAGATCTGATCGGACCAGAACAATCAGCAGAGAGGCAGGAGAAGGAGGTGTACAGGAAAGAGAAGATACTGACCTGTGACCGCCGCCGCTCAGGTGAATCACAGCCGTGATTCTGGAGCCGCCGCCGCCAGAACCACCGCCGCTGTTTCTCCGACCGTCGGCAGCAGTAGCCGTCGCAGTAGCTGTCACCCCAGTTTTTTGTTTTGTTGTTCGTCGAGCAGAGGGAACAAAGAAAAGGTTGTTCTTTGTTTGGTTGCTTGTGCTTAAATGGCTGAATGGTTGTTGAAGAAGATAAAAGGAATCTTCGTTGTTTTTCCTTGTGAAATGGCAGTAAGCCATTAAAGGAAGGGAACCATTCAAAACAAAAGTAAAGAAAAAAAAAACTCTCGATCAATTTGAAAGAAAGAAAAGAGGTGGGGGGGGGGCCACCAAATAAAGCATGTCTACCACTTTTCAAAAAGAAAAAAGAAAAGAAAGATTATTTTTTCTTGTAGGTCCAACAAAGAAAATAAGGAGGGTATTTTTTTGTGGGACTAGGTGATCGAGTGGTGATTTAGAGTTTGTGGTTGTCGATTAATTTTTGTCGACTGGAGCTGGGTAAACTCTTGGAGATCACCAGATTATTTTTCCTTTTTGCGGACGAGGTGATCGAGGAGAACATGGAGAAAATGGAATCAACAGGGTTGTTGATGTCGACACGAGTGAAAAGAAAGTCAATTGCAACTCATGGAACTATTGCTTGTTGTGGAAAAGATCTTTCGGTTAGGGTTTGAGTTAACTGATCGTGTGCACGGTCATAGAATCCTAGGTGCCGCTTGATTTCCTTGAAAGCTCTATTGTAGTTATAACTGTTTGCCGGTTAGCTGGTCTGGAATAGTGGATGGTATTCCTTGTTCAGTGGTGATCAGCTGTTTGATATTTGAGTGGATCTTTGTACTGGTACTGGGTGAAGATTTTTTCGCAGGAGTAGTACGAGTGAAGGTTCGGCTCATGGAGTGTCGCTTGGCATGGGTTGGGATAACAGTGACAGTGGGAGCTGGGCATAGTTGACTTGTGGGTTGCATGGAGGTTCAGACATCTTTTGGAGTCGATGTCATGAATATTTGAATTCTGCTTCTGAGAATGCGTCTGGGTTTGATGCATTGGGACTCCGTGGAAGGCAGTGAAGACTCTTGGGTCAAGAATTCTGGTGCTTCATTTCACGCTACCCACAGCAGTGAAGCACTGCAGAATCTGAAAGTTAGAGACTTTGGAAAGGTAAGACTTGCGAACGAGGAATGTTCGCTGTATATGGTCAGATTACCATCTGAGGGAGTGACCGTCCCAGTTCAGAAGAGAAACAAAGTCCGGTTCACAGAATCTCGTGGGCAGAAGAAGGTTTGTTTTGTAGGAGACAAACCTAGAGCCACAGGTCAGATTCAGGTTGAACGTGTTAGGAAAGGTTCAGAGAAACCAGTCAAGGGTATTCGTGACAGTGGGAGCACAGGTGGTGCTTCAGTCAGAGTTACCAGAAGACAGTGGGTTAAGAGAACCAGTATTCCAGCGATGAAAGTCTCTCCAGTGAATTACCTGCTTATGATGGAGAGTTTTAGTTCTCAGGATTTCTTAGAGTACGGCAGTTCGTGTCAGTGGGAGCCGGAAGGGATAGAGAACGAGTCACAGGTTGTGACTGATAAGTTGAGGCTCAGTGGGAGCTTCAACGGGCCTTCAAGTTAATTGAAGAGAAGGCCGGTGTAACTAGGAAGAAGGAATTACAGACATACAGATGCACAGTTGAAGCACAGGTGAAGATTGTTCCGTGGCTTCAAGTGGGAGATTGTTAAGTGTGAAGCCACTTTGAGGATTGTCAAAGATTGCGGCAGAATGTAAACGGCAAAAGTCAGCAGCAGAGAATAAACACGCTTGCGGCTCTTCTAAATTCAACCCTCGTTTCGTGGTTTACGGCATGTTCCATGGTTCCTTGTGTTGATCAATCTCTATATAAAGATATCATTTGTATTGTAAAACTTGTAACCATTCATGAAGAAATATGAATTCCTAGTTACCCGTGGACGTAGGTTGCAGTTGGCGACCGAACCACGTAAATTCTTGTGTCGTTCTTTTTTTCTATTTCTGCAGTTGATTGTTCGTCAGTGTGTGTTGCTTCCGCGTGCGTATACCCCAACATTGGGTTCTCCTTGGAGACCCAAGTTCAATCCCCACTAGTGCCACATTTGATGGATAAAAGCAATGAAGGCTAGTTCTCCCAGACCCTAGGTCAAGAGTTCGAGCTCGAGCCACACCGAGTTTTAGTCCACCATGCTTTACGCCAGAGAGTTTTCTTATGGCGGCGCAAGCCCCTGCCTCTGGCAATGGGTGGTATGGTTTATCGAGGAACGTCGTAAGCCAAACTCTGACACCAGCGTGAGTCCGGTTAAAAAAACATAGTCTGGCCAGAGTGGAGTTAGGGCCCTCTGTTTAGGAGGGTATGAAATCTCTCTCACAACAAGTTAAAGATTCTCACCATTAAAAAAAACGAATGATATACAAACCGGCCACTCGGGCAAATTCATTGGTGAAAGGTCACCCACGCCTTGCAAACAAAGACAACGTTGGGGACAAGGTCCGCCCACCATTTCAGGGAAACCGTTGTCGAAGGCATACTATGGTAAAAGCTTGGGCCCACCTGGAAAACATTCTAACAACTGGAACTTCAACCAATAACCTCACATTGGAAAGCCATGGGGTGTCTCCTCTCAAACCAATTGATGTAAAACTCATTGGTGATTCAAGTTAATTGAAACAAAAATGAAAGTATGTGACTGATAGAGTAATTTGTGTCAAACCAAATTCAAACGTACTAAAGTCGTAATTAATATTTAATTCTATAATTGTAATTCTCCTATATATATATATTAATAGACGAATGAAATGAATAGTACATTATAATATAATAAAATATTATATATAACTTTTTTATAGTTTTAATATTTTCACATTATAATAATTGTTATCTTCTTTACTTTTTAAGTTTGATAAACTTGGTGTAAGCCGGTACTTGTATCGAAAATACCGGTTCGTTATAGGTATATAAAGGTAAAAAACAGCACCAACCTAATACATAAAACACCAAAAGTCGGTACCGGATTGAGTTTGATAATCTTTTAGTTCGAGAAATTTGGTACTACTACCCAGTACCATTTGCTCATCCCTGATCACGGGTACCGTGCGAACAACAACGGTATCGTACAACTTTTTTTTAGTTTCAGGGGTAGGGATGAGCTCAGTACTAACTAATACCAAATCGGTATTGGTACCGAAAATACCAGTTACGGTATCGGTATATGAAGTTAAAAACCGGTAGCTAACCGGTACCAAGAACGCCAAACATCAGTACCGAACTGGTACTTAGGATCTTTCGGTTCAGGAAATTCGGTACCGGTACCCATTACTATTTGCTCATCTCTGACTACGGGTTTCTACCGAACAACATCATTACCATACAACTTTTTTAGTTGATTTTCTTTCGGTTATTTTTTAGTGTTTTTTTCTACATTTTCTTTTTATTCTTCTCAGCGATTCCGTGTGCAACGCGCTCGTAGTGATTTTAAACACATATAAACACAGACTAAATAACAAAACAAGTTCGCCGCAACGCGGCGCCAGTTGTTATAAGTAGTTTAGATAAATTTCTAAATTTATAGATGATAGAGAAGGTGTGTAAATCCATACATAGAGTGGAGTGATCCATGTTTGCTTTAAGGGCCATGGCCTTTGATGACAAGTGGGACCATCCATACTTCCTGTAAAGAAATATTAGGGTGTCCGGAGTGGGCGGCAAACCCACTCGGCAAAGCGGTTTACCGCGCGGTAACACCGTCGCCGGTGGGTTTTTCTGATCGGTAAAGATGGAGAGGCGGTGAACCTTCACCGAAGCGGGGAGAGGGAGGGAAGGAGAGAGAGAGGGGGGGTTGTGTTGTGACATCTGTGCCTCCACGGCCATCAAACAAAAACCAAATCAATGACATATTGTATTTCATATTTGGGATTTGTATAATTATGTGTATCATTTGCACATATCAATTCTTATTCGATTTCGAGCTCTAAATCGCTTTCTAGAAAGTTATACGCGAACTGATACGTAAACGTACTCAGTTTAACGTGACAAACACTCCGGAATAGTGAAATAGGTTTAACATACCTTAAATAACCTTTACATAACTTAGAAATAAGTTTTGGAGGATTTGGTGTGTCGAAATCATGTTTATTCGCTTACAGGGACTAATTTCGACAAACTGCGAAAGTATGCCAATTCTTACAGTAACGAACATTCCGGAACTTGATCATAAGTTAAACATACCCTAAATATCCTTTACATAGCTTAGAAATAGGTTTTGATGGGTTGGGTATGCTAAAATAAACTTTTTGGTCAAATAGGGACTAAAGGCGTCAAAAAGTGCACAAGTTTACATTTTCGCGCATATCTTAAGTTCTGAATATATCCGGACATCCAAAAATTTATGTAATCATTAAAATATTTTATTTTAGTGATTGGCATGATAAAATTCCATTCGTCGTGTAATTTGGATCGTTTTTCGCGTCCGTTCGAGTTTCATCGTAATTAACCCTAACAACGCAACCGTACGACCAAACAAACCGACATCCGAGATATTTTTGAGCATATTTTAAGTTCCCTATACTTTAACTCCATTTTAGATCCTTGAAATGAGGTTAACGGGGCTTAAACTTGTCAAAAATGCATCGAAAATCAAGTTTTGGGCTGCAGGGACCAATTTTGACAATCTGCCAAAGTAGTTCTGGCGGGCCGCGTATGCTAAGAAGCATTTCTACGCGGGGCACGATAGACTCCAGTACTGAAACATTGTATTTGGTCCATTTCAGCTGTTTTGATGGGTTTTAACCCCTGATTTGGGATACCATCTGCTTGTTTTTGATGGTTTATCATGTCCCCTTGTATTAGAATGCCATGTGCCCACTTGGATGGCTAAGATTGATGCCCCTTTTGCAAGAAACGATCCTAACGGTTTACCGAAAACTATAAATACCCAAGCCCTCTTTCAATTCTGCTCACCCTTGATCTGATTAATGCTCTAAGTTGAAGCCTTTGCTTCATACCTGAGTGTTATAGATCAAGTTTTCCCTATATTGGACCCTTTGTAAGCTTCTTTCATTCTTTTATTGCTTTTCAAGCGTGAGAGTCAAACAGTGTTTGACTTTCTGCTTTGACAAGTCTTTGGTCAACACAAAGTTCGTTTGAACTTTGCAACGTGAGCGTAATCACGATGGTTATAGTCCCGAGTGACTATACCTACTGATTACCACGTTGATTAGGCGTAGTGACGAGTCGTAGTTTCGGTCAAAATGCGTATTTATGCGTATTTTGTAACCAAACTATTCTTGGGTATCAAAACCCTTTGTTTTGATATCAAAATGTTTTCTAACTTAGTTAAACATGTTCCAAGATGTTTAACTCGTCACTTTTAGTTTAGTTCTTGTATAGAGTCGTAAGTCAAGCGGTCTAAACCACCGCTTAGACTTTCGAACTAGACCCGTTTGGTTGATCTTTAGGATCCGACCAAGCATGTTTAGTGACCATAGTTGTATAGGGAATAACCTTCCGAGGTTATACCTTATGGTCACTTAGTTTAAGTAGTTGTATGATAGGTAGTTTACATGCCTTAGGAAAATGACCAAAATGCCCTTTTCATGCATAATTGGATTTTAAGCATATGTAACTTAAACTTTTGTCACTTAACTGATTATGCAACATATTTAAACATGTATAGGCATATAATACTTCTCATAGGACTAGTTAGACGTCTCGAACGGGTTTTACGCGAACGACGCGTTAACGTAGCAAAAGCTACCTTAATGGGTTGTAATGGGTCGTAAGCACTTAGGATAGGTTTCAATTTAGAAAGTAGGCTTTGTTAAACCATATCATATGAGTTCCAATACTCATTTGGTTTACAAGACCTCATTCTATCCGATCTTCCGATTTAGGTCCAGTTTATTAACATAGTTACTTATATTAGGTACCGATTGATTTCCGTGATCCCTTTAGCTTTGCTTGGTTATTATTCAAGACTTCTAAGCATTCTTATGTGAGTACATAATTCCCCTATTTTACTGTTTTCAAATGTTTTGGGGTGATTCATATGTGTTAAATGATTTCGATATTTTTAACGATGGTTTCAAAAATGATTAACATGGTTTATATTAAACTAATAACGATTTTGATAATGTGAACAAACTTGTTGTTTGTAATTACATAACAAATAACATGTCACACCCTCAAAATCCACACGCGGAATACTACCGCGAGGCGTGTGACTGACATGGATCCAGCCACTAATTATCTTGAAGCGTTTAGTTATTATTACAAATAATGGTATAATTAGTGACCCAATTTAAATTTTTCAAAACATTGTTTAAGATTGCAGTGGAAAGGAAAGGAGAACACTTCGAACTTTGAAACCACAAGTTTGTTAACATGAAACTTACGACCCACGCACTCCATCCGATTGCAACGTCCGTCCAAAGTTGTACCGAGCAACCTGCAAAGCATGCAGTAGAGTGTCAACACAAAGTTAGCGAGTTCACGAGTTTACAGTTTTCCAGTTTTATTTCCAAAAACTTGTTTCAACAGTTAATTTACTCATTTATACGTGCCTTGGGGAGCTACCCCATAAATAAGCTACTAAACTGTTTTACAATACCGAATACTATGCACCCGTAAGTTTCTGTAGAGTGCCCCGTTTGTCAATGTTCTATCATCATTGATGGTTTGCGAGAGTCTATTAGTTCACTCCCGATCCCATACGCGGGCACGGTGTGAGGATGGTGAGACCTAAATAGCGCTATCAACTAATAACCCGTTCGCCAGGCCCCGGCGACTAATTAGTATTAAGAAGTGAGGACTTGAGTGATAGAGTTTCGTTTAGTTTTGCTTGTTGCATCCAGTATAAATAGTAATTAACTAAGGGTCCCACATTAGGGGAGAATAGTAGGTTTGTATCCCTCACAGGGGATAGTGTTGTTACCCGTATCTCACACAAGGAGATAGAAATACCGTATCCCGTACTAGGAGATAGTAAGCAATCCCAAACCAGGAAAAGTGTTTCGTTCCGTTTCCCGACCACCGGGAACGCATGCTTTAAGTAAAAAGTGGTGAACTCACCTTTGCTTTGCTCGGTTGATAATTTACTTGTATTATGTTGGTCAACCATACCCAATTATGGTTATTAATATTCGTTAGGTTCGTATGCAAGTAATGTCACGCATAATCCTACACGTGTCTAACACATAGCACGTAAGTCATACTAGCATATACGTTATTGGGCCTATACTAGCATATAAACAGTTAAACAGTAACAGTTAAACATTAAGAGTAGCACACAGTCCAAAACATCATTTTGTGCAGCCCAATAAATAAGCAAGGAAGCCCAGTTGAAACCGGGTGGTCTCGACTCGAGACTATGAGGTCTCGAGTTGCAACCCAGTGTTTTCGAGTCGCAACCGCAGATCTCGAATAGTTCATATTTGAGTTGCAACCGTAGAAGTCTCGAGTCTCGTCTCGAGTCGAGATCAGGAGATCTCGGGTCGCAACTGTGCTGGTTTCGAATTTTGGAACCCCTTGCCTGGTTTCGAGTGGTCACTAAGTGTTCACGAGTCGCCACCTCACGGTCTCGACCCGCAACCACTGATGTAAGCACAAGTGGGAGCCCTCTAGAACATTCTCCCACTTTTGTACTATCCAATCAGATTTCATGAGTATGTACTGTCCAATCAAAATTCACTAACATGTTTTCAACATTCTACTCTAATCAAATCAGATTAATCAACAAGTTTTTCCAATATTCATCACGTATTCAAACTGTTCATCATGTTCATAATTCTAAACGGATCCAATCAACCGTCATCTAATATTGCTTTATCACTACATTCCAGCAGAAACATATGCAGTCATTTTATCACAAAAATTACTCTATCATGTACCCTAAATATCATCAAACGGCACTATTCCATCAACAAACATTTCCATGATTTTGTTAACAAATTCATCATCATCTCTTCTATTCCTATTATACAAACAGTCTTATTTAAACAAATTCATATTTTGCATATCATCCTATTATCAACAATTATCACCAAAATAGCCACTTATACATATATCCTTAAACACGTAATGAAGTCAACATTCCTTCATACAAAATGCACATTTGTTAAACATGTAAACCATAAACAAACAGACAACTTTAAACACTTTATTATTAAGAATATTAGACTTGTATTATTTTTCAAACAATCACTTTTACCAACACAGTTAAATCAATGTCTTCCTACCATTCACGCATCCAAATCGTCAAGCAATAACAATCATCTATTATCATACTAGCACCCGTAAATCGAGAAAATGGCCAACCACTATTCAAGACCCAAAAACACAAATACAAGTTGTAGTATAAACTGACCGAATGGTTTTGGAACGAGCGAGTGTGCGACAATTCGTCGGAGTTGACTGTTGTTGCAGTCGCTGCCTTCCTGAACCGAGACCTGAGCAAAACCCGATTCTGACCCGAGAGTAAAACCGTGCACTCGTCGCACCGACCGTCGCCATGCCGCCGTGTACGGCGGTGCTACCGCCATCAACTAGCCCTTCGCCGCTGTGTTCCGCTAAGACCCGCCGCCGTCGCGACTCTTCTTCAGCTCATCTCTCTCTCTCTCTCTCGTCGACTCTAGACATTTAAGTGAGTATGGAGTGGAGGGAAAAGAGGATGTGAGTGTGTGTGACTGTGCATTCGTCGGAGATGTGCGGCTGCCATCTTTTGAGTTCTAGGGTTTTAGTTGAAAAAAAATGAGAGGGGAGAGGTTTAGGATATTTAAATATGGTGGGTTTTAGGTATAGAGAGTGGGCTTGGGCCTAACCCGAGTGTGCGGCCTAACCCAAGTCTGCGTGGATCCGTTATTGCATAACATCTCGAATAAGCGGACGGGTCCGATTAATTTATCTAGATGCGTAAACAGTTGGGCCGATAAAGCTTTCATCGCGTTCTATTAATATTTCGCAAATAATAATAATATTAATAATAACAGTGACATAATTAATTGCGCGTATAACCAAGATACCCTTTTCATGACAACAAGAGTACGGGTTGTCACATTCTCCCCATGTTACAGGAATTTCGTCCTCGAAATTTAAGCAAAAGTCATACACTACGCTCTATATGTATACATAGTGTCCATTACCATACGTAGATGCAAGCAGTTTCACGAAAGTCCACAGAACGAACATGCAAGCCACATAGCACATACAGTCACATAACACGTAAAATCATGTAGCGTAAGATTCACAGAGTTTGTACGTATCTCACATAGTATAGATTTTCACCAAATTGATCATAACATAAAGATGAAATCACGCGGGAAAACCCGATGCGTCACATTATCCCCAAGTTCAAGAAATTTCGTCCCGAAATTTAGAGTGCAGCCACTTACAAGCTAGTGTGCTTAAACGTTTTCGTAGGGCGTCACATCACCCCCTGTTGGTTTGAAATTTCTTCCCGAAATTTAGCGGTAGCCTCAGTGCTAGAAGTAATGTTTGTAAACAACTGCGGATACATGCGCATCATCTGGTTTTCCCGTTCCCAGGTAAGCTATGTGCCACAGCGCGGAGACCCAATGAACTCGGTCTGTTGGCATATTATACCACGCTTGAGGGTTTTGATTTCTTGATCCTTAATCTTAACCGGTTTCTCAACGAAGCGCAGTTTGTTGCCGATCACGAGTTCCTAAAAAGGAACAACGAATATTCCATCTGACAGACACTTCTTCAGATTTGGCACGTGAAATACGTTGTGTACCGCACTCAGCTCTTCAGGTAGGTTTAGTCTGCAAAGCTACCTTACCGGTCCTTTCGGTAATTTCGAACGGTCCAATATATCGTGGATTAAGTTCGTCTCGTTAGCCAAAACGTACCACATCCATCCAGGGTGAAACTTTAAGTAGAACCCGGTCTCCGACTAGGAATTCTAGAGGTTTCCTACGCTTATCCGCGTAGTCTTTCTGATGGTCTGGAGCTGCCGCCATGCGTTGTCTATCCTGGGCAAACCTACCCGTCGTGTCAAGTACAAGTTCTGGGCCGGTAATTTGGCTTCCGCCCAACACTGAGGTGACTGGCATCTGCGTCCATGCAATGCCTCAAATGGTGCTTCCTGAATGCTAGTGCGGCAGAAGTTGTTGGAGGAGAACTCTACAAAATGGAAGTGTTAGTCGTATCCATGGTCGATAACACATGTTCTTAGAATGCCTTTCAGTGTTTGGATGGTGCGTTTGGCCCGACCGTCAGTTTGCGGGCGATAAGCAGTGCTCATGCCTAGCTATGAGCCAAAGGTTTTTGTGCACAGCCTGCGACGAATCGAATGCAAAACATGGGTTTCGATCAAAGTGATAGAAGTTGGCACTCCGTGCCCAGCACCTACTTCTATCAAGTAGATGGTTGCAAATTCGAAAACTTGTCGGTTTCTTTGGTCGCGTGCCGTTACTAGCAGGCATTTCATCAATGCATTGGACATGATAGAATAAGATAGAAGCACCTCGTAGATTATCTTTTAATTACTGGAGTTGCGGATTATTGAACATCTCTCCCATGCTAGGTGATGCTCTTACGAGTTTAAATCGTGAGGGGTTGCGTATACGGTCGAGAAATGCGGGCTTCGCGATGTAAAAAGTCACGCGTTGAAAATTTAGCATAAATCGGTTTGTGTCGGAGAACTTCCAGGGTAAGACGTAGGAGTCGTACGGATCCCTATGGGTTCTTAGAATAGGTTCAGATCTCGTTGAAGGAAACAGGCGTCGAACTTTGACAGGATAGAATAAATTCGAGTGTCGTAACTAGGTGTTGATTGTATCGAGTTCGAAGAACAGTGCTTGTGATACCCGTTACCCCCGTGGTATCCTTGGCTCGTTGCTCCAACGAGTAACATTCATAAGAAGTAATTCGTCCAAACGGAGATTTGTGCAGGGTAGAGTAGGATAAGGATCATGGAATCCGTGAAAACGCAGGTAGCGAGAATTTGCAAAAAGGATAGTCGCAATCGATGCGTTCAAACTTGAGGCAAAGCATGAGTGCTTTGGGATCGGCAAATAAGGATTTATCTGATGTCGACAAGGTAGCTGGTCGTACACAAGTTGTATGCAGTTAGAATTAAAGAACGTCGCTTGTTGATAAGGAATGTTTCGTCGATGTGGTTAGCACCATAAGAAGTAGCTAGAGAGGGATGGTCGTCGTGCGGGTTTGTAGGTTTTTGGATCTACTAAGATGTCTGACAGGATGTGATTCCTCAAACGGGTAGGAAATCAAGCTCGAGTGGAGAGTTCTATGTCGTGCGAATGAGTTCGGAGTAGCGCTTGCGTCGTCGAGGGGGGTTTCGATGTGAGACTGCGAAAACAGGTTTTCGAGAAAGTATGATTGAAGTAACACGTTGTTGAATTTCAAGGGCTAAAAATTTTGTTGACTAAAGGTCGAGTTTGTTGAATTCACCAAACTGAAGAGACATCTGGTCAAGGTTTCTATACGAAGAAACGTGGATGTCGTGATAAAGAAACGAGAGAAGCGGGGATATCATCTTGAGCAAGAAGCGCGAATTCGTACAAAAGCTAGCGAAAGGATCCCGGAATCAGAAAAGTCGTCAAAGAATAACGGTTCTGGCGAATGAAGGATAAGGTAAGCATCTAGGTTACCGTACGCGTCGATGGGTTGACTGGCTCGTGTCTTCGCCTTGCCACGTTTTCAAATACGCCAGTTTTGTAAGAAAGATATCATTTTGCTGGGTTTTGGGGCGTGCTAAGGTATAAGGTTGGACTTGAAGAAGGAATAACCATGTAACGAGGAATTAGGGGAATTAACTTCGTGGTCGATGGAAATGTTGTACGATTGCTGGCACCATGCATGCTTTTCGTGTTCGAGACGTGCAAATAGAAACCCGAAAAGTGTAGACTTACTAGAATGCTTCAAGAATCCAGGTGATCAGTCGGGTGAGGGAATAAGTCTCACCACTTAAGTCGGGAAAAGAAATACGCAGGTAAAAAGGATGCGAATGGTGTCGTCGCTTCTTCTATTATCCCATGATATAGGGGTGGCTCCCCTTTGTCGATTCGTTCTCGTAACTTCTCTATGTGGTCCGTAGCAGGCCTTTCCTGAGCAGGTTTATCAAGTAAACGTCCTTCGCATCGATTCGCAGTCCAGGGATAATATCAGGAAATACGTCGACGAGGGCTTGGAATAACTAGTTCCTTGCCCTTAGGGAATCGTGGTTTCGAATTAGGTTTAGGAGGACTCGCTCCTGTTTTAAAACGTAACACGCTAGCCTAGCCTTCGTATGATCCACTGTGTTAAATACTAAATATACGCATACGTACTCACATATATATGCTAATTATACACATACACACATGCGTATTCACACACATAAGTTATGCACAAGTAAATGCTGATAGCCTACCATTACCAGGTGAGCATCTGAGGTTGACGAACCTTGCAATCCGGAGTGTGGTGTCGTTGTGGTTTCCACTAAAGGACGGTTATAGTCTAGTTTTAATATAAAAATATTTTATTTCCTAACCCAAAATATTTTATATTTGAAACCTAGTTCCCTATAACCAATGGCTCTGATACCAATCTGTCACACCCTCAAAATCCACACGCGGAATACTACCGCGAGGCGTGTGACTGACCAGGATCCAGTCACTAATCATCTTGAAGCATTTAGTTATTATTACAAATAATGGTATAATTAGTGACCCAATTTAAATTTGTCAAAACATTGTTTAAGATTGCAGCGGAAAGGAAAGGAGAACACTTCGTACTTTGAAGCCACAAGTTTGTTAACATGAAACTTACGACCCACGCACTCCATCCGATTGCAACGTCCGTCCAAAGTTGTACCGAGCAACCTGCAAAGCATGCAGTAGAGTGTCAACACAAAGTTGGCGAGTTCACGAGTTTACAGTTTTCCAGTTTTATTTCCAAAAACTTGTTTCAACAGTTAATTTACTCATTTATACGTTCCATGGGGAGCTACCCCATAAGTAAGCTACTAAACTGTTTTACAATACCGAATACTATGCGACCGTACGTTTCCGTAGAGTGCCCCGTTTGACAATATTCTATCATCATTGACGGTTTGCCAGAGTCTATTAGTTCACTCCCGATCCCATACGCGGGCACGGTGTGAGGCTGGGGAGACCTAAATAGCGCTATCAACTAATAACCCGTTCGCCAGGCCCCGGCGACTAATCCGTATTAAGAAGTGAGGACTTGAGTGATAGAGTTTCGTTTAGTTTTGCTTGTTGCATCCAGTATAAATAGTAATTAACTAAGGGTCCCACATTAGGGGAGAAAAGTAGGTTTGTATCCCTCACAGGGGATAGTGTTGTTACCCGTATCTCACACAAGGAGATAGAAATACCGTATCCCGTACAAGGAGATAGTAAGCAATCCCAAACCAGGAAAAGTGTTTCTTTCCGTTTCCCAACCACCGGGAACGCATGCTTTAAGTAAAAAGTGGTGAACTCACCTTTGCTTTGCTCGGTTGATAATTTACTTGTATTATGTTGGTCAACCATACCCTATTATGGTTATTAATATTCGTTAGGTTCGTATGCAAGTAATGTCACGCATAATCCTACACGTGTCTAACACATAGCACGTAAGTCCTACTAGCATATACGTTATTGGGCCTATACTAGCATATAAACAGTTAAACAGTAAGAGTTAAACATTAACAGTAGCACACAGTCCAAAACACCAGTTTGTGCAGCCCAATAAATAAGCAAGGAAGCCCAGTCGAAACCGGGTGGTCTCGACTCGAGATTATGAGGTCTCGAGTCGCAACCCAGCGTTTTCGAGTTGCAACCGCAGATCTCGAATAATGCATATTTGAGTCGCAACCGTAGAGGTCTCGAGTCTCGTCTCGAGTCGAGATCAGGAGATCTTGGGTCGCAACTGTGCTGGTTTCGACTTTTGGAGCGCCTTTCCTGGTTTCGAGTGGTCACTAAGTGTTCTCGAGTCGCCACCTCACGGTCTCGAACCGCAACCACTGATGTAAGCACAAGTAGGAGCCCTCTAGAACATTCTCCCACTTTTGTACTATCCAATCAGATTTCATGAGTATGTACTGTCCATTCAAAATTCACTAACATGTTTTCAACATTCTACTCTAATCAAATCAGATCAATCAACAGGTTTTTCCAATATTCATCACGTATTCAAAGTGTTCATCATGTTCATAATTCTAAACGGATCCAATCAACCGTCATCTAACATTGCTTTATCACTACATTCCAGCAGAAACATATGCAGTCATTTTATCATAAAAATTACTCTATCATGCACCCTAAATATCATCAAACGGCACTATTCCATCAACAAACATTTCCATGATTTTGTTAACAAATTCATCATCATCATCTCTTCTATTCCTATTATGCAAAGAGTCTTATTTAAACAAATTCATATTTTGCATATCATCCTATTATCAACAATTATCACCAAAACAGCCACTTATACATATATCCTTGAACACGTAATGAAGTAAACATTCCTTCATACAAAATGCACATTTGTTAAACATGTAAACCATAAACAAACAGACAACTTTAAACACTTTATTATTAAGAATATTAGACTTGTATTATTTTTCAAACAATCACTTTTACCAACACAGTTAAATCAATGTATTCCTACCATTCACGCATCCAAATCGTCAAGCAATAACAATCATCTATTATCATACTAGCACCCATAAATCGAGAAAACGGCCAACCACTATTCAAGACCCAAAAACACAAATACAAGTTGTGGTATAAACTGACCGAATGGTTTTGGAACGAGCGAGTGTGCGACAATTCGTTGGAGTTGACTGTTGTTACAGTCGCTGCCTTCCTGAACCGAGACCTAAGCAAAACCCGATTCTGACCCGAGAACAAAACCGTGCACTCGTCGCACCGACCGTCAACATGCCTCCGTGTACGGCGGTGCTGCCGCCATCAACTAGCCCTTCGCCGCTGTGTTCCGCCAAGACCCGCTGCGGCTCTTCTTCAGCTCATCTCTCTCTCTCTCTCTCTCTCTCTCTCTCTCTCTCTCTCTCTCTCGTCGACTCTAAACATTTAAGTGAGTATGGAGTGGAGGGAAAAGAGGATGTGAGTATGTGTGACTGTGCATTCGTCAGAGATGTGTTCCGGTCGCCGGAGATTAGAGAGGGAGGGGAGGAGATGTGCGGCTGCCATCTTTTGAGTTCTAGGGTTTTAGTTGAAGAAAAATGAGAGGGGAGAGGTTTAGGATATTTAAATATGGTGGGTTTTAGGTTAAGAGAGTGGGCTTGGGCCTAACCCGAGTGTGCGGCCTAACCCGAGTGTGCGTGGATTCGTTATTGCATAACATCTCGCATAAGCGGACGGATCCGATTAATTTATCTAGATGCGTAAACAGTCGGGCCGATAAATCCTTCATCGCGTTCTATTAATATTTCGCAAATAATAATAATATTAATAATAACAGTGACATAATTAATTGCGCGTGTAACCAAAATACCTTTTTCATGACAACAAGAGTACGGGTTGTCACATAACATTCATTAATTTTGGCCGAACCGACCAGTATTAGGTTATGGTACCATAGGATCTGACAATTCCCGTTATCAGACTGCACCCATGGTTATGTGTGGGTTAGGTGGGTAACAACCGAATCTGTGATTGTTAACTTACCCTTTGGTGGTTTGTTAATGCGAGATTGGCGATAGGCGAGTCGCGAAGGTTTGGATGTTATTAGCGAGACGACCAAAAGTAGTTTTCACAATTAAAACGAGAATGATTTAAATGATTAAAACAATTTTAATGAGTTAAACAAATTGGATAAACGATTGGTTTTTTTTGGGCTGTGATTAGATAATGGGATGGGTGTGATATGATAAAAGCATGGTAGATATGCCGCTGGCACATCTTATATATAAGTGTTTTTATCATATTACATTCCGTGGCATTATTTAGTTCACTTCGTTAAACGATTTTAAAACGATGTCACACCACAATGTTTTCGAAAGGATATAAACCATACGGGTTTTATTAACGTGATGATTTATAATTTGGTTTTTCTTAAATAAATGTTTTGGGTTAAGAGTCATAGCTACGAGATTTTATAAGTTATAACCAACTTGATTTGAGTTGGTTGATTATGTTGCAATATTATACACTTTTCAAAACCAGGTTTTTACTTTTGACTCTTGTAGTCTAATGAGGTATTGCAACACGTAAACTAACCATGAATCCGACACACTCATAAAACCTATGTGCTCGCCAGCATTTCTTTGCTGACTTTGTTTTTACATATGTTTCAGGTGTTGTTGAATGATGTTGATTGCTAGGATGCATGCTCACTTAGGATTGGACGAGGCCTTAGTGACTTAATAACAATGATAGACTATGTTTAACTTGTTTCGTTAAATTTCAAGACAAGGTAAATGGTTAATCTTTAAATAAAACAAAACTTCAAATTTCCGTGTGTTATGAAACAATGATTCTGTTACAACACTCGCCGACGATTTCGCCGCGATTTGTTGTTTTACGCGGTCGGGGTGTGACAGAAGAGTTGGTATGAGAGCTCATAGTTATAGGGAATTAGGTTATTAGTAATGCTTTGACCTAGTCTATAACCTTCCTAGGACCCTAACACAAGATTCTTGTGTTTAGATCTTAAAACAATACCGTCACTTATCCTTAGGTGACAACCACAACAAGAACACAAATTTCAAATCCGCATTGAAAACCAATCAGTTGTTCTAGGATGATTTATTATAAGGTTTTGAACCTTCAAAGTTTTCAAAATCTCATCAAAGTTGGGTCTTATAATGTGAACACGTGCAATCTGGAAGGGTGGATGCCTGTACTCTGAGTTTTCTGTCTAAGGCTAGAGTGTTCGTACAAATCCACATAATCGGACCAGTCACTCTTACCTTGGAACTCTTGGGGTGAGTATCCACTTATAGGCTAAAGCATGTCTTCGCGATACATTAATATGACCCGCTTACTTTGATTAGTCACCGTCTCATTTGTTTACCTTATGTAACAAACAAATGATCATAATTTTTATGCGTTGTCATTCTGTTTTGATTACCCGATAGCATTTCACTCATTTCTTCCTATGTCTTCCATTTCCTCTAGAATGTCTCTTCATCGCAGCGACGCTCAGATGTCCGAGCAGGCTACCAAAGTTGCATAGCGAATAGGCGAAGTAATCCTGAAGACTGCTGAATTAGTTGTTGCCATGTCCCGTCTCCAGGATGAAGCCACCCAAGAAGCATCAAAGGAAGCAGAAACCAAGCCTTCGAAAAGGTCAAAGAAGCGTAAAACCTCAAAGAATCCTCCAGCCGTTGCACCAAATCAAGCAGGACCTGGTCAGGTGGCAATACCACTAGCCAAGAAGCCGTACTTAGGAACTGCTCCTTTCTGCAATCAATGCAATGGCCATCATCCGAATCAAACACCCTGTTTCAAATGTACCCACTGCGGGCGATGGGGACATTTAGTTAACATGTGCCACTTTGTCATCCAAAACAAAGCTATTGCAGGTCCCACTGCTGCTCGAGCACCATACGAAGGAACAGCCCCTTTGTGAAATTACTGGAACCTCCATTACCATGCCAATGTCAAATGCCGAAAATGTTTCAACTGTGGACTTGTTGGTCATACGGCAAGAGTCTGTCATTCAGTCGCTGTGTTAAACCAAACTATTCAGAACCCTGTTCAACTTCAAGCAGATCCAGCATAAGCTCGTTTTCCTCCTGGTACTTACTTCTATGACGAGACAAGTCATTTCAGGGACGAATACCCAAAGTTTGTCAATGCAAATCCGACCCACAGATGAGCATTTGGCTGATTAGAAGATGCTGCTGCTTTGAATAATCTAAATCTTATGCTTTTGTTTCTTTTATTTTTCTTGAACTCTAGAACAATCGGTTTTGTTTATAAATAAGATCGTTGTTCGCAATTCTGATGTACAAGTGTAGTTACATGTGTGTATAGCCTTCCCCTATGATACCTACACCAAAGAACTTTGTTCTTTACAAACTACTCTTGTAGTTCTCCCATTCATGTGATCGCTCATGATTTCCTCGAAAATTCTAAGTACTCGTTTCATTCTAAGAAACGAAGTATAGAATATAAGTGACATTTTGAGTAATCACTTTAAATCCTTGGTTAGATAACTAAGGGTATTTTTTTCGATCTTATACCTGACCTCCAAATTTTGCTTCATATGTCACCTTGGCATATCTAGCACCTCAACTTCATGAGGATTCTACCTCGTGTGTCGACTTAAGCACGTCTAGTGCAAGGTTTCGAAGCATCTTCCGCTATTCAAATTCCAAAAGTCCATATAGGATCTTCTTATCATCACAATTAGATCCTTGAAGATGACTATCGCTCAAATCGGAGCCCTTGATTGGATTCTTTGTACGTTTTAATACGTACATTACGATTCAATAAGGACAAAGCCGAATTCCTATTATGATCTTCCTATCTTCATTGTTAGATTCTTGAAATGTTTAAAGTGCCAAATCAAATCCATGGATTGGATTCCTGGTGTACTTTAAATACCCGTGTCCAAAGAAAACAAATTAAAGGTCAAGTTAAACAATTATGTGATTATGTGTTTATGTGTTTTCTTTTATGTTTTTGTGTGATCCGAATTTCCGTTATCCAAATCCTCGTAGAATCTTCCATATCTTCATATGAGGGATTCATGGTAGGATATCCAAAGGTACTACCTTAAATCCTTAATGGGCTTCTACGTAAAAGTTAAGACCCTTGGATTATATAGTACCATTCCATAATTCGAAGGAGACCCCTTGAGTGGTCTAGTTAAAAAGATTGATTCAAAATCTGGTTGGGAATGCCATGTGATGATATAGCTGAAAAGACTCCTTGGTGGTCTATATAAAGAAATCATTTGTTGATTTAATTAAAAGGACCCTATGGTGGTCTAGTCACACTCATCACAGGTTCGTTCATTTGGTTTTCCCCTACACATTGAAAATGCACTGTGTGGACTATGCAAGGAATTACGTAATTATGGATGCATACATAATTATGAAATTCAGTGCACGGAAACCACAGTAAGATTTTCCTTGTGTAAGAACCGATAGTGGCAACAATAACGAAACGTGAACAATGTAATGGAGGAACGGTGGACGCACCAATGGCGCTTCATATTCTTGTATATAAGTGTCCCTCTTACATTACAAGCGTCATATTATTTAAAGTTACTAGAAGTTCATAACCCGAACCAGTATTGTTTTATCTTTTCGACTTCTTGTTTCGATCTCTCACAAGTTTCCTCTAAATAAATTTCGGGACGAAATTTCCTAAAGTAGGGGAGACTGTGACATCTGTTCCTCCACGGCCATCAAACAAAAACCAAATCAATGAAATATTGTATTTAATATTTGGTATTTGTATAATTATGTGTATCATTTGCACATATCAATTCTTGTTCGATTTCGAGCTCTAAATCGCTTTCTCGAAAGTTATACGCGAACTGATACGTAAACGTACTCAGTTTAACGCGGAAAACACTCCGGAATAGTGACATAGGCTTAGCATACCTTAAATAACCTTTACATAACTTAGAAAAAAGTTTTGGAGGATTTGGTGTGTCGAAATCAAGTTTATTCGCTTACAGGGACTAATTTCGACAAACTGTGAAAGTATGTCGATTCGTCCTGTAACGAACATTCCGGAACTTGATCATAAGTTAAACATACCCTAAATATCCTTTACATAGCTTAGAAATAGCCTTTGATGGGTTGGGTATGCTAAAATAAACTTTTTGGTCAAACAGGGACTAAAAGCGTCAAAAAGTGCATAAGTTTGCATTTTCGCGCATATCTTACGTTCTGAATATATCCGGACATCCAAAAATTTATGTAATCATTAAAATATTTTATTTTAGTGATTGGCATGATAAAATTCCATTCGTCGCGTAATTTGGATCGTTTTTCGCGTACGTTCGAGTTTCGTCGTAATTAACCGAACAACGCAACCGTACGACCAAACGAACCGACATCCGAGATATTTTTGAGCATATTTTAAGTTACCTATATTTTAAATTCATTTTAGAGCCTTGAAATGAGGTTAACGGGGCTTAAACGTGTCAAAATTCCATCGAAAATCAAGTTTTGGGTTGCAGGGACCAATTTTGACAATCTGCCAAAGTAGTTCTGGCGGGCCTCGTAAGCTGAGAAGCACTCCTACGCGGGGCACGACAGACTCCAGTACAGAAACATTGTATTTGGTCCATTTCAGCTGTTTGATGGGTTTTAACCCCTGATTTGGGATACCATCTGCTAGTTTTTTATGGTTTATCATGTCCCCTTGTATTAGAATACCATGTGCCCACTTGGATGGCCAAGATTGATGCCCCTTTTGCAAGAAACGATCCTAACGGTTTACCGAAAACTATAAATACCCAAGCCCTCTTTCAATTATGCTCACCCTTGATCTGATTAATGCTCTAAGTTGAAGCCTTTGCATCATACCTGAGTGTTATAGATCAAGTTCTCCCTAGCTTGGACCCTTTGTAAGCTTCTTTCATTCTTTTATCGCTTTTCAAGCATGAAAGTCAAACAGTGTTTGACTTTCTGCTTTGACCAGTCTTTGGTTAACACAAAGTTCGTTTGAACTTTGAAACGTGAGCGTAATCATGATGGTTATACTCCCGAGTGACTATACCTACTGATTACCACGTTGATTAGGCGTAGTGACGAGTCGTAGTTTCGGTCAAAATGCGTATTTATGCGTATTTTGTAACCAAACTATTCTTGGGTATCAAAACCCTTTGTTTTGATATCAAACTTGTTTTCTAACTTAGTTAAACATGTTCGAACATGTTTAACTCGTCACTTTTAGTTTAGTGCTTTTATAGAGTCGTAAGTCAAGCGGTCTAAACCACCGCTTAGACTTTTGAACTAGACCCGTTTGGTCGATCTTTAGGATCCGACCAAGCATGTTTAGTGACAATAGTTGTATAGGGAATAACCTTCCGAGGTTATACCTTATGGTCACCTAGTTTAAGTAGTTGCATGATAGGTAGTTTATATGCCTTAGGAAAACGACCAAAATGCCCTTTTCATGCATAATTGGATTTTAAGCATATGTAACTTAAACTTTTGTCACTTAACTTATTATGCAATATATTTAAACATGTATAGGCATATAATACTTGTCATTGGACTGGTTAGACGTCTCAAACGCGTTTTACGCGAACGACGCGTTAAAGTAGCATAAGCTACCTTAATGGGTCGTAATGGGTCGTAAGCACTTAGGATAGGTTTCAATTTAGAATGTAGGCTTTGTTAAACCATATCATATGAGTTCCAATACTCATTTGGTTTAAAAGACCTCATTCTATCCGATCTTCCAATTTAGGTACGGCTTATTAACATAGTTACTTATATTAGGTGCCGATTAATTTCCGTGATCCCTTTAGCTTTGCTTGGTTGTTATTCAAGACTTCTAAGCATTCTTATGTGAGTACATAATTCCCCTATTTTACTGTTTTCAAATGTTTTGGGGTGATTCATATGTGTTAAATGATTTCAAAATTTTTAACGAGGGTTTCAAAAATGATTAACATGGTTTATATTAAACTAATAATGATTTCGATAATGTGATAAACTTGTTGGTTGTAATTACAGAACAAATAACATTCATTAATTTTGGCCGAACCGACCAGTATTAGGTTATGGTACCATAGGATCTGACAAATCCCGTTATCAGACTGTACCCATGGTTATGTGTGGGTTAGTTGGGTAACGACCGAATCTGTGATTGTTAACTTACCCTTTGGTGGTTTGTTATGCGAGATTGGTGATAGGCGAGTCGCGAAGGTTTGGATGTTATTAGCGAGACGACCAAAAGTAGTTTTCACAATTAAAACGAGAATGATTTAAACGATTTTAATGAGTTAAACGAATTGGATAAACGATTGGTTTTTTTTTGGGTTGTGATTAGATAATGGGACGTGTGTGATATGATAAAAGCATGGTAGATATGTCGCTGGTACATCTTATATATAAGTGTTTTTATCATATTACATTCCGTGGCATTATTTAGTTCACTTGGTTAAACGATTTTAAAACGATGTCACACAACAATGTTTTCGAAAGGATATAAACCATACGGGTTTTATTAACGAGATGATTTACAATTTGGTTTTTCTTAAATAAATGTTTTGGGTTAAGAGTCATGGCTACGAGATTTTATAAGTTATAACCAACTTGATTTGAGTTGGTTGATTATGTTGCAATATTATACACTTTTCAAAACCAGGTTTTTACTTTTGACTCTTGTAGTCTAATGAGGTATTGCAACATGTAAACTAGCCATGAATCCGACACTCTCATAAAACTTATGTGCTCGCCAGCATTTCTTTGCTGACTTTGTTTTTACATATGTTTCAGGTGTTGTTGAATGATGTTGATTGCTAGGATGCATGCTCACTTAGGATTGGACGAGGCCTTAGTGACTTAATAACAATGATAGACTATGTTTAACTTGTTTGGTTAAATTTCAAGACAATTTAAATGGTTAATCTTTAAATAAAACAAAACTTCAAATTTCCGTGTGTTATGAAACAATGATTCTGTTACAACACTCCCCGACGATTCCGCCGCGATTTGTTGTTTTACGTGGTCGGGGTGTGACATGTGTGGTCGGGTCCATGCCTTTTCAACCAATCACACCTTTTTCCTTTTTTTAAGTAGTTTACCAATTCATGAAGTGTCTAACCATTGCCAACACTTTTCAGCATAGTTTAAACTCTTAAGGTTGAATGACATGGCACACTCTCATTGGTTGATTTTGAAGTTTACCACACTCAAGTGTTTAACCACTCCTTATACCCTTATATTTTCAATAATAGAAACAAACCGCGAGGCTATGCTAAACATGATTTGTATAAGTGTGCACAAGTTGACTCAAATGCGAACAAGAGAGATTTGAACTTAACAAATTGGACTATCTAAGTACTGACAATTGAAACCCTAAATGTTAAACACAGACCTTAAAAGATCTGAAGAAGTGCGGACAATCAGTGTCATGTGCAGACAATATTGATTTTCTCTTGTAAGTGAGGACAATTAGTGACAAGTGCGGACAACTGAATCAACAACAAGTGCGGAGTAAAGTAACAAATTTAAGTGTGGACTGGTTGAATCTTATAAGTGCGGATGAACTAATGTTTGAAAGTATATGTGCGGACATCAATACCAAATAAGTGCGTGTTGGTGCACACATCTGTCGTCTTCGTCTTAATATCGAGTCTCGGGTTCGGTGCGGATCTAATCAAGCATGATGTCATCATCCTTGATGATGACATCACACAAGTGACATCATAATGATGACCTAATCAATGACATCATCCTCACTTGAAGACAAAACAAATTGATCAGAATGTTACATTTCACTTGAAATTGTAATATATATAATTTGAAGTTTTCGCTTGAAGATATTGATGAAGGTTTCGCTTGTATGTGTTTCAAGCGAAATCTAAATATTATAAATAGGCTAGTGGTGATTTCATTTGTAAGAGTTCTAACAAAAGTTCAGAAGTGATACTGAGGTGCTGCCGGTTTTCCTTTCGATTGTAAACTGTGTCAAATCAATATACAAGAGGTTTAAAGTGTGAAACAAGCTGTTTATAAATCCGTTTCTCTGTTTCCGCCTTTGAAACGGACTAGAACTCTTCCGAACGACTCGTTTAGGTTGAAATCCGATCCTACAGTGCGGACAAGTCTCAAGCTCACAAGTGCGGATGAAATTAGGTTTAAATGCGGATTGATTCTTATATGCGGACAAGAAAACTATGTTAAGTGCGGATGATTATGATTATGCTTAAGTGAGGACAATATTTGAAAGATAAGTGCATATCAATGTTTGAAACCCTAAGTGCGGACTAAGTTAAACTACAAGTGATCACAACTATTTCATTGTCCGAACTTAGAATACAAATACTGACAAGAATATAAGTTCTTTCACTACTAAATAAGGACAGAAGGAAAGATATAAGTACCGACAAATTATTTTGAACAAATTCAGACAAAACCCACAAGTGCCGACAAGGGTATATCCAAATTCACACAAAACAACCAGCTCTCTGAATTTATTTCCCAAGTGTGACTACACACTAGGTCATCAATAACTTTAGAAGAACAAATACGGACAATCAACAATCCCAAAATAGATCTGAAAGCAAATGATTGCTTACCTCAGCAATCTTCTTCAAAAACCCAGAGAATTTGAAGAAAACTTTTAGATCTGACACAATCTGAGAACAATCTCAACAACCAAATCAAGCACAAACACTCACAACTAAAACCTAATCACCATACATCATGAAAAATCAAGAAACAAGTGAAGAGTCCATGAAAAACATGAGAAAAGTATGAGAAAACCCTAGAAAATGGAAAACTCTCTAGAATGAATCTGACACAATCTGAGAACAATCTCAACAACCAAATCAAGCACAAACACTCACAACTAAAACCTAATAACCATACATCATGAAAAATCAAGAAACAAGTGAAGAGTCCATGAAAAACATGAGAAAAGTATGAGAAAACCCTAGAAAATGGAAAACTCTCTAGAATGAACAAAACCGAACAATAGATCTAACGTCCAACACGAAGTCTACAGCGATAAGAGCACTCTCTATACAGAGCCTGCTCTGATACCACTTGAAAGGTCGTCTTCCTACAACGAACACACCTCGAACACACGAACCCGGATCGATCCTCACACAAGCGATGTGCGGAAACCACCGCGTGTCTCGTACCGCACCGTAGAACTCGTACAGAAGGTGTAGGAGATGAGAGAATCGAACAATCTGTGAATACACTGAGTATTCACAAATCACAATCACACACAGTGAAGAACACACAAAGTTAGGGCTTGTTTTTCTCTCTAAAATTCAATCTTGCATAGAAAGTTTTCTCCAAAAAGCCTTTGTTTCATTCATTCTCTCTGATTGCATACATCCACTTAGTATATATACAATCCCAAGTTCGGACACGCCAGTCCTTACAAATGAAACCCTAGTCTAAATACGGACATTAAACTAAGAATCATAAGTACTAACAAGCTAAAACACTAAATTCGGACACACCAAAGAACTTATAAGTTCTTACATCTCTAAACTACAAATTCGAACATCTAGGCATAAGAAACTATAAGTTCTGACAATCTTGAATCATAAATTCGGACAACTTAGGGCATATACTTGTCCGAATTTGATAGATTATTTTCAACTAATTTGCAAAACAAGTCCCTGAATATTTTTCGAACAGCAGCATCCTGCATTTATCAACCTGAGGTGCACTTACAATTTTATTCCCATTTGACAGGTTCATCGCACAGTATATCGGACTTGTGATAGGTACAGTTGCACCACTTTCTAGATGGTTTGCAACCTTAAGCTTTAAAGTGTCCTCCAAAATCATTGCAAACCATTTTAAAGCTTTAAGGTAGAACGCTACTGGACTCAGAAGTTATATGATTGGAAGCATGCTAGTATAAGACTCCCATTTTGTAGCCGCAACCTCGAGGTGGTCATTGAGACTTTGAAAAGGCTAATTTTCAACATTTGTATAGGATTGCAGAATGGAGTTCTTGTGATATGCAAGGTAATTGCGTTGATCCCATTTTTGTCTATGATATGTTTCTTGTATTGTTTCCGTTATATGAAAGTGTTTCCTCTATTGGGAAACACTCAAAAAATGGCTACAATTTAAGGAATGTGTTTAGTGACGGCATCAGATTCCTAATTGATGGAGAAAGGTCTGGTGGCAAGAAAACTGCTTCCAGGAGGTTGTCAAGTGTTTTCGCTCGACGATTCCATTTTTGGTGGTTGGTTTGGCCCTTGTTCCTGTAACTCGGATCCTAGCCCGGTATATCCCATTTTAGTTTTACACCATTGTGAACCTTACGCCTTTTTTACTCTCTGATCGAGGTTCTTGGCATTGAAAAATCTTCGTAAACTAAATCACACGTATATTGGGGACTAAGAGCTCGGTTTGTTGTGCTATGTTGATTTTTCGGCCAAATTTGAGAATCTAGTGCGTTCGGGTCTCGGTCAAACCCAGGTAAAAGCTGGTCAAATGCGAGTCATCGTCGGTCAAACAGATTAGAACTAATCAACGCTTAGTTGGAGGTGAAGGCATGTTTGTAGACGAGCGTGGCGATTATGGTACGGTAACAAGGAGCACCCGAACTAGTTTATTGTTATGTATTGTATAAAGATAATAGTTAAACCATGTCTAAAATTTAGTTCTGGCGACCCGGCATGACTAACGAGATGTTAACAAAATGTGTGATGCTCAGACTATCATCGACTCAAATAGATTATATGAAAGAAGGGTTAGGATTTCGTAATTGTGTGATGCTCAGACTATCATCGACTCAAAATGTGAAAAGTGTGAGAACGGAGAGAACGGTTATGGATCGTCAGATGAAAACAATCTATGGACTAGATGACGCGGTGGCGTTTTCGTAAATAACATCACTTTTATTACTGTGGTGCGCTTCATTAAGGGTAGAAAAGTCTTTTGACTTCTCTACACAAAACGCCATCTCATGAAATAAAACGCCATTAAAATTACCGCGTTAACCTACAATAGCACACACCATCCTAATCTAGAAACGCCATTAGATATAAAACGTCAAACTTAATTATAATAAAATTCCGCCTAAAAAAACCGCCAAAAAAACATCCTATATATACATCTCAGACCTTCCATTAAAACACACAAAAACCCAAACGCCATATTTAATATATACCATTCGTCTTAGAAACTTTCTTTAATACTTTTGACCACTGATTCGATGCCTTCTTTTTTTTTAAACGACAATATTTCTTACTCGTTCTTCTAAACCACACCCTATATATTACACTTGCTCATGATAGATATTGAGACCAACCCATAGATGGTTCTTCTAGAGTCCTAGAGGCTTTGCATCTACCATTGGTAGTTATTTGTACGAAGCATTTTTGCCTATGAAACCAAATAATAGTTCACCTTCAAGTTTTCCTATTGCATCATTCCACATTTGTTTTCTTGTTTTTTAATCAAATTATCTCAATGGGCCTTTATGGTCCCAATTTTTATATGAAAATAGTGAACAATTTTTTTTCATTCATAAGCTGAAGGGTTATAACTTGTAACAATTATTTTATTTAACATGGGCTATTGCTTAGGTATATGTTGGACAATGGACAGTGAAGACCCCAACTACTTACTCCTCTACGTATTCATTTCGGCCCAAGTCTAGTAGGCTTTTGTCAGGCCCAATTGTGACCGAATTAGCGGTATTAAGTTATTGAGAAAAGATGAAATACAAAGAGCTCTTGTCCTACAAAGTGTAAAAAGGATTATGAATCACTGATGTAAGGAATCAATTGTTGAAATTGAAGAAATCTAAATCATACATATAGCTATTGGTTTTCAAATTAGAAAAGAAGTACAAAAGAGAACGTATTGCCTACAATTTTGACTTTTCTCAAATTTCCTTCTCATTTACATAACTTTTTTATGCTACATTATTTTCAAAAAAGATAGGTGCACCATAAAATTGAGCATTTAATTCTCTTTAACTTGAGTACATTCTTGTTTTCTTCTTTAAAAAATATTCTTTTTTTCAGTAAAAGTCATTGTGTTGTGGATAACTATCGTAATTATCATCATGCGTATTTATAATATACCGTGCACAATTAAAAATGTAGGTTGCATAATTACGAACATAGGTTGCATCATTATTTAAATGCGTGATTTTGTAACTTTTGTGTCCGGATGAAACTGCCCTTCACTCCAAGGACACGTGTCGCGTCCTGAGGCCTTCGTACGCTTTGAAGAATAAGATGGTTTTGTAGATTATTACCTCTTAAGTTATAACCCCTCAATTTGGAAAACGATCATGAAAGCATCAAGTTTTTTCAGGTTTTCTAGATGCTAAAAAAAATTCTTGCACAAAACCTAAAAAGGAGCATGCGTTTCAAAACTCTAGTTTAGTCTGAAATTAGTAAACATTTCTTGCTGGATTTGGGTTTTCTTGGACTTTTGGGCCTCTTTGGGCTCGACAGGCTTTGTTTTTTTTTTGGTCAGTTTTGGGCTTTGTCATGGAGCCCATTTAGTTTTCTTGTATTCTTCCCTGTAGCCTGTGGAGATGCCAAAATCTGGGTTTTGGCCCAAATAAGTTCAGGTTGATTCAGATACTGGTTTGGTCAACAAAAGTCAAAACAAGGTTATGGCCGACCGGGTTAGTTTGGAAC